>JAVJIF010030945.1:0-391634 GCA_038442645.1 Agave tequilana
ATGACAAATAATGTAATATAATATAATCCATAGTTAGCAAATGAGGCAGCAAAAAAAAGAAAATGTAAGATCCTGTATATGACAACTACAACACTAAGGGAAAAGTGAACAGTATTTATAATAAACTTATTAAGAAAAATTAGTAACTTGAAAAGTAAATATCAATCAAAAAAATAAAATCAAGAAGACATTCGCAAACACAAAGATGTTATCCTAGTTCGGTCCTTCAAACCTACATCCAATCCCCAAGCCAATCCCCTTGAATTTTTCCTTAATCTTGATTTTGAGAACTACAAAATCAACAAATGTACACTAATGATAACAGTCTTGCCAATTCTGTACACCTCTTCTCTACACTGAAAAGACCTTTACTTTTATCGATTACAACTTTGAATCTACAAGTCTTGAATGTGAAGTGCAAATGGTTTTTTGCTATGGCTTATAGGTTTCTCTTCTACTTCGGCGTAACAAATCATTTGGAAGTGGATTTAGGCAAAATGAGAGAGTATATGGTTTTCTTGACAGAAATTCAGAACTTTTAAAGTTAGAACTTGGAATGAATTGTGTTAATAAAGTCCAAGAATGCTTAGCTATTTATAAGACTTTTAGCAACTGAAAATCAGTTATAAAAAACAATTAATTTACAGAATATTGTTGTTGAAAGGAGGGAATATGTAAAAAATTTCAGAATACCATCAACATTATCAGCCGACTGGAATTGACTGTCAGTCGATTGAGAAGTGTCGGTTCAAAACTATCAGTCGACTGGTTCAATTTATCAGTCAACTGATTAGAACAAAAGAGAAAATAAGGCTCTGTTGTGGATCAGTGGTCGATTGGAACTTCCTATCATTCGACTGGAAAGATTACTAGATGATTTTTTAGGCTCTGAAAAAAGCATTAGTCGACTAGATAAGATTATAGGTCGATATACTCTAGGCATAAACAAGCTAAATATGGGTTTATCTTGATATGAATATCTACCAAGAATGTGTGAGTGTGTGTGTGTGTGTGTATTCAAGGGTTTTACAACATAAACTAAGACATGAAAAACAAGATTTTTACAACATATAAATCATGTCTTCTTATATCTTCACTTGAGCTTGCTACATAGTATATATGCTTAATGAGTAGGTAACGTAGCTTCGAATACTGTAAAGATGTCAGTACACACATTTTATATTGTTATCATCAAAACATCACAATAAGAGATCCAACAGAAAAAAAGGTACAAGAAATATTCATGTTTACTGTTGTAGAGTTCAGATTTTGACTTTCCTCAAGATCACGATATGTGTGGACATATGGAAGCTTCGCTTCTCTGCCAGCGGGCCCAGCTCACATACAAGCTTAACACGAGTCCAAGAAGAAAGCCTTGGGCCTCGTCCCGAGCACACATCTGATCAGACATCACTTATTTGGATTCACTATTTAACTATACTTGTGTGACTCTTCAGGAAGCCAATAATTGATGCAAGGATCCTTTCTGGAGCCACCCAAGGCTCCGATACAAAGACCCTCTGACGCCTGTTACTCCTGCGCTGCTTACACCTGGACAACATGATCTCCACGATTCACGAATCCAGCTATGCCGTCAGATCATCCCCACATTCTAAATGTTATGACGCCCATATATCAATGCGATAGTGGCATATATCTCTGCATGACGAGTCTAAAAACCAAGCGGCGTGATCTGGGCGGTTACAGAAAATCATAATGTGCAAATCATGCAGTTATGTAAATCTAAAATATTGGCACCTATAATAACAGCTCAGGTGGGTATAAATACACCTCGATCTCCATCAGAGAGAGGTTAGCTTTTGATTACTGTATCGAACCCTAGAGATTGTAATATTAACATCACTCTGCAGAATTCATTGTAACCTTGTGATATTATAGTGAATTCTCTCCCTCTCCCTTGGTTTTTTTCCCTTTTGAGTTTTCACATAAAATGCTTGTTGTTTGCGATTGCTTTCACATGTCTATTCGTTTATAATTCGTGGTGTGGATAAATTCACCGAGAATTTTTCTCCACATTTTGGTGCTTTCATTAAGATCGCTTGAATTTAAACTCAAGATCTCTTCTCTCATTCCCAACTCTCTTCAAAAAGCCTCACCAAACAGAAATGACCCTACCAAGGAACAATGTTTCCTAGGTCGCTACAACTGCCACTTCAAAAGAAGTCTATCCATTGGGGGCACCCGTCCTACACCCTCTCCCTTCCCATCTCGATGTTCACATCGAAGACATTAGAGAAGATCACTCTTCCCCGGCTACTGCGCCGGAGGCAGAACCAACGAACACAAAACTTAGCTTCCTGCTGAAGATCCACGCCACTAAATGTTTGCTGACCTCCAAAGGCAATTAGACAAGCAACGGGAGGAGGTAGCTCATGAGCGAGAGAGAGGCTGCTCTATCGAGAGACGCGTGGCCTGAGTCCAAATCAACTCGTCACTCAGATCGAGATCCTTCGAAAGTCACAGTTCATTAGAATCAGAGGACAGAAGGGTCTTGACCACCTCTTACCGCGGGAACCCACCCACCGAGAGCAGTCGGAGGTACGCCGGATCTAACTCCTGAGTGATGGTGAGCACTCCGAGAATTCTGGCCCACACAAGGCTCTGAACGTCCCTCGCATTAAGACATTAAGGAGATTATTCTGAAATGGATCGAGGAAGCAAGTCTAAAGTTCTGGAAGGAGATGGAAGCTTTGTGGCTTGAGAACCCTCAGCTCACCACTCTCAGAGAAAATTACTCTCACTGTTTACCCAAAAAGTTCATAATGCCGATTTTTTGAATGCTACTTTGGGGCGACCGGCCCATCTAGCGTACCTTACAATACCAAGACAAGATGGTAGTTCACTCTCATGATGACCTCTTCTTGAGTCGCGTGTTCCCATGCAGCCTCAAAGGCGCCGCCTATAACTGGTTCTACTCCCCGGAGGCACTTATGACTGGTTTTACTCCCCTGATGCACTTACTCTGGAGTTTCAAAGAGGTGAAACAGGCTTTCTATCACCAATACGCTTTCCGACGGGGGCCTAAGAAGAATAACAATCACCTCCTCACAATAAAGATGAAGCCCGGAGAGAGCCTCAAATATTTCGTCAGTTATTTTCAAAGTCAAATGGCCTTGGTGTATAACTTCAATGATGATATGGCTATCGTTGTGTTCATCAGTGAGTTGCAAGTCTCTCATCCCTTTTACAAACACTTAGTGAAGCATGAAGTCACTAGGATGAGGGACATCCTCTCTCGAGCTCAGAAGTACATATAGATCAAGAAATGCTACCCGAGGAGAAACCAATCACTCTTCCGAATGAGAGAATGAAGCGGAGGAACAGAAACGACATTATGTTTTCCTCGAAGAAGAATCAAAATTGATATGTTGGAGAAGTAAATACGCCCGCACAAAACCCTACAAGACTTACACAGAGGCCCTCCTGAATGACGAAAATGTTCCTCATGGTCACTTCAATAGCCTGTATCAGGTCTCATCCTCACAGCTAGACCTGCTTGGAGGCTCTCCTAAAAGATGAAACCGCTCCTGACTATCACTCTGATAGCCTATATCAGGTCCTCTGACGGTTAGACCCACATGGAGACTCTCCTGAGTGCTCCTAACAGTCACTCATACAGCCTATATCAGGTCTTCACCCTGATGATTAGACCTACACGGAGGCTCTACTGAAAGACGATTGTAATCATGATGGTCACTTCAACAGGCTATATTAGGTCCTAACCCTAATGACTAGACCTACACGGAGGCTCTCCTGAAAGATGAAAGTGCTCATGATGATTTCTCATACAGCCTATAAAGGGTCCTCACCCTGACAGCGAGACCTACACGGTGGCTTTCCTGAAAGATATAAGCGCTCGTAACCGTCACACCGACAACCTATATCTGAGCCTCACCTTGATGGCAAGACTTGCACGGATACTCTCCTGATAGCCTTTATCAGGACCACACCCTGATGGCTAAGGCCTACATGGAAGCTATCCTGAAAGATGAAAAGGCTCTTGATGGTCACTCCGACAGCCTATCGTCACTCCGACAAGAGAATCATAACGTGCAAATCATGCAGTTATGTAGATCTAAAATATCTGTGCCCACACTGACAGCTCAGGTGGGTGTATATACACCTCCATCTCCATCAAACGAGAGGTTGACTTCTGATTACTACATCGAACCTTAGTGATTGTAATCGTAACATCACTCTGCAGAATTTATTGTAACCCTCTGATATTATAGTGAATTCTCTCTCCCGTGATTTTTCCTTTTGGGTTTTTCACGTAATGTGCTTGTTGTTTGCGATTGCTTTCACCCATCTATTCGTTTATAATTCATAATGTGGAGAAATTGTAAGTACACCTAGAGGGGAGTGATATGTGTACCGCTAATCTAATGAACTAAATGCGAAAATTAAAACTAAATTGTAACTACACTTAGTGCAACCAACGAGTGTAGCCGAATTCCTCGTGAAGGGCTTTGGACTAACTCCTCTTGATTCCTCTGAATAAGAGTTGAGGCGCTATATGAAGCTCTCGTGGTTAAGCACAAGTGAGGCACACAAACACACAAGCATGTATATGATATGACAATATGAATCAATGCACAACACAAATAAAGAGAGAGTTAAGAGTCAATGGATCAAACCAAAACAAGATGTGTTGTGTTTCGAGGTTTGAGCTCCGAGCTCTACGTCCCCGCCTTCACTGAGAAGGATTTCCAGCCCACTAGGAGTACGAAACTCCTCTCTCAACTAATATAACCTCCACCGAGGCAATACAAAGGGTCTACCGAAGACCGGAGTACCGAACTCCACCAATCTAACCAATATAATCTCCACTGAGGCAATACAAACACCAACTCCACCTCACCAAGAGGGCTACAAATCCAATACCAACTCCACCTCACCAAGAGGGAGTAAACCATAATCTCAACCTCTACCAAAGAGGGAGCTAATCACCACTCCAAATCAACCTCTACCAAAGAGGGAGCTAATCACCACTCCAAATCAACCTCTACCAAAGAGGGATACAACAAATCAAGGAGGGTACAACAAAGTGGTATATCTCAACCACAAACCAATTTTCACAAATAAAAGATCCTATAGAATAGTGTAACCCCCTGCTCCCTGATGTACGTGTCACAGTATCAGTACGCGATACGACGTATAATATTGATTTGACCTTTTTGAAAGTCAAATTTAGTTGATTTAGTTTCAAATATCATTTTCTAATATTTTAGATTTTTCAAAATTTTCTGAAATTTTTCTGGATTATTTTGAAAATCTCCGTAGTCGTTGCGACCAACACCGATAATCGGATCTCTGATTTTTAATTCACAAACGGAGTAAAATTTTGAGAATCTGCTTTTATTTTGTGTCTTAGAATTATATGATCTACGTTAGGGTATTTTTGGGAATTTTTCTGAGTTTATCAAAAATCCGGCCAAATCGGTGTCGCCCAGTACCGGCGAAACCTTCCGAGATTATTAACTTACAAAACGGATTGAATTTCTTCAAGCCGTTTTTATATTACGTCTCAGATAATATTCTTTATTTTTTGTAATTTTTGGGCACCATTCGGAGCTGGTCGAATATTGGGCAATATAAATAATAATAAAATATTCTCTTTTTTAATCCCTCTCTTTCTTCTTCTTCTCCTTCTTCCCGAAGCCTCCTCCACCGCCTTACCCATCCACCGCCATCCCTCTCTCCTTTTTAAACCATCTCTCATCCCCCTAACTCTCTCTCTAAGTCCCACACGCTCTCTCCTCTCTCTCTCCTCTCTTCCCTCTCTCTCTCTCTCACTGTAAACACTGTTCCAGGCCTGGGGTAGGCCTGACCCATGCCCGTGGCCCGGCTGGCACGCTGCCGGTGACGGCACCCCCAGCCAGGCGCAGTGCGCGCCTCCCCGGCCGCCACCGCCGACCCTCTTCTTCTTCTTCTCCTTTCTTTTTCTTTTTCTTCTTCTACTATTCTCTCTCTCTCACTCTCTCTCGCGCTGACCCACGCTGGGACCGCAGCCGGTGGGCTCCCCTCGCCGCCGGCCAGCAAGGCTGGCCGGCTTGCTCACGCGGCAGCAGCACAAGAGCTGCTGCTGCTTCTGCTATGTAGGTGATTGGGTTCGGGTGTAAACCCGAACCCAATAACCCTATTAGGTTGGTACCCATAACCCTAAGGGTTGGTTTGAAACCCGTTAACCCAATAACCCATCACTTATGTTAACGGGTTTGGGTATTGGATCAAACCCGACCCGTTCAGAGCCCAAACCCGATTAGAAACCAATAAAGGTAAAATTACAGAAAAACCCTGCTAAATTTTATTAATTGCATTTGAATTTTTATTTACATATTTAACCCATTTCTATTACTTTTAGCGTTCGGGCGATATCTGGAGCATCCGGACTCCGATTTGGACGATTCTGGATCCGTTGCGATCGTGAGAAAGAGAACTACCTTCTCATGGCTAGTTTATAAGTGTTTTTCTTTTATAAATTATAGTTATCATGTTTAATTAAATTGATTGATTGTTTTAACCAATGAGTCGTGTTTATCAGTCCATCACTGTAACTATTATTTAATACCTTGTATACTATTAGTGGGACACAAATACACCAATTCACTGGATACCGTCATGTCATATACTGATATCATCGTTAATGGATGCTCGATACACGATTATCTTATATTCACACATTACTGTTACATATGCTCACCGCATGAGTGTACATGTATGTATTGTTTCTATATCTTGTTGTTATATGAATCACCGTTCATATTACATGTATTATTGTTCCTTGTTATCCCCGTATTCCTGTTATATAATTGTTTCCCGTTACTGATATTGTTATTCCCGTTACTGGATACATGAGCTGTTGATATGCGATGTGTGGACTCCCACATTTATTGTTCCCGTTTCCCGTTATCTTGTTATATGCTATCAACAGAGCTCATGTCCTGTTATCATGTTACATGTACCATGCACTGTATTTGTTCTTGCTACATTGTGTACTTGAAATATCATAAAGATAACTTGGGGATGGGGGAGACTTGACGGTTGATTAGATCTTATCGGGTGGATGTACTAGATCCATATTGTTTGTCCCACTGCAGGGGACGGTAGTGCTACCTACCGATTGTATAGCTCCATGAGCTCCCGTTACTTGATTCGTGCTTCCCTCTTAGCGGAGGGCCCTGATCTCAGCAGCCAGGGGTGTTTAAGGCCGTGATCCCGGGTATACACGGGATAAACCTACCCGATAAGAGCTCCTCGACTATTTGGTTTCTAATTAACATAATAAAATAGTATACACAATAGTGACGTCGGGAACACTTGTTATTTGGTCACTCTCTCATTTGGATAATGGTACCCATATGCCATGTCTGGATGGGTTCGACTGGAATGCGGCTCCAGTATGAACTGCCAGTGGTATGGGACACAGGAAGAGATTGATTAAAATACCAGGTGGTACTAATTGCTACTATTGTATAAATAACATGACTTACCTTATACATGTATACTATTGTTTAGTTGTACTTGTTACTGTTCCTGATCATTTATTTCTATCATGTTACATGTATACTTTGTTACTTTACCTGGTACGTGTTACACTTTCTGTGGTGGCATACTACTCATGTACATGTATACTCTGCATTGCATATATTCTATTTTCTGTATACCTTGAAGACATCATTACTGTATATACACAACACCGTATTATGGTTATATTGCATATGCCCATCTACATGTTCACTTCTATCACGTCACCACTATACAACATGATATATTGTATAAATGAGAGACTACAATAGACATGACCCGATAATAACCGGCTAGGTGGTGATAGTATTAAAAGATAACATTTTATGTTTCTATAGATTATTAAAGTTCTATTATATGGTATCACTATTACATAAACATGTATTATATATTATTATCGTGTTTGTATTACTATAGTACTTATTACTGCCTCCTTCATTTTACCACTCACTAGGTCACTTTCTGACGACCCTGAGTTTGCGTCCCAGGTTAGAGATCCGAGTTATCATTTTGTCAGATAGTCCATTGGATTCACATAGGAGACTCATTATCGAGACCATTCCTACGTATCTTTGTGATTTTGTTTCTGTTATCTTATTTGTCCCTATTTTTCCTATCTGTTATGATCCCTAACCCTTTCTGTAGGTATTCTTGTACTTATCTTCTGCTGGAACTCTTATAACTATGGAGGTGATTTCCTGTCTGAGGTTTAGCGTACGTACGTGAGGGTTTTCCGCCCTGCGTATGTACGTCGCCATAACGTCCCCGTACCTGCAGGATCGGGGCGTTACAAATAGGATAGGAGATATAGCTCAAGTGTGGAAAACCAAGAGTTTGGAAACAAAAACACAAAGAAAAGTACTTGGGAAAACAACTTGTATTTGATAGAAATGAAGAACTAAGTAAATATCCCAAATCCAAATTTTCTTTGATTTTTCAAACCCTAAAAATACAAAACCAAATATGAAGTTTAAAGCCCAAAAACACTTTTGAAAACTTGGAATTAAACCCTGGAGAAGCTCTACTTTTGTCTCTTAAAATCTTAGAGAAAAACACAAACAAATGGAGTATATAAAGCCCAATCCAAAACTAGCCGTTGAGCTGATCTGGCACTCTGGTGGCTGGCGGTCGACCGGCCTGGTCGACTGCCAACAGTCAAATTTTTGACCGTTGAAAGCTAGCGGTCGACCGCCCGGTCGACCGTCCCAATCCAGAGAGCAAATGCTCTCTGGTCGGTCGACCGCCCATGCCTTACGGTTCGACCGGTCGGTCGACCGCCCCACCCGAGAGTGGGGTGCTTGCAGTCTGTCGACCGCTCGGTCGACCGGCTCAAGAGGCAAGCCAGCATGCACGTTTGATGCACGTCGGTCGACCGGTCCGATCGACCGACTCTGGGTCCGGTCGACCGGCCCGGTCAACCGCCAGAGCCTGGCAGGTACTGTTTTGGGACAGAAAACTTAGGTTTTTATTATCTTTAAAAATCTCATAATCTTCTAAAAATCCACAAAATAGTTTTATCATGATACATTGATATATAAACTTGTGTGAAAAATTTCAAACTTTTTGAACCATTTTTGTGTTATATCACAAATTTCAAACTTTTTGAACCATTTTTGTGTTATATAAATTTTGCCAAAAACCAAAACCTGTATTTTTCCAAACTTGGATTTTTCAATAGGAAATCCGATTTTTCCAAAACTCATTCAAATACAAAAACATGATACTTAAATACTTTTAGGCATGTTGCATATGGACATAAGTCCAATATGCATGAAACATATATATATCATTGTTTTTGACTTTAATTCCAAAAATGTTTTATTAAAAATACCAAAACACCAAAACTCATGAATAGGCATATCAAACTAAGTTTATTTAAGACATGAAGCATACATGTATATAGAACATATCTAATATACATAAACACCATAAACACATGTAAACTTGTATGATACTTAACTATTCATGAAAACCAATATCGGTTAAACCAAAACCGAAAACCAATATCCAAAACATAAAACGTGTGTGTGTTGTGAACTTGAGCATATCACACTATCTAATCTTTACACATGGATCTAAAACATAATCTAAACTAGGTACCGAGATCTTCTTGATGAACTCCGTCTTCAAGCCGACTCGATCCAAACTGTGATCCACCGAGCTTGACTCCAACGAGTGCTATATATGATCTTGATGTTCGGGCTCTGGAATCACGAAGTAAAGGCTTCTCACCAACTAATATCTTGGTAAATGGTCTGAAACTAAACACCACAAGATTATTAGTAAACATAACTACATGAGTTAATCATCATCAAAACTAGAGTGGAAGGCTCTGGGCCAATAGAAATTCCCTGAGAATTTTCCTCCACAACTGTTTAGTATAGGATTTCAATAAAAGAATCATATTTAGAAAGATAAAAGTAACTAGAAAGTGAAAAAATTGGATAATAAGAAAATCGTGTTTAAAACAATTTATTTCTTAAAAAACTGATGTAAAAAGAGTTATATGCTTATCTATGAAATTTTTTAAGTTAATCACCTATTTTTTTATTTAAGAAAGCTAATCACCTAATTTGTTTACATATATTCATTGTGGCAAATTTGTCTAAATTAACAAATAGTTATCGTTGTTTGGATCTGTTTTAGTTTATTTTAGGTTACTTAATGATAACTGTATTTATTAGCAAAGATTTTTGACAAAATATAATCGATAACTACAAAATTATATAAAAAAAGTAATATTCATAGTGCTGCACAGAGCACTAAGGGCACTATCGCCGCTCAGCCTTTTGCTTGGGCAATGCTGGGCCTCACATGGAATCTTGCAAAAATAACCTCTTCAATGGTGGACCCTACGCTCCCCGATTTCAAGCACAGGCAAGGGGATCCCGAGCTCAAGCCCGAGAAAAATCACTGTAGCCGATACAAACCCTATTTGAATAGAGTTAATGGTGCTAGAAAAAAGCATAGCCACTAACTTCTCCTTCGTTAACTTAACTTTGGAACAAGTGCCTTAATGGTCTAGGTGATATAGCACCCTAATGAAGAGGGCTGCTCATAATTAAAGGGTATTTCTACTCTAGAGCGAGTGCCTCAGAAGAAGTCATCTTATTCAACTAGAATTAAACTAAGTCCGGGCCATAATCAGAAGCTGGGGAACTGTAAGAAGGAGGATTAACCCATGTTTCCATCGTCTAGATCGTTGCCAGTCATTCCCTCTGCCGATCATATTAACAAGGCTGCTGAAGGGCTGACACCTCCAGAACTTTCTTCTTTTGAGACTTGGATCTTTTGGAAGATTGAGTGAATAATCAGTTAAAGACCGACTGTTGAAGAGAGGTTGTGGGGATTGACCTAAACAACAATCGATAGAGTGTATTGTCGCCAGTTGACATCCTTCTTATCCGCACTGGGATGGGACATGTGAACTGATTCCTCGGAACAGAGCTTCTGCTTGCTACTCAGATAATCTCTCAAGTCAGTGTTAACTAGATCCAGCCGATCTCACACAGAGATTCGGGAAGACTAGAGAGTAACCCCATTGGGAGAGCCTTTGGCTTAGCCTTTTTAAAGGCTATTTTCTTGGTCATTGGCGAAGCCAGAGTAGCTTTGCAAATGGATTTAGCCTCGCTGAGCGAAGCTTTCTTGATGCTATTACGCAGTGCTCTGTTAGCTCTGCTAAACACACATGATGCGTTAGCTTCGCTATTGGAAGCTAAATTAGCGCCGCTCTCTGGCGCTTTAGCCTTAGCTTTGAGCAAAGGTAGTTTAGCGCCGCTGTCTGGCGCTAAATTGCGCCGCTCTCTGGCGCTAAATTTGCGCCGCTCTCTGGCGCTTTAGCCTTAGCTTTGAGCCAAGATAGTTTAGATTCACTGAGCGCTTGCACAATGCTAGCTTCGCTAGCAAAGCGCCGCTAGTGGGTGCTTTGGCTTTAGCCTCACTGGAAAGGCGGGCTTTAACCTCGCAGCCAGGGGTTGCCAGAGCATCTTCGTTAAAAGCTAAAGGAGAGGAATTACTTTAGCCTCGCATGAGTCTGTAATAGGTTTGTGCAAAGCCTTCGTAGCCCGCAAGGGGCTGAGCTAGGCTCCGGTGAAGCCCGGTTGACAGGCTCGCGCAGAGCCAAATTAGCCTCATTGGAGGCTGCAGTGAGCTCGCGTGGAGCTTGTTTAGCCTCACTGGAGATTGCAGTAGGCTCGCAGAGCCTTACTAGTCTCAACAGAGACTTGCTTTTAAGAATTAGCCAAAAGAGCTTTAGCTAATGATATCTTCTTGTGTTTGCATGCACAGGGGCTTGTATTGCCCATAGAGAGAAGTTGCTCAAACTTCTCTTGGTCAAAATAGATGACCAATATCTCAGCTATAGACTCGAGAGTCCGATCATCGCATTGTGACACTACTTTCTCGTTGGTGGAGAAAGTGGTCTCCAGCGGAGGTGCCATCTTATTTTTCATTGAAGAAAACTAGCAAACCTTTGAAGAAGAATTACAAGTAAAAAATAAATAAGAAAATTACAAGTATGTTGGCCCAGAGGCCTTCCACTCTAGTTTTGATGATGATTAACTCATGTAGTTATGTTTACTAATAATCTTGTGGTTTTATTTTCAGATCATTTAATAAGATATTAGTTGGTGATTGATTTAACAAGAGCTGTTTGGAAGCTTTCACATGGTGATTCCAGGGCCCGAGCTTCATGATGACACTTAGCCTAGCTCGTGGATGGAGTTTGGATCGGGTCGACTTGAAGACTTAGGTATCCATAGTTTAGATAGTGTGTTTTAGATCCATTTGTAAAGCTTAGAATAGTTGATATGCTCAAGTGCACTTACACACACGTTTTATGTTTGGATTTTGGTTTTCATGAATAGTTGATCAAAACAAGTATAATTGGTTTATGTATAGTAGATTCATTCTATACATGCATGCTTAACTTTTAAACAAACTTATTTTGACTTTCCTATTCATGTATTGAAAAATTCAAGTTTGATAAAAAACAAGTTTTGGTTTTGGTGAAAATGATAAGACACAAAAATAGTTCAAATTGCTTGATATTTGAGTTGAAATTTTTATCACATGTTTATATATCAATGCAAATTGGTAAAACTATTTTTGGGGATTTTTAGAAATATTTTTAACATGTTTTTCTGACCCAGGTATTTGGCTGCCAGGTTCTGGCGGTCGACCGGGGCGGTCGACCGTATTCCAGAACGGTCGACCGACGTGCACAGGCCCGTGCACGTCTGGCAAGCAACTGGGCCGGTCGACCGGGCGGTCGACCGCACAGAGAGCCATGCTCTCTGTAAATGTGCGATCGACCGGGCGGTCGACCGGAAGCCCCAACGGTCATATTTATGACCGTTGGCAGTCGATCGGCCGGTCGACCGCCAGCCTGTCTGGCTGACAGATCAGCCAAACTGCTAGTTTTTAGTGATGTGGTTATACCCCATCTCTTTGGGGTTTTTTCTTTGAAAAGAAAAAATTGTGTTTCAGAGTTAAATTTTTCCAATTTTGTTTTTGTTTTTTTGGGCTTTAAAAAGTTTTTTGTTTAAGGGTTTGGGAAAAATCAAAGAAATTAGATTTTGGGAGATTTGTTTTGTTTTGTTCTTCAATTCTATTTACAAGAGTTTTCCCAAGAAGTTTTCTTTGAGTTTTTTGTTTTTTGTTTTTTCACACTTTGAGCTATCTTCTATCCTATTCTATTAGGATCATTTGTTTGTGGAAAGAGAGAGATTGTGTTTGTGGTTGAAAGAGACCACTTGTTGTAAACCCTTTTCATTGTTGGGTTGCCCCCTCTTTGGTAGAGGTTAAGGTGTTGTGTTTGCTCCCTCTAGTGAGAGGTGGAGTTTGTTTGTTGCTACGGGCCTTATCCCTCTTCGGTAGAGGAGGATTTGTGGTTGTATTGCCTCGGTGGCATTGTAAGGTTGAGAGAGGAGTTCGGTACTCCTTAGTGGATTAGAAATCCTTCACGGTGGTGAAGGTGGGGACGTAGAGCTAGGGGCTTGAACCTCGGAACATATCTTGTCTTTGCGTTTGATCCATTGTCTCTCTACCCCTCTCTTTTATTTATGCAAAGCTCATTCATTTCATTCATATCATATTTGCTAGCATTTATACCTTGCATATATCCATATTGCTCATTCATATTATATGCCTGGTTGTTTGTGTCCTCACTTGTACTTAACCAGAAGAGCTTCATATAACACCTCAACCCATATCTAGGGGAATCAAGAGGAGTTAGTCTAGAGCCCTTCACGGGGAATTCGGCTACACTTGTTGGTTGTACTAAGTGATTGCAAATTAGTTTTTAGCTTCCGCATTTAATTTCTAGATTAGCATTTTCACCTATTCACCCCCCTCTAGGTGGTTTTCAATTGGTATCAGAGCCTACGCTCCTGATACTTAGGCTTAACATCCTAGGAGTGAGATCCTTGTTTGCTAATCTATTGTTTGCATTTGCATATTTGTTTGCACACATTTAGTTTATACCTATGGATTGCTTTTCACCTCCCATGTTCGATGTCTCCAACATTGACACATGGAAATATAGGATGTCCATGTATCTAAAGGCCCTAGGTTGCATGTTTTTCTTGCCGCTACCAAGAAATGCTATCTTGGTAATAGCAATCATGTAGGGGCCAATGCACAAGCCCTTGAGGCTATTAGAAGCACATTAAATAAAGAATATCTTATGCTTGCTTCTAACTTTGATTCCGCATTTGCAGTGTGGAATATGTTGACAACCACCACCACCTCCAAGCTTCAAATGCCAATCCAACCGGAGGAGTCTAGTGGAGAATCCGACTCACAATGCTTCATGGTCCAAGGGAATGACTCCCTTGAGGTACAATCGGAATCTCAACTAGATAGTAATAATGATTGTGCTAGTTCTTCTTCATGTGATGAATATGTGGATGCTAATGTTTTGAATGAATAACTATCTATTGTGCATGAAAAATTGATTAAAAAATATAAGATTTTGAAAAAGAAAACTTGTAAAATAAATAAAGAAAAAGAGGATTTGTTTTCAAAACTTGAGATGGTTTTGCAAGAGAAGGAGGAGATTTCTAATGAAAGGGATTCATTGAAATCTCAACTTGATCTTGCACTAAAAGAAAATAAAATTTTAAAATCTAAAAATGATTGTGAAACACTTTTGAAGAAAAATGAAAATTTGTCTTCAAAAGTTGATTTTGTTTAAAAGAGAATGTTACTTTGAAAAATAAAATAATTTCTATTTCAAATAATTTAAATGTTTGTTTAGAGAAAAATATTGTTTTACAAAATAAAATAGATTCTCATGTTTACCATGCTAGGGTAGTATCACATAGCACACCCATTGCATGTACCTCTTCTTCTAGGTTTAATGATGATATTTGTTTGTTAAAGAAGAGAGTAGATTGTTTGGGCTCCACTTTGAGCCATTGTGCCAAGCCATACACGATTGGAATCCTTGTTTCAAAAGAAGCAAGTTCCATCTTTTCATGCACACCCCTCCACGACATACACATGCTTCCCACGGTCACCACCATCACATGTATGCTCATGTGTGCACTTGTACACATTGTGGACGTAAGGGCACCTTGCTAAATTTTGCTATGATAGAATACATAATGATAATTTAGCAAATAAATTTGTTTGAGTTAGAGAAGGGACTAACCCCTATGGACCCAAAAGAGTATGGGTACTAAAGACCACCCTCTTGTTTTTGATGTAGGAGTGGGCTCTCACATGACGTGAGAGTATAGGTACCTTGGAGTGGATGCGTTCCGAGCTTCATGGAAATCAATTGGATCATCACTTTCAAGGGACGTTTGGTGGGAGGACCACCTTGTTTTAGAGACATGGAGAGTTGCCTCATAGGTTTGGTAACGGTCTCTTACTCCTTATTTATTTATGCATGTCTTTTCTTGTTCATCATTCATAGCATGTTTTGTTGTCTATAGATTGTTATGTTAATGCCATGATTATTAGATCCTTGACATGCATGTATAGCATTTTGAGACACCCATGTTTAATATGGACTATCATTTTGTGTTCTCACCATTTGTTTAGCTATCATGTTTATCATAGGTTTAATAACATGTGGATTTTCTTAATAATCATATATATGTTTCTTCATGATGATTTATATCCCGTTTTGTGCTTCATGTTTTGATTACATGTTTAAATGTTAGTTTTTATTAAAATTAGGATTTATACTTGTACATATAGTGGGCCACAAATAAATCTATATATGTTTGAGCTTTAATGCCTATTTGAACCAATAGATGTGCTAGTATAGTCTAGTTTTGATGATTCATGCATTTAAACTTGTATTCCTATTTTTGATTTTGTTTTATGATTTGTTGTTTAACTTCATGTATATGTCCATTTTATCCAAATTATTGTTTATACATATACATCCTTTGAGCCACGTGCCTTCATGCATATATCTTTGTGGACTCGTTGTGTTTGGATATGTATGTATACTTTAGTTTGTATAGGACATACATATACGTTGAAGATTAAATAGTTTTGATAAATTTTTTTGTTTTCAATTGTTTCAAGAATATTGAGCTTAGTTGAATAGTTTCATGATCATGATCTTCACATTTTTGTTTATGCACTCACCCTATTTGTTTGCTCATGTTTTGTTTTCATGAGTCCTATATGTGCTTCATTGACTTGAGTGTTAGCTATCTTCTGAATTTCATGTTTTATGAAAATTTTGTTTTTATTCCTTACTTGAAGGATTTCGTGCTAGTTAACAAGTTTTCCATTTAACTAATTCGTATTCTTCGTTGTGATATGAGGTACACACTTGCCTTTATTGTTGTTTCAATTGGTATCATTGAATTCTTTCAATTGGTATCAATTTTGATCGTCTTGTATACTCATATGTGTTTATGTATGTATGCTTTCAATTCTAATGGTATCAATTTCAATTGGTATCTAACTTTCATACATATATATGTTTTATGCTAAGCTTGAAAATTTAATGATTATCATATTTCAATTGATTAGTTTTTTCAATTGGTATCCTTAAACAAGCTTATGCAAGTGTTTAGTTGGTATTTCATAAAAAGGGAGAAAATTCGATTTTCATATTTCAATTGGTATTTGTTTTTCCACTCCCTTGCTTTATGATAGAAATAAAATTTCAAATTGATATCATATGCTTAAAAGAAAAATACTCTCTTTTGATATCAAGATGTTTATTTGAATGTGTTTTAAATTGGTATCTCAAAATTTTGTTTAAAGAAGATATTCAAAAGTTTTGATTTGTTGTATTGCCTATATGCAAGGAGAGCTTAACATCTCTTCTACATATAGATTCATGATGAGTGTATCTTGTATTAAGAGCTTGACAACTCTTTTTTATGTGGTACACATGTGTAGGGGGAGCTTCACATCTCCTCTTATGCATTGCATATTTTACGTTATGTGAATTAGGGATTGTCATCCCTCTTTCAAGTAATGTATATATGTAGGGAAGCTTCACATCTTCCTCTTCATGAATGTATATCGCATATACCATTTATTGATCTATGTTCACTTTCAATTGGTATCAAGATGCTACTTTGACATATTTTTAATAGATATCTTAATTGATTGTTACCCTTTATTTATATTTTTTGTTTTAAAGGGGGAGAACATTGTTTTTATTGGTTTTGACCCCGTTGTTGATTCCTTGTTTTCGAACAAAAAGAGGGAGAAGATTTCATTGAATTATTTTTAGTTTTTACCCCTTTATTGATGATTGACAAAAAGGGGGAGAAGAATTTGAGTTGAGTTTATATGCATATTTGTTGAGTTTATATGCATATTTATGTTTTTGTATATATTAAGTTTAATTGGTATCTAGAACATGTTTTAATTGGTATCTAGATGTTTTTAATTGGTATCTAGAGCATGTTTTGTTATTGAAAATTTCAATTGGCATCAGAGTGTTTTCAATTGATATAAGAACAAGTTTTATTGTTTTATGCATGACTATGCATTTATATGTTTAGCATTCATTGCATATATTTATGTTTCTTTGCTATGCATGAGTTAAGGGGAGCTTCTTTGAAGCTTAACTTTAATCCATGCATATATAACTCCATGAGTTTGTCATCATCAAAAAGGGGGAGATTGTTGGCCCAGAGACCTTCCACTCTAGTTTTGATGATGATTAATTCATGTAGTTATGTTTACTAATAATCTTGTGTTTTAGTTTCAGATCATTTAACAAGATATTAGTTGGTGATTGCTTTAACAAGAGGTGTTTGGAAGCTTTCACATGGTGATTCCAGGGCCCGAGCTTCATGATGACACTTAGCCTAGCTCGTGGATGGAGTTTGGATCGGGTCGACTTGAAGATGAAGATCGTCAAGAAGACTTAGGTATCCATAGTTTAGATAGTGTGTTTTAGATCCATTTGTAAAGCTTAGAATAGTTGATATGCTCAAGTGCACTTACACATACGTTTTATGTTTGGATTTTGGTTTTCATGAATAGTTGATCAAAACAAGTTTAATTGGTTTATGTATAGTAGATTCATTCTATACATGCATGCTTAACTTTTAAATAAACTTATTTTAACTTTCCTATTCATGTATTGAAAAATTCAAGTTTGATAAAATACAAGTTTTGGTTTTGGTAAAAATGATAAGACACAAAAATATTCAAATTGCTTGATATTTGAATTGAAATTTTTATCACATGTTTATATATCAATGCAAATTGGTAAAACTATTTTTGGGGATTTTTAGAAGTTTTTAAAGAATTTTTAGAAATATTTTTAACATGTTTTTCTGACCCAAGTATTTGGCTGCCAGGTTCTGGCGGTCAACCGGGCCGGTCGACCGTATTCCAGAACCGGTCGACTGACGTGCACAGCCCCGTGCACGTCTGGCCAAGCAACTGGGTCGGTCGATCGGGCGGTCGACCGGACAGAGAGCCATTGCTCTCTGTAAATGTGTGATCGACCGGCGGTCGACCGGAAGCCCCAACGGTCATATTTATAACCGTTGGCGGTCGACCGGCCGGTCGACCGCCAGCCTGTCTGGCTGACAGATCAGCCAAACGGCTAGTTTTTGGAGATGGGTATTTATACCCCATCTCTTTGGGGTTTTTGATAAGACTTTTGAAAAGAAAAAATTGCGTTTATCCAGAGTTTATTTCCAAGTTTTCAAAAGTGTTTTTAGGCTTTAAAATTTCCAATTTGGTTTTTGTGTTTTAGGGTTTGGGAAAATCAAAGAAATTAGATTTTTGGGAGATTTGTTTTGTTCTTCAATTCTATCATTTACAAGAGTTTTCCCAAGAAGTTTTCTTTGAGTTTTTTGCTTTCCAAACTCTAGTTTTTCCACGCTTGAGCTATCTTCTATCCTATTCTATTAGGATCATTTGTTTGTGAAAAGAGAGAGATTGTGTTTGTGGTTGAAAGAGACCACTTGTTGTAAACCCTTTTCATTGTTGGGTTGCTCCCTCTTTGGTAGAGGTTGAGGTTTGTGTTTGCTCCCTCTAGTGAGAGGTGGAGTTTGTTTGTTGGCTACGGGCCTTATCTCTCTTCGGTAGAGGAGGATTTGTGGTTGTATTGCCTCGGTGGCATTGTAAGGTTGAGAGAGGAGTTCGGTACTCCTTAGTTGATTAGAAATCCTTCACGGTGGTGAAGGCGGGGACGTAGAGCTAGGGGCTCGAACCTCGGAACATATCTTGTCTTTGTGTTTGATCCATTGTCTCTCTAACCCTCTCTCTTTATTTTGTGCAAAGCTCATTCATTTCATTCATATCATATTTGCTTGCATTTGTACCTTGCATATATCCATATTGCTCTTTCAAATTATATGCCTGGTTGTTTGTGTGCCTCACTTGTACTTAACCACAAGAGCTTCATATAGCACCTCAACCCATATCTAGGGGAATCAAGAGGAGTTAGTCCAGAGCCCTTCACGGGAAATTCGGCTACACTTGTTGGTTGTACTAAGTGATTGCAAATTAGCTTTTAGCTTCCGTATTTAATTTCTAGATTAGCATTTTTACCTATTCACCCCCCCTCTAGGTGGTTTTCAAAGTATCCTCTTCTAGAGTTTGTTGGAAGTGTGTTGGTAGGAGTCTGGTCAGCGCGACCACTTTATCTTATTGACGATGCGAACGATGAGTCGTCTAGTCTTATGCTAGAATTTTCTTCTTGCCCTGTTTCGAAATTCCTTGAGATTGAAAGATTAGAGTGTCAAAACCCTGAAATTATCCTTGATGGATGGGAGAAAGTATTCTCTGAATTCTTGAAAGCCAAAGAGCAATGACTATTGGCTATCTTCTCGCCTCTATGCTAGCTTCTTCTCCATGTATCTCCTCCTTTTATCTTGTTAATGAGCATTTATAGGCCTCATAGGGTATAACTGTAACGCCCCGATCCTAAAGATACGGAGACGTTATGGCGACGCATATACGCGAGGAAAAATACCCCTCGTATACGCGCTAAGCCTAAATTGTAACCTGAACAAGCTATAAATCGGAAGCATGATGATCAATGAACACTGCAATAATACATATAATGACAATTCTAAGGATAGCAGATAAATGATGACAAGAAGATGGCAGCTGAAAGCGTTAAAGGTAGAATCAAAGATGGCAGAAATATAAAAGAGATGAGGATACCAGAAACGGAAGAATGAGCGTCCAGTTCCTCACAAGACGTACAGTCTCGTCGAACACCTGCACATTAGAACAATCGTCCAATATCTGGACGTGCAAATCCAGGGTCGTCAGAACGCGACCATGGTGAGTGTGTGTGTAAAGGGGAAAGAGCTCGTGCAGAAGAAACAATGTGCATAAATAATAATAAGAACAACTGCAAATATAAGAGACTAAATAACAAGATGAATAACTGAACAATAATATACATGAAAGCAACACGAATAAAGATAGCAAGAATAAGAGTACATGTACAAGACAAGTAAAGCAACTGTAGCAAACAACAGATGTCTAGATATGTAACCTATCACATGTCACTAGGTTGGTATCCAAGTCTGGTCCTGGTTACAATCATGGGTCTATCATAATGATATATAGATATTCAACCAGGTGATTACAGTCAGTCACAAAACATCAACAGTTTATTATTAATTATGTCAGTGAACACCAATTGTCACACGTAATAGACGCATCCCATACTACGCCTACCACACATGCCAATCGATGCCCTAAATTATTGAAACTAATCGGTTGGAGACATTGTCCATGCTTTAGGTGGGTCCCGTGCATACCCGGGACCACGGCCCAGACACCTGGCGCTGAACCAGGACCTACCGCAAGGTAGTCAGGAACATGTAAACAGGAACAGGTACATGTATAACATGTATAACAGGAAACATGACGGGGTGCCAGTCACCCCACGGGAACCCTGCAGTGGAACCCTCTTTCGGCTGCGCAACCTAAGTCCTAGGTCCACCCAAAATACGAACGCTGTCTCCTCCATCAATCTCCCCAATCCCAGTGCAAGTTGTTTGTTATCATGTTTTAGTTTATCAAGATTATTTTATATACATGTTACTTAAATCACTGGGATAACTCAGTGGTAGTCACGGTAACAATAACAACATGTGAAAGTCAGGATACCGGTATAATAGGAGTACCACATGTCAAGTAACAGGATACCGGTATAACAGGAATATGTAAAAAGTAAACATGCGGGTGTTGTTACCGTGTAATAATATTTTCCCAGCAAATTCAGTAACATGAACATGATAGTTGTCAGGTAGATATATATTAAGATTTCTCAAGTGAATCAAGATATCCAGGCTGAGTAATGATCTACTGTCTAATAACTCTGAAGTACAACACTATTAATATCAAATAGATCACTAACACAATAGCTCAATCTCTCAAAGTAATCAATGTCTTACATCATAACAAGTCCATATCAACATCTGAATGAATCATCATCAAGTCATCACCAATAAATGAATATCAAGTATGGAAAGTACTCTACTTGAATATATCATCTCATCTTAATGCAGATCGGGCTTTATCATAAAATATGTAAATCCAATGACCTATAACTCAAGTTCAGTCCAACTCACAGTCCAACTCTGAATTAGTCCATGTACCCATCAAATCATCATAATCTTTTAGTAAAGTAAGATCACATCCAAAATCCTCGATCAGCTACTCTATAGAATAGTTACTACTGATACTTAACATCAACCAAAATATCATCTAATGAATCTCAAAGGCCAACAACGTCAATCTCATCTCAAAACAAGTCAGGCTCCAAAATAAGGAACATAGATTCTGGATAACCTCTAACTCAAGATCAATCTAAATCACAACTCAATTAATTTAGTCATACCTCCTATGTCCTCAAATACTCAACTAATAAAGTCAGGTCTAATTACCGATCATCATTCAATGTAAATAACATAAGTCCAGATCAATCCAAAGTCATTACAACTAACTTATATTTCTAATAGCTCCATAATCATCTAGTTTCATACACATCGAGCAATCAGATACAATAGTCACCGTTCCAACATATATCGATATCCAGTACTAGCCCTCTCACTCCAACATACAACTCTAATTCATAGGTATTCACAATCACCACTTCTATAAGATCAATCATTATATCCCAACACTCGGCAATACATATCATGCATATAAGTTCTATCAAGATTTCTCAATATTAGGTACCATAACATATACATGTATCTAAGATCTATTCGATCAAGTCATTCCATCCAATATCCATCTCTAGAAATCATGCACATCCATCTACATCCATTACATAACTCATGGGTGAAGTCCACAATCTATAAAGAGACTACACACAGCAATCTGCCAATATTAGTCGACTAGGGTCTGGGATTAGTCGACTAACAGGGCTATTAGTCGACTAATAAAGGGTATTAGTCGACTAATAAACCTCTGTCAGCCAGAAACAGGGCACACTAATACCTGGTCTCTCACACCATAAAACATGTATATGTATCTACTCTTGCACACATCAACATACACAATCTCTACACTAATTCTATGTACACAAAAGAATCATAATAGAATCAAATACACATAATAGAATCATGATTAAATCAAATGCATATAATAATGAGAGAGAAATAGAAGGAGGAAGAGAGACACTCACATTGGGGAATCTGATGGTCGCCGGGTGAGTCGCCGTTACGGTCGCTGTGGTGCCGCTCTTTGCTGTTGGACTGCATAGGAGGGTAGCCAGGGTACTGGGGAAGGCCTGGCTGCAAGCTGGGGATCTCGCGCTCGCCGGAAGGGCCTGGAATTGCCGCTCGCTCGCTGTCTGCGCGCTGGATCTGGGTGGTTGCTGCTGTGCGCGTCAAGGGCCGAGTCGCTGCCGCGGTCACTGTGGTGTCATTCCTCGCTATCGGACTGCATGGGAGGGTGGCCAAGGTGCTGGAGAAGGCCACCGTGCTGGTCTCCGACGACGGCCTGGCGTGGATCAGGAGAACGGCCTGCTCGCTCGCTGCCTGTTGGAACTGGGCTGTGCTGATCTGTTGTTGCCGTATCGCTGTCGTGTGCGTCATGGGCCTGTCGGAGGCCGGATGGGCTGCTGCTGGTGGGCTGTCCGCGCGCAGATGAGGGTGTCTTTGGCACTGCTGCTGCGTTTGGGGTCCTGCTGGATCTGCCGTCGAAGAGAGGTGCAGCAAGGAGGGCTGCGGCCTGCTGCAGATCTGGCCGTCGCTGTTGGTGGCGCTGCTGGTCTGCTGCCACGCTGCGGGGAGCGGCGCTGCAAGGGGGAAAAGATCCGGTCTGGACTGGTGGTGATGGCCGGCCTGCTGGTGTTCCAGGGCTGGTCTGCGTGCTGTCGAGGAGGCGCTGTCGGCCTGCAGGTGCTGCTGGCTGTTGGCTCAGCCTTGAGGAGATGGGGGGCGGCTGCTCGGCTGTCGCCCTGCTGTTGCTGTCCAGATCTGCAGGAGGGAAGAAGATCACGGCCTGGGGACTCTCTTGGCTGTGCGGCACATGAAGGAGAAGAGGGAGGCTCTGCAGGGGAAATCCGGGGGCTGGTTGGTGTACACGGCCAGGAGAAGATCAGCCAACAAAAAGGGGGACTCGGCTGAATGGTGGTGGTGGGCTGTTGCCGTGGTGTTCGGCTGGATGCGAGGGCACGGCTGCGCATGGCCTGCTGTTGCCGCAGATCAGCAAGGGAGGAGGCGCAGATCTGCTACTGCGCCATGGAGAGGAGAAAGGCGGCAGCAGGTGCTGGGCTCGGTCATGGAGAGAGGAGGAGAGAGGGTGTGCGGCTGTGTTGGAGAGGGAGAGATTAATTAGGTTAAGATTTGGTTAGGGTTTCTTGTTAGGTTAAGGAATATTTATAGGATGAGTATTGGGTTTGCGGGTAGATGGGTTGAGCTAACGGGTTGGGATCCAATAGATGAATCGGTGTTGGGTTAATGGGTAGGATTTAGGAATCCAAACGGGTAAATGGGTAATCAAGATAATGGGTAAGGAATCCAAATAGAGTAATGGGTATCGGATCACCAATGGGCATGGGCTTGAACTCCAAATGGGTATGGGTAGGATCAAGGAGTAAGACATGAAAGGAAATCAAGGGAAGGGAATATATAACACTACAAAATAATGACCCAATCATTAGTAGTAACATTACTTAACCAAAATAATAATATTAATAATACCAATACATTACATGACTAATATAATAATAATAAGTAACAGTAACAATATAGATATTACTAACAATGAGTAATATTATATCACATGAAAAATAGACACATGTACACATTTAAAATTCCAGTATATTACATTCAAATACCGTACTTTAAAAATAGGGATATTACATTCTACCCACCTTAATAAAAATTTCGTCCTCGAAATTCAAATAAGGTAGGGAATGGTAAAGGAATCAAAGATCAAGAGAGAACACAACAATCTTTCACGTTGCCTCGTTGGGACACCACGATTCCGCTGCGCGCTCTGATCTCTACTACCAGCTTCAACATGGAGTAACCGATCTCAAGAGATAGAATCAGGAGGAATGAATAGGAAGGAAGGATGAAATCAAGATGGACATCCAAATCACTCTAAATGAAGTGTTGGATTCATGGATATCAACAGATCAAGAATGGAATTCCAAAGGGAGGACGATCAATAGTATATGTATATTGCAGTGTAAATGTAACTTGTCTCAGGTAACCGGTAAGAACTAGGTTCTCTTTTGCGAAACAAAAGTCAAAATTCACATCGCAAGTCGAAAACCTAGGCTCTGATACCAATCTGTAACGCCCCAATCCTAAAGATACGGAGACGTTATGGCGACGCATATACGCGAGGAAAAATACCCCTCGTATACGCGCTAAGCCTAAATTGTAACCTGAACAAGCTATAAATCGAAAGCATGATGATCAATGAACACTGCAATAATGCATATAATGACAATTCTAAGGATAGCAGATAAATGATGACAAGAAGATGGCAGCTGAAAGCGATAAAGGTAGAATCAAAGATGGCAGAAATATAAAAGAGATGAGGATACCAGAAACGGAAGAATGAGCGTCCAGTTCCTCGCAAGACGTACAGTCTCGTCGAACACCTGCACATTAGAACAATCGTCCAATATCTGGACGTGCAAATCCAGGGTCGTCAGAACGCGACCATGGTGAGTGTGTGTGTGTGTAAAGGGGAAAGAGCTCGTGCAGAAGAAACAATGTGCATAAATAATAATAAGAACAACTGCAAATATAAGAGACTAAATAACAAGATGAATAACTGAACAATAATATACATGAAAGCAACACGAATAAAGATAGCAAGAATAAGAGTACATGTACAAGACAAGTAAAGCAACTGTAGCAAACAACAGATGTCTAGATATGTAACCTATCACATGTCACTAGGTTGGTATCCAAGTCTGGTCATAAGTCTGGTCCTGGTTACAATCATGGGTCTATCATAATGATATATAGATATTCAACCAGGTGATTACAGTCAGTCACAAAACATCAACAGTTTATTATTAATTATGTCAGCGAACACCAATTGTCACACGTAATAGACGCATCCCATACTACGCCAACCACACATGCCAATCGATGCCCTAAATTATTGAAACTGATCGGTTGGAGACATTGTCCATGCTTTAGGTGGGTCCCGTGCATACCCGGGACCCAGACCCAGACTCCTGGCGCTGAACCAGGACCTACCGCAAGGTAGTCAGGAACATGTAAACAGGAACAGGTACATGTATAACAGGAAACATGACGGGGTGCCAGTCACCCCACGGGAACCCTGCAGTGGAACCCTCTTTCGGCTGCGCAACCTAAGTCCCAGGTCTACCCAAAATACGGACGCTGTCTCCTCCATCAATCTCCCCAATCCCAGTGCAAGTTGTTTGTTATCATGTTTTAGTTTATCAAGATTATTTTATATACATGTTACTTAAATCACTGGGATAACTCAGTGGTAGTCACGGTAACAATAACAACATGTGAAAGTCAGGATACCGGTATAACAGGAGTACCACATGTCAAGTAACAGGATACCGGTATAACAGGAATATGTAAAAGTAAACATGCGGGTGTTGTTACCGTGTAATAATATTTTCCCAGCAAATTCAGTAACATGAACATGATAGTTGTCAGGTAGATATATATTAAGATTTCTCAAGTGAATCAAGATATCCAGGCTGAGTAATGATCTACTGTCTAATAACTCTGAAGTACAACACTATTAATATCAAATAGATCACTAACACAATAGCTCAATCTCTCAAAGTAATCAATGTCTTACATCATAACAAGTCCATATCAACATCTGAATGAATCATCATCAAGTCATCACCAATAAATGAATATCAAGTCTGGAAAGTACTCTACTTGAATATATCATCTCATCTTAATGCAGATCGGGCTTTATCATAAAATATGTAAATCCAATGACCTATAACTCAAGTTCAGTCCAACTCACAGTCCAACTCTGAATTAGTCCATGTACCCATCAAATCATCATAATCTTTTAGTAAAGTAAGATCACATCCAAAATCCTCGATCAGCTACTCTATAGAATAGTTACTACTGATACTTAACATCAACCAAAATATCATCTAATGAATCTCAAAGGCTAACAACGTCAATCTCATCTCAAAACAAGTCAGGCTCCAAAATAAGGAACATAGATTCTGGATAACCTCTAACTCAAGATCAATCTAAATCACAACTCAATTAATTTAGTCATACCTGCTATGTCCTCAAATACTTAACTAATAAAGTCAGGTCTAATTAGCGATCATCATTCAATGTAAATAACATAAGTCCAGATCAATCCAAAGTCATTACAACTAACTTATATTTCTAATAGCTCCATAATCATCTAGTTTCATACACATCGAGCAATCAGATACAATAGTCACCGTTCCAACATATATCGATATCCAGTACTAGCCCTCTCACTCCAACATACAACTCTAATTCATAGGTATTCACAATCACCACTTCTATAAGATCAATCATTATATCCCAACACTCGGCAATACATATCATGCATATAAGTTCTATCAAGATTTCTCAATATTAGGTACCATAACATATACATGTATCTAAGATCTATTCGATCAAGTCATTCCATCCAATATCCATCTCTAGAAATCATGCACATCCATCTACATCCATTACATAACTCATGGGTGAAGTCCACAATCTATAAAGAGACTACACACAGCAATCTGCCAATATTAGTCGACTAGGGTCTGGGATTAGTCGACTAATTGGGCTATTAGTCGACTAATAAAGGGTATTAGTCGACTAATAAACCTCTGTCAGCCAGAAACAGGGCATACTAATACCTGGTCTTTCACACCATAAAACATATATATGTATCTACTCTTACACACATCAACATACACAATCTCTACACTAATTCTATGTACACAAAAGAATCATAATAGAATCAAATACACATAATAGAATCATGATTAAATCAAATGCATATAATAATGAGAGAGAAATATAAGGAGGAAGAGAGACACTCACATTGGGGAATCTGGTCGTCGCCGGGCGAGTCGCCGTTACGGTCGCTGTGGTGCCGCTCTTCGCTGTTGGACTACATAGGAGGGTAGCCAGGGTACTGGGGAAGGCCTGGCTGCAAGCTGGGGATCTCGCGCTCACCGGAAGGGCCTGGAATTGCCGCTCGCTCGCTGCCTGAGCGCTGGATCTGGGTGGTTGCTGCTGTGCGCGTCAAGGGCCGAGTCGCTGCCGCGGTCGCTGTGGTGTCGTTCCTCGCTATCGGACTGCATGGGAGGGTGGCCAAGGTGCTGGAGAAGGCCACCGTGCTGGTCTCCGACGACGGCCTGGCGTGGATCAGGAGAACGGCCTGCTCGCTCGCTGCCTGTTGGATCTGGGCTGTGCTGATCTGTTGTTGCCGTATCGCTGTCGTGTGCGTCATGGGCCTGTCGGAGGCCGGATGGGCTGCTGCTGGTGGGCTGTCCGCGCGCAGATGAGGGTGTCTTTGGCACTGCTGCTGCGTTTGGGGTCCTGCTGGATCTGCCGTCGAAGAGAGGTGCAGCAAGGAGGGCTATGGCCTGCTGCAGATCTGGCCGTCGCTGTTGGTGGCGCTGCTGGTCTGCTGCCGCGCTGCGGGGATCGGCGCTGCAAGGGGGAAAAGATCCGGTCTGGACTGGTGGTGATGGCCGGCCTGCTGGTGTTCCAGGGCTGGTCTGCGTGCTGTCGAGGAGGCGCTATCGGCCTGCAGGTGCTGCTGGCTGTTGGCTCGGCCTGGAGGAGATGGGGGGCGGCTGCTCGGCTGTCGCCCTGCTATTGCTGTCCAGATCTGCAGGAGGGAAGAAGATCACGGCCTGGGGACTCTCTTGGCTGTGCGGCACATGAAGGAGAAGAGGGAGGCTCTGCAGGGGAAATCCGGGGGCTGGTTGGTGTACACGGCCAGGAGAAGATCAGCCAACAAAAAGGGGGACTAGGCTGAATGGTGGTGGTGGGCTGTTGCCGTGGTGTTCGGCTGGATGCGAGGGCACGGCTGTGCATGGCCTGCTGTTGCCGCAGATCAGCAAGGGAGGAGGCGCAGATCTGCTGCTGCGCCATGGAGAGGAGAAAGGCGGCAGCAGGTGCTGGGCTCGGTCATGGAGAGAGAGGAGGAGAGAGGGTGTGCGGCTGTGTTGGAGAGGGAGAGATTAATTAGGTTAAGATTTGGTTAGGGTTTCTTGTTAGGTTAAGGAATATTTATAGGATGAGTATTGGGTTTGCGGCTAGATGGGTTGAGCTAACGGGTTGGGATCCAATAGATGAATAGGTGTTGGGTTAATGGGTAGGATTTAGGAATCCAAACGGGTAAATAGGTAATCAAGATAATGGGTAAGGAATCCAAATAGAGTAATGGGTATCGGATCACCAATGGGCATGGGCTTGAACTCCAAATGGGTATGGGTAGGATCAAGGAGTAAGACATGAAAGGAAATCAAGGGAAGGGAATATATAACACTACAAAATAATGACCCAATCATTAGTAGTAACATTACTTAACCAAAATAATAATATTAATAATACCAATACATTACATGACTAATCTAATAATAATAAGTAACAGTAACAATATAGATATTACTAACAATGAGTAATATTATATCACATGAAAAATAGATGCATGTACACATTTAAAATACCAGTATATTACATTCAAATACCGTACTTTAAAAATAGGGATATTACAATAACTGTAATACCCCGTTCCCGGAATACGTGCTTAGTTGCGTATTCGGTTTCCCTATCGTATTTTTCGATTTACTTCCTATATTTGACCGATTTCAGTTCCAAATGTCATTTTCCAACACTTTAGATTTTATATGATTTTCTGGAATTTTCCTGAATTAAATTAAATATTTTCAAAACCGGTGTCGACCAGTGCCGCTGACCGATTCCAGGATTTTTAACTCGCAAGCAGTTAGGAATTTCTAGATGGTCCTTTAGGCATTATTCCTTAGAATCATATTTTCAACCTACACTCTTTTTCTGGAGATTTTACGAATTTATGAAAATTCCAACGGAGTCGGCAGGTGACTGATTCCGGGATTTTTAATTTAAAACTACAAATTATTTCTTCAAACGAATTTCACCATGAGTCTTAAAATCTTATTCTTGATTTTTGGTAAAATTTTCGGGTCATTCCGAAATACTTGAGTTTTGGACATTTTTTCAATAATTGCAAATTCCACATTTTCCACCTCATTTCCCACTCACCCTCCCACCTAACCCCACTCACTCTCTCTCTCTCCACAGCCGGCCAAGTGGCCAGGTGAGGGACACCTCACCCCTTCCTTTTTGCAAGGAAACCCCTCCTTTCTACACAAATTCCATCTCCTTTACAAAATCCCCATCTTATATATAGGTTTTCATTTGCAACTTACCTCTTTTTCTTCCTCCACTTCAACTCAAGAGAAGAGAAGCTCTCACAAACCCTCTTCTTCCTCAAACTGAACCCTAGCTCCAAGAACACTTCAAGACCTTTCCCTCCAGCCCAAGCAACTGAATTGAAGCTTGGATCGTGGCTCACTTCGTCGCCAAGGATCTCATAGGTGCCTTTGACGACTACCCGCTTCCCGGACTCGTAGAGCTTCGATCTAACGGTTCCAAGTGAGTATTTCACTCACCAAGACTTGAATTAGCCCTAGAACACTTGTATCTACACTCCTTGTACACCTAGGTCACCAAAAAACATGATTTGGACCATCAAACACACTTCCAGAAATTCTGTTCTGTTCACTGTTTTCCCCACGATTAGTCGACTTACCCTAAGAACTAGTCGACTAGAACACTTAGCTGAAACTTAGTTTTTCTGGAAGACACAGTATTAGTCGACTTACCCCAAATATCAGTCGACTAATCTTTCCTGGACATAAATCTCAACTCTCTGGAAATCCCTATTAGTCGACTCCTGAATCCTCCTAGTCGACTAATCCTCCCTGGACCAGAAACCCAACTTTCTGTATCAACAGACTTAGTCGACTTAAGTATCTGTTAGTCGACTAGAGCTCCCTATTAGTCGACTAACCCTTACCCCTAGTCGACTAATTCTGACTGTGTGTCATAGTTAACTTCTGTTCTGAATTTGGTTCTTATACTTGCTACATGTGTATTATATCTTGCTTGTTCATGCTTCAATACTGGCTCTACATGACCTATTACTGGATGGATGTATTTCTTGTTACCTCGTGACTTATTATTGCATATACTCGTTTCATGACATGTTAAACAGTAATATCACCACTTATCATGCCATCTCTTAAAACTAAGCATGATACACTTGACTTTTACATAAAAAGCACCAACTTACATATGGGTCGGGGGAAATATGCGGATATCGATACGTGTTCGTGTTTACAGTGGTAGTAGGTATATTGTACAATCATATTCCGGTCTAACCTGCGGTACACCAGGGGACCGAGGGGAGTGCTTGCTCCCTATTCCTGAATCAGTCATGACTAAGGGCATACATAAGACCCTCCTGAATAGCCTAGCGGCTGGCTTCCGTCACCAAGCAACGGAACAATCCTGGACCGTTATCCCGGGCATGTACGGGGTCCACTGTAAACATAGTTCGTCGATACCCCCGCTGTTTCCAATAACAACCTTGAGTTACTAGGATATGGATCTATGTGTGCTGGGACGCTGGGTCACATAGCTAGATATCACAGTAAAGCAAGTAATAATAATAATAGACCATAGCTATGCATTCATTTCATGCTGACTTCAGTTCTATACGTTTTCCCTACTTGTTGATTTACATTCGTTATACTGTTCCGGTTTTCCTTATTCATGTACCTTAGCCACTTGGCTGTATTTGTTATTGTTACATGTCTTGATCCCTTGGATTTGCACATTCAGATTCCGAGGCCTGGGTCGAAGTGGAGCCATCCACCGAAGATCAGGCTTTCTTTAGCGAGCAGGCGGACTAGTTCCAGTCCCTTCGTGCCAGACTTACCTTTTGATTCACGAGATCCTCTTTCTACTTGTGAGCTTTTGTATACATATCTGTATATATTTCTTTTGAACTTGGTTATGATGTAATACACATATAGTGTGTAATACTTTATAATATCCTGTGATAACTTTGTATGTGTACTTCTTGTGTTGGCATATGTATGGATACCACGCTTTGTCGTGTACTCTGTTTCTTGTTGTACTTTTATGCTTAGCGTATACACGTGGGGACAAGTTATGACCTACGTATATACGTCGCAGTGACGTCCCCGTATTGTGGAATCGGGGCGTTACAGGTTGGTATCAGAGCCTAGGCTCTCACACCTAAAGTACAATCAAGCAGCAAATTAACAATTTGCTGGTGCCAACTACAATGTACAAAGTTATCTAGTCCTTCTTGATTCCTTCTTGATTCCATCCCTTGTGTCCTAAACTCCTTCCGTTTTTCCAATTCCAGTTGTCTTTTACCAATCGGTATGGAGAGGAGGACGGGACGTAACAACTCCGGGCAAGCGTCGAATGGACCCACTGGAGACCATGTGGATATTCTGAGAGTCATTCAGACTATGATGGAGAACCAGCAGCAGCAGACGGAGCTCCTCCGGCAGGAAATGGCAGCTCCCAAGGAGCAGAGGCCCGGAAATGTATCGGACTTCAGGCGACTGCAACCAGCCATCTTCACGGGAGAAGAGAAACCATTGGATGCTGAGCAGTGGTTGACAGACACCACTGATTTGCTGAATGCGGCCAGAGTACCGAAGGAGAACCAAGTTGAGGTCGCCAAGATTCAGTTGAAAGATGTTGCTAGAACTTGGTGGCTTGCTGAAGAGGCCAGACTGGAGAAGCCTGTCACCTGGGACACATTCTCCAAGAGCTTCTATGCCAGATTCTTCCCAGCTACTGCACAGAAGGACATGGAAGAGCAGTTCATCAGGCTTCAGCAAGGGAGTAGGTCCGTGGACGAGTATGCCGCGGAATTTCTCAGACTGAGCCGCTTTGCCCCGTACATGGTAAAGGACGAGGAGAAGCGGGCGAGCAGGTTCCAGCAGGGCTTGCAGATGGACATTCAGATGTTCCTAATGCCCCAGCAGCTGAAGACTTATTCTGAGGTTCTTACCATAGCTCGGGAAGTGGAGCGTGGGTTGGAGAAGAAGCAGGAGGATCAGATGAGGAACCAGGCCATGAAGAGGCCGTTTCCACCAATGGGGAGAGGAGGCCCATTCAGAGCAGCGAAGGTGCAGATGAGGCAGCAATTCAGACCAACTCCTTACCAGGCGGCCCAACCATCGACCTTCTGCAGTTATTGTCAGAAGCCGGGCCACATTCGTCAGAATTGCCGTAGGGCAAATGGATTGTGTTTGGTGTGTGGATCCAGGGATCATTCTATAGAAGCCTGTCCGCACAGAAGGATGGGGATAGCCGGCCAAGCTTTGCCAGCACTTCAGGGACCGGTTGGACAGAGAGCACTTCCAGGACCACCGGGGCAGAGGAATCAGGGACCAGTGATGAGGAGAGCTCTTCCCCTTCCACCACAGCAAGCTTATCGCCCAGTCCAGAGGGGAGCTAGGACAGCAGCAGGGCGTGGAAGAGGTCAAGCCTACAACTTGACGGAGGTGGAAGCTGAGACTTCTGAGGAGGTGATAACAGGTAATATCAGAGTGCATTCTCAACCTGTTTTAGCCCTCTTCGATTCCGGTGCTTCGCATTGTTTTATCTCAGATCATTTTGTGGCATTGCATTCTATACCTGTTAAAGTGTTAGACCTCAAATGGGAGATTAGTACTGGGAATGGAGTAGTCATGTCTTCTAGGGTCTGTGCTGATTGTCCAGTGGAACTTTGTGATAAGACCTTGGCCATAGATATGCTCGTGCTAGACACTAAAGGGTACGACGTAATCTTAGGCATGACCTGGCTCAGTCAGTACCATGCAGTTATTGACTGTAGGGAGAAGAAGATTATTTTCAGGATCCCCCGTCAACCGGAATTTCAATTTAGTGGTGAGGTGAAGTCTACCAAGAGAAAGACTCGGTTGACTACTTCAGAGGTTCAGAAAGGAGTACCGGTGTGGGATGAATTCCCAGGAGTGTTTGAAGAGATCTCAGGACTGCCACCTAAAAGGGTGATTGAGTTCTCAATTGATACTGTGCCTGGGACAGCTCCTATATCTAAGGCTCCGTACAGGATGGCACCGACGGAGTTAGAGATTCTGAAGAAGCAGCTGCAGGAATACTCAGACAAGGGATTGATTCGGCCAAGTGCTTCACCATGGGGAGCTCCAGTGCTATTGGCGAACAAGAAGGATGGTGGTAAGAGACTTTGTATTGATTACAGGGAATTGAACAAGGTTACCATCAAGAACAAGTATCCCTTGCCAAGGATTGATGATTTGTTTGATCAGCTTCATGGAGCCCGGGTATTCTCTAAGTTGGATTTGCAGTCGGGGTACCATCAGCTAAGGATGAAGACAGAGGATATCCCGAAGACGGCATTCAGGACCCGTTATGGCCACTATGAATTTCTAGTTATGCCTTTCGGAGTCACCAATGCCCCTGCAGTTTTCATGGATTTGATGAACCGAGTGTTCTCGCCCTACCTGGATCAGTTCGTTGTTGTTTTCATAGATGACATCTTGATCTATTCCAAGAACAACAAGGAGCATGCAGAACACTTGAGGATTGTGTTGCAGACCCTCCAGCAGGAGCAGCTTCATGCCAAGAGGAACAAGTGTGAGTTCTGGTTGGACAGTATAGCCTTCCTTGGGCACATTGTTTCAGCAGAAGGAATTTCAGTGGATCCCAGCAAAGTCCAAGCAGTGAAGGATTGGCCTATTCCGGAGACGGTGACTGAGATTAAGAGTTTTCTTGGGCTAGCCGGATATTACAGGCGCTTTGTCCAGGATTTCTCTAGGATTGCAGCTCCGTTGACCAAGCTCACCCGGAAAGGAGAGAGGTACATATGGACAGAAGAATGTGCTTTGGCATTTGAGCAGTTGAAGCAGAGACTCATTTCAGCTCCGATCTTGAAGACTCCCTCAGGGAGAGGAGGGATGGTCATATTCAGTGATGCATCAGGGAAAGGCCTGGGATGTGTACTTATGCAACATGATCATGTTATAGCATATGCATCTAGGCAACTGAAGACTCATGAGCGGAATTACCCAACTCATGACTTGGAGCTAGCAGCTGTGGTATTTGCATTGAAGATCTGGAGGCATTATCTTCTGGGAGATAAGGTGTTGATATACACGGATCACAAGAGCCTCAAGTATATTTTCTCACAGAAGGAGTTGAACATGAGGCAGAGGCGGTGGCTGGAGCTGATGGCGGACTATGATATTGACTTGCAATACCATCCAGGCAAGGTCAATACAGTACCTGATGCACTGAGCAGGATGCCAGAGAATAGGGTGCTTGTCCAAATCACTCAGCAGAAGGAGTTGATTCAGGATATTATCAAATTGGACCTGATGTTGGTTCGGGAGACTGAGGAGGCAGGACAGCTCATGGCTTTGCAGATTCAGTCAACATTAATAGATGAGATCAAGGAAGCTCAGAAGGAAGACCCCAGATTGCAGCAGTTCCGAGCTCAGGTAGAGGCAGGATTGAGGACTGATATCAGTATTCGTCCGGATGGTGCCTTATATTTTGGTAGCAGGCTTTGTGTTCCCCAAGGAGAAGTTCGGCAGAAGATTTTGGCGGAAGCTCACAGTTCAGCATATTCCATACACCCGGGGGAAACAAGATGTATCAAGATATGAAGAAGCAGTTTTGGTGGAACGCTATGAAGAGGGAGATAGCCCAGTTTGTTGCCAAGTGCTTGGTTTGTCAACAGATAAAGATTGAGCATCAGAGGACGGCGGGACTTCTACAACCTTTACCGATTCCCGAGTGGAAGTGGGAGCACATTACCATGGATTTTGTTACGGCATTGCCTCGAAGTCCTAAAGGTAATAATGCTGTGTGGGTAATCATTGACCGTCTCACCAAGTCAGCTCACTTTATACCATTCAGGGTGGGACAGTCAACAGAGGTCTTGGCAGACAAGTACTTGAAGGAGATAGTTCGTCTGCATGGAGTTCCTGTTAGTATTGTATCAGACCGAGACACCAGATTCAGATCTCATTTCTGGGAGAGTCTCCAAGAAAGTCTAGGGACTCGTCTGAAGTTCAGTACATCATATCATCCTCAGACAGACGGACAATCTGAGAGGACTATCCAGATTCTTGAAGATATGCTAAGGGCCTGCATGATTGAATTCCAGGGATCATGGGAAGACCATCTTCACTTGGCTGAGTTTTCTTATAACAACAGTTATCAAGCAAGTATCAAAATGGCACCTTTTGAAGCATTGTATGGGAGGAAGTGCAGATCACCGATTTGTTGGGATGAAGTCGGTGAGAGAAGACTTTTGGGGCCAGAGATTCTGATTCAGACAACAGACAAGGTCAGGATTATCAGAGATCACCTCAGGGCAGCGCAGAGTCGGCAGAAGAGTTGGGCAGACACACTGAGAAGGCCATTGGAATTCCAGACAGGAGATCATGTATTCCTGAAGATATCACCTACCAAGGGAGTAATCCGGTTTGGTACTCGTGGGAAGCTTAGTCCGAGATATATCGGCCCATTTGAGATTTTGGATCGAGTGGGAGATGTGTCTTATAGATTGGCATTACCGCCATCTTTGGACGGAGTTCACAATGTTTTCCACGTGTCACAGTTGAGGAAGTATGTGAAAGATGATAGTCACATCCTGGATCACTCCGAACTGGAACTACAACCGGATTTGGCATATCAAGAGCAGCCGATGGCCGTTGTGGATAGAAGTGTCAAGACATTGAAGAACAGAGCTATCCCATTAGTTTTGGTGTCTTGGAACAGACATGCGCCAGGAGAGGCCACGTGGGAGCGAGAGGATGTCATCCGTGAGCGTTACCCTCATCTCTTCACAACTTGATTGGTAAGACTCTTCCTTCTTATTCCAATTCTTGTTCTTATCCTTATTCTTATCTACCGTTATCTTCTTTCTTGTCCTTATTTATCTGTTCCCTTTCACTTTACGAAATTTCGAGGACGAAATTTTTGTAAGGTGGGTAGATTGTAATACCCCGTTCCCGGAATACGTGCTTAGTTGCGTATTCGGTTTCCCTATCGTATTTTTCGATTTACTTCCTATATTTGACCGATTTCAGTTCCAAATGTCATTTTCCAACACTTTAGATTTTATATGATTTTCTGGAATTTTCCTGAATTAAATTAAATATTTTCAAAACCGGTGTCGGCCAGTGCCGCTGACCGATTCCAGGATTTTTAACTCGCAAGCAGTTAGGAATTTCTAGATGGTCCTTTAGGCATTATTCCTTAGAATCATATTTTCAACCTACACTCTTTTTCTGGAGATTTTACGAATTTATGAAAATTCCAACGGAGTCGGCAGGTGACTGATTCCGGGATTTTTAATTTTAAAACTACAAATTATTTCTTCAAACGAATTTCACCATGAGTCTTAAAATCTTATTCTTGATTTTTGGTAAAATTTTCGGGTCATTCCGAAATACTTGAATTTTGGACATTTTTTCAATAATTGCAAATTCCACATTTTCCACCTCATTTCCCACTCACCCTCCTACCTAACCCCACTCACTCTCTCTCTCTCCCACAGCCGGCCAAGTGGCCAGGTGAGGGACACCTCACCCCTTCCTTTTTGCAAGGAAACCCCTCCTTTCTACACAAATTCCATCTCCTTTACAAAATCCCCATCTTATATATAGGTTTTCATTTGCAACTTACCTCTTTTTCTTCCTCCACTTCAACTCAAGAGAAGAGAAGCTCTCACAAACCCTCTTCTTCCTCAAACTGAACCCTAGCTCCAAGAACACTTCAAGACCTTTCCCTCCAGCCCAAGCAACTGAATTGAAGCTTGGATCGTGGCTCACTTCGTCGCCAAGGATCTCATAGGTGCCTTTGACGACTACCCGCTTCCCGGACTCGTAGAGCTTCGATCTAACGGTTCCAAGTGAGTATTTCACTCACCAAGACTTGAATTAGCCCTAGAACACTTGTATCTACACTCCTTGTACACCTAGGTCACAAAAAAACCATGATTTGGACCATCAAACACACTTCCAGAAATTCTGTTCTGTTCACTGTTTTTCCCCACGATTAGTCGACTTACCCTAAGAACTAGTCGACTAGAACACTTAGCTGAAACTTAGTTTTTCTGGAAGACACAGTATTAGTCGACTTACCCCAAATATCAGTCGACTAATCTTTCCTGGACATAAATCTCAACTCTCTGGAAATCCCTATTAGTCGACTCCTGAATCCTCCTAGTCGACTAATCCTCCCTGGACCAGAAACCCAACTTTCTGTATCAACAGACTTAGTCGACTTAAGTATCTGTTAGTCGACTAGAGCTCCCTATTAGTCGACTAACCCTTACCCCTAGTCGACTAATTCTGACTGTGTGTCATAGTTAACTTCTGTTCTGAATTTGGTTCTTATACTTGCTACATGTGTATTATATCTTGCTTGTTCATGCTTCAATACTGGCTCTACATGACCTATTACTGGATGGATGTATTTCTTGTTACCTCGTGACTTATTATTGCATATACTCGTTTCATGACATGTTAAACAGTAATATCACCACTTATCATGCCATCTCTTAAAACTAAGCATGATACACTTGACTTTTACATAAAAAGCACCAACTTACATATGGGTCGGGGGAAATATGCGGATATCGATACGTGTTCGTGTTTACAGTGGTAGTAGGTATATTGTACAATCATATTCCGGTCTAACCTGCGGTACACCAGGGGACCGAGGGGAGTGCTTGCTCCCTATTCCTGAATCAGTCATGACTAAGGGCATACATAAGACCCTCCTGAATAGCCTAGCGGCTGGCTTCCGTCACCAAGCAACGGAACAATCCTGGACCGTTATCCCGGGCATGTACGGGGTCCACTGTAAACATAGTTCGTCGATACCCCCGCTGTTTCCAATAACAACCTTGAGTTACTAGGATATGGATCTATGTGTGCTGGGACGCTGGGTCACATAGCTAGATATCACAGTAAAGCAAGTAATAATAATAATAGACCATAGCTATGCATTCATTTCATGCTGACTTCAGTTCTATACGTTTTCCCTACTTGTTGATTTACATTCGTTATACTGTTCCGGTTTTCCTTATTCATGTACCTTAGCCACTTGGCTGTATTTGTTATTGTTACATGTCTTGATCCCTTGGATTTGCACATTCAGATTCCGAGGCCTGGGTCGAAGTGGAGCCATCCACCGAAGATCAGGCTTTCTTTAGCGAGCAGGCGGACTAGTTCCAGTCCCTTCGTGCCAGACTTACCTTTTGATTCACGAGATCCTCTTTCTACTTGTGAGCTTTTGTATACATATCTGTATATATTTCTTTTGAACTTGGTTATGATGTAATACACATATAGTGTGTAATACTTTATAATATCCTGTGATAACTTTGTATGTGTACTTCTTGTGTTGGCATATGTATGGATACCACGCTTTGTCGTGTACTCTGTTTCTTGTTGTACTTTTATGCTTAGCGTATACACGTGGGGACAAGTTATGACCTACGTATATACGTCGCAGTGACGTCCCGTATCTGTGGAATCGGGGCGTTACAATAACCGCCTTAGAAATTAGCAAAGACTGAATAAACAACCTCGACGGGAGGCAAGGCAGTCTTTGTGCGAGCCTGTCATAGCTAAAATCCTAATTATCTTTTCTTTTTTTCTTTTCTCTTCTCGTTCTACATCAATTTTGTCTCAGAGCTAAAATCATGTTTTTTTCTCCACAAAATCTCCCCTTCCAAAAAAAAAACTAGCCTCCTCCGCAAAACCCTAGTCCCTCTCTTTCTTTCTCTAGTTTCAAAAAAGAGTGAAAAAAGAAGAAAAGAAAAAAATAAAAAAAGAAAAGCATTTAGTATCAGAGATTCAAATCTCGCCACAACATCAGATCCCGACGTCAGCAAAAACTAATGCAGACAACATGAAGCCACCGTCTTCATCGCCGTTTGTCTCCAACCATCGTCATCACCGCACATCCTCACTTGATCGCCGACCAGATCTGACCTCACTGTTGACAAGTGCCATCTCAGCTTCCTCTCTCGTCGCCGACACCTGACAACTCTCCTACATCTCGCGTCGTCACCACTGTCGTGAGCTGCCCTTGCCGTCCCTGTCTTCGCTGGAGATCCAACGCCGCCGTCGGAGCTCCACCACCCTTGTTGTTCCACCGCCACCGCTGCACCACCAGGGCTTCAAAATCCTCATTTTGAGTTGAAACAGAAAGTAGTAAACGAGTTATGGGTTTAAACCTTCAAACCCGAATCCAATAAACCCGCTAAGTGACCCGACCCGTTTCACAGTCAAACCTAACCCCGCCAAGGCATTGCTGAAGTCATCTGCTCGACCTGAGCTGCGGAGTTGCCCCCAAGCCTTCGCTGATGTCAGCTGACATCACTCGAGCCATCCCTGACGTCAGCCGATTCAAGCTGATGTCATCGGCTTTATCTGAGCCGCACTGTTCACTACAGAGCATAGTCACAGTTCAGATCCCGTTTCAGGCACGTTTAGAGTCGATTTGAGTTTTGTCTTAAGCATTGGATCCGCAACTGAGTCTCGGAGAAACTAGGAGAATTTCACAGCTTTTGGGCAGTAGATTCAGCCTCTACACAACTTTATTTGGAACCACTACTCGGTATTGATGATTTTTCAAGAGCCTTTGGGTACATTCTAATATCATCTCTCACTATCACGTTACTTTGGATATCTCTAGTGTATCTGTGGTGATTGTTAGTTGTAGTTGTTGCTATTTACTTATATCGTTGCCTGTTTGCATATTCACTTTTAGAAATCATTTTAGGCATCGTCATTTTAGAAGTCATTAGGAAATTTTCCCATTTGATCAGAAGGATATAGAGTGACGGAGTCTCCTGTTGTTTGGACACATGGTGTCATCCTATGAGGGTCAATTGACCACTACAACTCTATTAAAATTTATTTTCTTCAAAAATGGCAGCTATTTTGTTATTTTCGAATTTACCATCTTCTTTCGAGTGAGAAGAGTACCCTGAATGTCACTCTTTCATGCGACTGATGGAGGAGCTAAACTATCATATTGTTATTCTCAATTACAATTAGTGGAATATTCTGATTATCAATGTTTTAATCTTACGTCAAGGACTAGTTTGGTGCACCTTAACTGATTTAAGGAAATAAGATATATCAATATTTGAGGGATTAATATGAGAATAAGGCTATTTTGATGGACTAATATACAAAATCCCAAAATTAAAAGAGACAACTAATCATTGAAAAAATTGATAGCAAATAGGTTGAGAAATTTAAAGATTGATATTAAGAGCAAAAATTTTACAATTATCATTGTTTTCAACAACTTTTCTGGAATTTGAGTTTCCAAACCATAATTCACCAATAGGCTACTATCGAGTTCGGTCGGTTTTAGGTACCACCAGGACCCGAAACCGACCCCCTTACAGGTACCACTTTTCGATCCAAGTCAGACACTATTATCAATGGGTCTAGGTCAGGCGGGTTCGAATCGAGAGTTCGGGCTAGTATTAGGTATATTTAAATTTCACCATAAAGCCTAACAAACATTGTGAAATAAAAAAAATAACAAAAGGAAACAATAAGCAAGCAATAACACACTAAATTCAAGAATAAAAATGAAACTTCAAAAAAAATATGTAATCAAAGTGTAAAATTTTTATAAAAGTTTTCATTATAAACTAAAAAAGAAACTCAAATTCATAACTCCACAATGCATACCCTCGTTCTTGTGTCACATAATGAGCACTCCCCGTCCAATTCAACTTTTAGATCTAATGTAGGAGGACGAGGATGAAGGTGGCGACAAAGTGATTGAGAAAAGAAAAGTGGGCTTTGGTTTTTGTTCCCACAGTTAAAGTGTTAATGTGGGTTGTGTAATTATGATTGATGTTAGTAGTTAGATAAATTATATATTTTAATAAATCAATTCATTCTAGTAACGAGTCAGATATAATGAAAGTTTGTTTACTATTATTAATATTAGTATATTTATTTATTTATTTAAGGTATTTTAATGGGTCCAGTTCGGGTAAAATAGGTACTACCTGTCCTTCCTCAATGCTAAACATGTTTGGTCCGGATTAGGTTTACATGACAGTGACAGTGACAAGTATCCAGAACCTATCTGACTTATGAATGGGTCTAATTTTTAGACCACTATTTAACCACTTGTAAGCGGGTATGGTATGGTACGGGTCCGGGTTTGGTCCGGATATCGGAGAATTGTAATAACCCTATTAACCAATAATGCCTTTAAATTCGCAAGGGTTATAGCTTGAAAAAACCCTGGCCCTTCACCTTTTATTTAATATAAATCATAGTAGAAAATTATCCTAAATATTTCTAGATAATGATTGACATAAAGAAAGATTTTTGAGGACTATATTACTACGTTATTCCTTTTTATAGTTAATTTGATTGCATTAGCTCCAGTAATAAGCTATATATTTTCCTTGCTCGATAAGTCCTTTGAGTGCATAACGAGCATGCAAAGTTTTATTCTTTTTTCCTGCTTGTGCATGCTGGTTGCAAGATTTTTGATGTATATGTTTTAGGACATCAATCAAGCAATTGTAGAGTGGATCTTTAACTGCCATAAGGGTGGACTTTTTACTTGTCATGGGAGGAAAATTCGGCCTGGTTATTTGTGGAAGGATTTAAGTTATTTCCTTCCTGTTCAGACCCAATCATAGACCATCCAAATACAAAATCCAATCTATTTAAGTTGATCACATCATTTAGAGTGTTAAAAAACTAAAAATCATGCAATTTTATGTTTTTTGCCCTATGCATCAAGTATGCATAAAATGGACAATTAAGATTAGCAAGTTGTTTAATCTGTGGCATGAGATACAAATTATTGATGTAATATTTTGATCATCATGTAAACACTTTAAAATCCTCGCCCTCCATCGGAAGTCACTCGTGTTTCTGCTTTTAGGGAATGAATGTAGATCATCTTGAATGTACTTGATCTTCAGTTTTGTCTTGCTATAACTGGATTTGAATGGGAAGGATTTGGTGCTAAGTCCCATCGGAAGTCCCCAGGTCTTAAAAAGGGGAAAACAACTGAAATAGGAGACTCCCTCCTATGTTGTTGATGCGGATAAATCTCAGCCCCAAATCTTGAGCTTAGTAATAAAAACAAAGAAAGAGTCAATTTTGTAAACACTCTTTACTTTCAAAAGGGAGATCAATTAACTCAACTATTCATCTCTCTGTATATATATTGAGAGATAGAGACGTGTCATTCCGGAAAGGATTCGAGGCCGAATTCTTCCCACTCAAATACGACCCTACTACATCCGAATGTAAGATCCATTTCGTTGAAGTTGATTTACATATTTTCAAGTAACTAAAAATCAAAAATCATGTATTTTGATTACCTTTTGCCAATCCATCAAGTAGGCGCAAAATGAACGGCTGAAAATAGTATATTGCTTAGATCTACATCTTTAGACATAAATTCTAGATCTGACCATTTTATCATGATTTAAATATTTAAAAACCCTCACACACCATTTTTTGTTAGATTTCAAATATTTTACACCATTAAACTAATACTATTTCAGCCATTCATTTTGCGCCTACTTGATGGATGGACAAAAAGTATTCAAACTACATGATATTTTGTTTTTAGTTACTTGAAATAATGTAGATCAACATCAACGGAGTGGGTCTTGCATTCAGATGTCATAGGGGTGTATTTGAGTGAGAAAGTTTCGCCCTCGAATTCTTCCGAAATGACAAGTCTATTTCTCTCTCAATATATATACACACACACACATATATACACACACACATATACACACGCACACACATATATACACACATGCACACACACAAACACACACACACACACATACACATATATATATATATATTCTACATCCTAGGACCATGCCTCTGCTTCCCCCGTGGCGTGAAACAACTGTGATCTGGTTTGGATTTACCGTTTCTAACCTCTGCCCATGAATTTCAAAGTTGCAAAGACAAAGAAAATGTCGTCATCATCAGAAATGAACTTCATTTTTTTAAAAAATATACTTTAAAAAGTTAAAAACCAAAAAAATGTTACAATTCTTTTTCACCAAAAAAGAAGACTTAATTGACACTTTTTTTTGATTATCTTAAAAAGGATATAAGCAAAATGATGATAAGTATTCTCTATAGTAGCAAGAAGGCCCTAGAATACATCTTAATGCTATCTACAAAGTTTTTGAGATAATGTGAGTATGATTTCTTATGGTTTGATCATGTTTTAGTGTGTTTAGGATCAAGAGAAATTTATGTATCTTTTGATATGTCACCCTCTTTGTTCCATATGCAGCATATCCAAAAGTTTATCTTGTTCCAGACCTTTCTTATGCAAACTATGGAAATTATATGTGAGTACGTAATTCTAAGATTTGAATCCTAATCCTTAAACCCATTTTATCACTCACACTTGCGTTTTCTAAGGTACATTGATGATCTTTCCTGTAACTATGGATAGGGGTGGTAGCGGGTCCTTGCCGCTCCGCTACCATCGATCTCGGATTGCGGGGCAATGTTGGGGTTGGGTTTGATCTTGGGTTGATCAAGAGAGAGATTGGGGAGGATTGGGTTAGTCAATTGAGAAGGGGAGGGGGAGGGGGGGGGATGGGTTGGGAATCGAGAAAGAACAAAGGGGGAAGCTGAGTTAATTGATCTCCCTTTTGAAAGTTTTTTTAAACAAAATTGACTATTTCTTTGTTATTTATTACCCAACTCTAAATCTGCAGTTGAAATCTAGCAACATCAGCAACATAGGAGGGAGTCTCTCATGTGTCAGTTGTTTTCATGGCACAAAGTCGCGTTCTCGGCCGCCGACTCAGCGGGACTGAGATGCATTGGTCACAGCGTCTCACATCGGTCTCGGGCGATACGCGCAAAACTTACATAGACAAATCTTGAAAACATCAGTATTATAGCTAGTCACAGGTGAATAATGCATCTTATTATAATTTGTGTCTAAATTAGACAAAACAAAAAAAGAAAAAGAAAAGATTAAAAGATAGTCTCTGTGAGAGACTATCGGTTGGAGGGGAGAAGAGCCCTTTTCTAAATATCGGCCGAATCGGTCGAGATATCGTCTGATATCCCCTTTTTTTCCTGCTACCGATACGATATGAGGAAATCATTCACCATATCGTTTGCAGCAAAAAAATGGCCGTTCTTTGAAATATCGACCGATAAGTCGCACGATATCGGCTAATAAGTTGCTCGATATATCGCCTGATATGAAATAACTTTTTTATTGCACGACTACGTGCAAATGTACATTGTTTTTTATGTCTTTATATGCATATTACATCATTTTTATTAGGTAGATGATATCTATGACACTAAACTAACTTTTAGTTATCAATATTTCATTATATATAATGTCTTATATGAATACCCGATATGTGCGCATATCCCCAATATCTCCCCCGATATCCGATATCCGATATGAAAAACCACATCTGATACTATCCCGATGTCTGATATTTAGAACCTTGGGAAAGGGAGACAGAAAAAAAGAGATCAGAGGGCGGGAGGGGAGAGAGTGATCAGTGGGAGGGGAGAGACAGACATTGGGTGAGGGGGAGGGAGAGATAGAGAGAGATTAGAGGGGGAGAGAGGAGAACAAAGGGAGAGAGAGGAGAGCGAAGGAAGGGGGAGAGAGATATGGACCTGGATGCGCGATGCGACGTCAGAAGGGTAGGCGACCGGCTGCGGCGGGCGAGCGAATGGTCAACGACAGGTGAGCCGATGAAGGAGTTGAGCCCTAAATCTTCCCGCTTCTTTTTTTTACCTTTTTTATGCTGAACTGACTCGGAGTCGACTCGGCCTCGACTTGGTCGACTTGACCGAGTCAATCCCAGTCATATTGGGTCTCGACCGATTCGATCGAGTCGAGGCCGTGTCGGTCTGGTCAAAAATCGGGACCCAGAGCGACTCGTGTCTCGATCTCGTCGTGGCGCCCGCCTAGTCGGAGACGAATCGGTCGAGTCATCTCTGACTCGGCCGATCCTTCGAACCCTGGTTGTTTTCCTTTTCACTCTCCCCCGATATATATATATATATATATATATATATATATATATATATATATATATATATATAAATATAAAAGTAAAAAATTTCATTGACATACATATCCTAATCTATAGCTCCATTTCCTGCCTAAGTTTGAAGAGATGGGAGATGACCACAGCCGTCATCCAATATTAGCAGAGACAAGAATGAGACCATATCATAGGATATCACAAATTACAAGCCCTGACATTTCCTTAGTACATATTGCCTCCTACATGGTCATGAAACTCAGATGCCCTTACAAAACCTGACAGACAGATACCCTTACAAAACCTGACAGATTCTAACATTGCACCCTAATACAAAAACATTGCCAATAATTATGGGTTAATACTCTGATAATCTAATACATGGCATAACTTGCCAAGTTTGACAACTGCTGCTGCTGCTGAAGACTGATACTCAGATGCCTAGCAGAAATCTCAGCTGCTGTTATCTGAGCAATTGAGCACGAGTTGGCAGAAGAACTGCTAGTGCAGCTACTAAAACTGCAAGCTGCTGCTGCGCTGCTACTGCTACTAAGCTGATACTCATATACATAGTTGATGCTGTTGCTACTAGCTTTGCAGCAGCTACTGCTATTGGACTGATTTTCTGATACATACAGAATGCTTGGCTGCTGCTACTGAAATTGGCGTTGGCAGTAGAGCTGAGGAAGGTAAAGTATGGGTGATAGTAAACTTCTTAATTACAGAAGTTACTTTTGGATAAATTGTACTATCAGATTTAGGGGTTTCAATGAGAACTCCATCATTGATGGCAATCTTAAATAGACTTGGATAATTGATAACAACATGTCCATAACCTTGGCATTTGTAGCACTTAATTGTGAGATAAATTTTGAAAAAGTCTTTTTCAATGTTGCTTTTACTGTTATCAGACTTTTCTTCAACTTCGCTAACTGTGGGGATCACACTAGGAAAACTACTTTTCGAGTTTTGCTTGAAAGAATTCATGATTCGTAGTTGGTTATAATTTAGCCATGATATCAAGTGTTGATTGAGGCTCCTTGGTTTGGTTTGAGGGAGTAAATTTGGCCGATGGGGATGAAAGTGTATTAAACCCGTGGGGTTGAACAGATGGAGGAGGCTAAACTCGTAGAAATATGGTGGATACATATTTAGTGATGAGTTTGGCCTTCATATATTCCTAAGTTTCAATCGGTTAAGTCCAGACTTTCCTGTCTCTTTCCAAATCTGTTCAGTATTTGCTAGCTTGTCCAGTCAGTTTTGTGATAGCGAACCTAATTTTCTCAGATTCAAAAGTGGGTATCGGTTAAAGTACATGTCCATGCTTTATAACCAATTTAGAAAAACTTGAGGATCTCATAAATAACCAGAATAATCCATACGACCATAAAAAGTGGATACATCCATGATGGTGGTGTGAAATTTGCAAATTTTATTTTATTTTATTTTTTTTAAATGTAAGAAAGCAGTAAAGTTTCGTAACAAGGGCTTACAAGATGTGGAAATGAGAGAATTTTTTTTGATTTTTTAATTTTAATTTTTTTTGAATAAAATCTAAACTAAATGCAATCAAGTAAATAAACATGACAAATGCAAATCCTATCTAACTATGCTTGATACCAAATTGATGTGAAATAGTGACGTGTGTGTGTGGAAATCAACACCAAATACTCAATCATGCTTCATTAATATGAAATGATCGTTGGTAGGAAAAGATTAAAACTTATAATCTAGCAAATTATTTATCAAATTAACATGACAAGCAAAATTCAATTTCAATCGTGAATCAATTAAAGGTAATATATTATGTGACAAAAGATTCCACGATTAGGATTAAAGCTGCTGAATTCAATTGCAAACAGATACACATAATCTCACATTTGTGAATAACAGTTAAATCGATAAAAACTCAAAGATTAAAATATTGGACTCGAAATAATCAATTTAGATAAGAAACGCACTGTAGTGGTCAAGTTTTGACCTCTTCGAGATTGCGTCACATGTCCACTCAGCACCAAACAGGCGAGTGACACGTAGCCACTTCCAGAACCTCTAACCGGGAGTGCCCAGTTGATCCAAAACCCGAGCGACTCATATAATTAGAAAAAAGAGATAGAATTAGTTGTGAGAATCTCTATCTATAAGAAAAATTCCTATTTAACTCGACAGTCATACCTCAGGAACAGATCAACCATATCAACAGTTGGATGCCGAGAATCAAATAAAGATTGACTCTCACCCGATCAATTCTAAGCCAGATGTTTAGCTCTAAACTGCCTCCGAGATAAGGGGCTAAGTATTCAAACAAAGTTGAACTCTATAGCCTTATCTAAACAGACACAACGTGTATATATATATGTATATATGTATATATATATATGTATATATATATATAAATCCCTTTTAATGCGGAAGAGGACGAAAAATTGAGCCCACAAACCCGAGCACGCCAGAGAAGTCCATTGTAAACGCCATTATTATAGCAGAATTTCTCTGTGGTTTTATCCTATCAGGTTTCCACGTTATTCTCTGTATTTGCATTGGCTTTTCTGTGATTTGATTATATTCACTACATTATTTTGGTGCGTGGATTAATTCCTTAAGAAATCACCCACAATATTTGATGCTTTCATTGAGGGGGTTGTTTGGTTAGGGGTGGAAGGGAGGAAGGGAGGAAGTAAGAAAGTAGTAATAGTTTCCTTTGGAACTTGAGAATTTGTTGATAAGTTTTCTGGTGCTTGGATGTTGGGAAATGCGATTTGCAAAATGTTATGTCTTTTCCGGTGTTTGGATGGTAAAGTGATAGTGAAAAGTTGACCGCAAAATAATATTAAAATAAAAATTAATTAAGAAAAATAAAAATTGACATCAACACTTCTGACAAATTCGACCCATCGGTTCTTTCTCGCGGGCAACTTGTCCAGATGGTGATCGACTGCAAGATGGTTGTGCGAACACCGGGCAAAGGCCAACGAGCGGGAATTAGTGGCCATCCATTGCGATACCGTAAAACGCGAGTGAGAAGCGATAAAGCAGGTCAACTGTCAGTTGCTCACGTAGATAAATGTACTTCGAGAGGCGCACCAACGCGTCATCGAGTTGGGTGCCATGGAGATTCAGGTGGACAACTCCCCTAAGGTCAACCAACATCCAACGGCCCTGACCGACCTACGTTTCAAGCTAAACAAGATGCACTCCAATGTAACCAATCCGCATGGGGACCCCGAGAGCCTCCAAGTCGATAGCTTGAAAAAGGGTGCACGGGAACATCACGCCCAACTCACAAGAATGCTTCCCTGACAATGGCGAAGACTGAGGACGCCTCATTCTTCACCCCTTTGAAGTTGTCAATTGACCAGATGCTTCACATCATCAAGCATCAGCCATGAATAAAGCTCCCTAAGATAGCCAAGCACGACACAGTTTTCCTGGAAGTAGGAAACTGTTCTTTTCACAGTAGTTGGGGACACGCCACTCAGCATTGTTGGGCCCTCAAAAGATACCTCGAGGACCTAGTTCAACATGGATATTGGACTAGTTCATCCTCGATGTAGAGGGAGATCGTGAGGTCAGAGAGCCCCCTGTCGAGACTGTCGACTAAACATCTCGCTCATCGACAACATTTGGGACAAGAAGACCCCTGGCAGACAAGAAGACCCCAGACAGGCAACATAATTCTTCTCACTCAAAATGATAATACGTGTTAAAACCATGAAATATCCAATGAAGTTATGCAGATTCTTTTACTTTGATGTTCATTGTCTTCTCTAGTACGACAAGCTCAGTCAACAGCTTATAACCCGACGACTACAAACTATGACTGCTCAGAGTCAGCCTAGACAGGTTCTCACCTTGACGACCACTTGAGTGAGTCAACAACCTATACATGTCCTACCCTGACGGTTACAAGGGAAAACAGTTCCCGCGACTATCCCTCGAGGAGCCCCCTGAAAGACGGAGAATCACCCACTATAACTGATCTTAGTCAGCCTAGACAGGTTCTCGCCTTGACGGCCACTCGAGTAAATAAAAAGGATATATGGGTCCAACCTTGACGACTACAAGAAAAAAACAGCCCCCACAGTTATCCCTCAGGGAGCCCCTTAAAAGACTGGGACTCGCCCACTATGACTGCTCGGAGTCAGCCTAGTCAGGTTTTCACCTTGATGGTCACACGAGTAAGTCAAAAGCCTACACGGGTCCTACCCTGATGGCTATAAGAGAAAAATAGCCCCCGTGGCTATCTATCACGGAGCCTTCTGAAAGACGGAGACTCGCCCACTATGACTACTCAGAGTCAGCCTAGACAGGTTCTCATCTTGACGACCACTTGAGTGAATAAAAAGGATATACGGGTCCTACCCTGATGGCTACAGGGGAAAAATTGTCCCCGCGGCTATCCCTTGGGGAGCCCCTGAAAGATGAGGAATCGCCCACTATGACTGTTCGGAGTCAGCTTAGACAGGTTCTCACCTTAACAGCCACTCGAGTGAAACAAAACCTATACGGGTCCTACCCTGATGGCTACAAGGAAAAATAGCCCCCGCGGCTATCTTCGGGGAGCCCCCTAAAAGACGGAGACTCGTCTACTATGGCTGCTTATAGTCAGCCTATACAAGTTCTTACCTTGACGATCACTCGAGAGAGTCAACAGTCTATACGGGTCATAACTTGTAGACTACAAGGGAAAACAGCCCACGCGGCTTTCTCTAGGAGCCCCCTAGACAGATTTTCACCCTGACGGTGACTTTTCGAGCGACCCTCCAAAGGACCGATGTTACAACATATCTCAAAACATGAAGCCTCCCCCTTTGGGAAGGATTCTTCACTCGGGAAGTATATGCCAAACCACTTCAAATGTTTCAGAATCAAATCAGCATCCCGAGTAAACACAACAACAAAGTAAACAGAAAATTCAAAGGCATCACACAGGAGCACCAAGTGTGACGATTCAAATACTCAAAGAAAATGGCGGACTTATCTTCTTGTTCCATTAGATCTTACAAAAAGGGGGAGCTATTTAACTCCGCCTGGGACTACCACCTCGGCCCTCTGACAATCTGTGAGGTCTCCCACGCCAGTCGCCAGAGCTCCCAGCCTGATCAGTCAGCTTCCTTGATTAGCTATCCGAGCCCACGGGTCAGAAGCTAGGCCATCCTCCGGAGCTAGGCCATCCTCCAGAGCCTCTGCTGGACCGCTCGAGTTAAGTATTATGATCGAAGAACGTAACTCTGTGTCTCTCCAAGCAGCGTATAATGATCCTTTCAAAGCTCGTCATAACGATTCGACTGACGAGAATCTCGGCTCTCAATTCCTCTACATCCTTATCCCGATTTTCCAGGTTATTTTTTAACAAATGGACTAGCGCTTGAGCGACAGCTTCTCCGCACGCTCCTCATTGATCTGCTCCTGAAGAGATCTCTGACTAGGCTGAAGCAACCTTCCCTTGCAGTTCAGACACTCCACGCCTTTTGCAACTCCTCAAACCTGCTCAAGCATGTTTCAAAGTCACGGTCTTGGCCGTCGACTCGGCGGGCACCATGACGGATTGGTCTCGACGTCTCGGATTGGATTCGGGCATTACGCGCAAAACACTACGTAGAAAGTTGAAAAATTCTTTAAAAAATCACGACAAATCTTTAAAAAATTTAGACATCAATATTCATGTATCATATGTCCAAAACCTATCACCTAGCACACTCAACATAAAGCGAAAGCATAAATATACACATTGTCGGTAGAAATATATCAAAATCCAGGCATAATATAGTAAATTGCACAAAATACATTAATAAATACCTGCTGATGTAGTCATTTCCACATTGAATTCCGATAAGGCACAAACTTATCATCATCATAATCCCCGCGATAAGTATAGAAATTAGGTGTATAGTTTCCATAAGGATCATAGTATGTTTGTCTGTGAGATCCAGTAGGTTGAGATGATTGGCTAGAGGATCCAACATCAGAGTAATATGGCGGTGGGTATTGTGCAATATCAGCTCTATAGTGATAATACCCAAAATCTCGATATTCAGCGCTGCTAGTAGAATATTCACCTGTGCTGGAATAATCAGTGCTAGAATGTTGGCCTGATGTCAAACCCAATCCCTGTAAGTGACCTTCAACAGAGAATCTCAAGCAAGGAGACCAGAGGAAGCCAAGAAAGAGGAGCAAGTTGAATGTGCATAGAGAGACGGTAATACTCTTGTAATCTAGGGATAAATTCAAGTGGAAGGTGAATACTCTTATTGTATCAAGAGGAAGGTTAGATCTCTTTGTATTAAGTATATTAATAAAGCTCTCTCAAGTTCTCCCCCGTGGACGTAGGCGAAGTTTGGGCTGAACCACGTTAAATCCTTGTGTTCTTTCTTTATTACTCTTTGTTTAGGTATTGTTAGTTTGCTTTACATCAAGCTTTCCTTTTGCAAGTATTGTTCATATTGCCAAGTTCCGCTAACGTCGATCCTGAGAGTCACAACAATTGGTATCAGAGCATATCAATTTCGCAACAATTGGTATCAGAGTTCAAGTTGACGAAGGGCGATATGTCGAAGATGGGAAGTTCTACGGCAAAGTTCGAGGTTGAGAAGTTTAATGGCAAAGGAAACTTCACAAAAGAGGGTGAAGACGTTGCTGGTGCAATAATGTTTTCATAAGACCTTACAGGGTAAGTCAGCAAAATCTGTAGGTACGTCAAACGAGGATTGGGAGGAGATGGATCTAAAGGCGGCAAGCACGATCCAACTATGTCTCGAAGACAAGGTTATGTACAACGTGATGGATGAAAAAACGGTTACGGGATTGTGGTCAAGGTTAGAAACGTTATATATGACAAAAGCCTCTCCAACAAGCTGTATCTCAAGAAACAACTATATGGGCTGCGCATGAAGGAAGGGACAACAGTTTTAGAGCATCTAAACTTCTTCAACAAGGTCATTAGCGAGCTTCTAGCTGTTGATATCAAGAGCGACGAGGAAGACAAGGCGTTGATACTTCTCAATTCTCTTTCAGAGTCATATGATCACATTGTCGCCACCATGCTCTGCAACAAGGGAACTCTTATCTTGGAGGAGGTCATGCCAACTCTCTTGTCTAATGAGATTAGGAAAAGGCCAAATCAAGAGGAGTTGACATGATCAGGTTTGGTGGTCACAGGAAGGAAAGGAAGAGAAGGAAGAAAAGGTCCAAGCTCATCAAAGGCGTGTCACTTTTGTCACAGGGAAGGTCATTGGAAGAATGACTGCAAGCATCGGCAAGAGTGGCTGAAGAAGAAGGGGCAAGCTATGGAGATAGACGTAGCAAGCGGTGTAGAGGACACCGAGATATTAATGGCTTCTTACGAAGACAACACTTCTCAAGGTAAAGGTTAGATATTTGATTCAGGTAGCACAGTTCATGTATGTTCCCAAAAAGAGTTGTTCAATAACTCCTTAGTTGCAAAGGAGGAAGGGATTGTCAAGATGGTGGATGGCTCGGCTTGCGAAGTCATCGGTATTGGGACAGTCAAGGTTATAGGAAGAGATGGGACAGTGCGTGCTCTGGAGGCAGTCTGGTATGTCCCGGAGGCACAGTATAACCTAATATCTATAAGGGTGCGCAACGAAGAAGGATGCGGATCTAAGTGCAACAAGGTGTCGTCACAGTCAACCAAGGAGACGTGCTAATCCTGAAAGGAGAGAAGTGTGGAAGGTTATACAAGCTGAAGAAAGGGAACTCAATTTGAGGTGGAGTTTCAGGGATAAGCTTGGAAGGGAGTTCATCGCGAGGTGGAGCTTCAAGGAAGAGTGCAACGGGACGTGAACCGGGTCAAAGTGTTGCGGGGAAAGAGAAATGGTGCACTCAGGAAAGGCCTGAGATGGCCCAAGGCATCTCAATAAATCAGCTAAAGGCCTCGGGGAGGGGGCAAGAGTTAAAAGTTTCACGGTACGGTTACAACCATGGAAAGAATCAAGGTATTAATCCAAAATCTCAAGTTGTGCTAAAGGCTTGAAAAACAAGTCAATGTGGAGATTGTTAGGATTTTATCTTGTTTTTTCAAAAAGAGATGATGGTCCAAGAAAATCCAATTGAGTTGGAGAAGACGATGGCTTGAAACAGAAGAAGCAAATTAAGATGAAGCAGTTTTCTTTTTAGGTGATTGCAAGTTTTCTTTTCTGGAGTATGAATAGGATTTAATTCCTATTCAATGAAGATTTGTTTTTAAAGTTTAAAAGGTTTAGAATCCTTCTAGATCAAGGAGATCAATTCCTAAAAGGATTGATCAAGATTCTTCAACCATCCAAAGGCCAAGATCATCTCATAGTCTAAATAGGAGTTGTATTGTAAAATCCTATAAATAAACATTGTAACCAAGCATTGTAATTGTCTCAACAAAACAAGTCTCAAGGAGTTTCTACAACAGAGAATCTCATGCAAGGAGACCAAAGGAAGCTAAGAAAGAGGAGCAAGTTGAAGGTGCATAGAGAGAAGGTAATACTCTTATAATTTAGGGATAGAATCAAGTGGAAGGTGAATACTTTTGTTGCATAAAGAGGAAGGTTAGATCTCTTTGTGCCATGCCTATTAATAAAGTTCTCTCAAGTTCTCTCCCTGTGGACGTAGGCCAAGTTTGGGCCAAACCACGTTAAATCCTTGTGTTCTTTCTTTGTTACTCTTTTGTCTAGGTTTGCTATTTTGCTTTACATTAAGCTTTCTTTTTGCAAGTACTGTTTCATATTGCCAAGTTTCGCTAACGTCGATCCGGGAGTCACAATAATTGGTATTAGAAACAATAGAAACTAGGTTTTGAGAAGGAAAAAGAGATGAGAAAAGAGGATAGACTAATTAGGGTTTCACGTTCTAAACTAGGGTTCTCTAGGACTTTCCACCAAAGAGAGAAATTTGGAGAGAGATAACTCACAAGTTTGAGGAAAAACTTTCATATCTTCATTGATTTCATTGATTGATATAAGAGGCCTTTTATAGGCTTGTACAAAATTGAATACAACTTAAACTAAAACTCCTAATCAAAATAGAATTACAATTCCAAAATAAAGAAACTAAACTCTTAATAAAAATACTACTCCAAATAAAAAAAACTCAAAATAAAGAAACTAAAATTAAATAGAGTTCTATTATTACTGAGAAACTAAAACATGGTGTCTTCTCCACTGGTGATCCACATGTCACACACGTGGCTTGATGTTTATTTGATGCAGTCTTTGTCTGTGTACTTTTTTTTCTTAACGAATGATGGAAAAGTGATTTTTCTTTCTTGATGTCTCAAATGATATTTGGTGCATAGTTCATATTTATATATTGTTCTTATTCATTTAATAGTGCTTTAATCGGTATAATGCTTGCTTATAATTTAGATTAAAAGTAATGATACCCATGCTTGCACGCGCGCACAATTATAGCTATGTCAGCACTCTTTCACTCACACCCTAAAATGCACCCATAAGCTCTCAAACAAAGGGGTTGCCATACCTGTATCAATGAATATTATCAGAATGTTCCCCACCAAACAGGGGTTAGCCTGTTTGGGTTAAACTTTGGTAGATGGCTTCACAGAACAGTTGCCAAAAAACTGAACCACTAATTGTCGGTCACCTTGTGTTAACCCTTAGTGAGTTGGTGTCAAGTACATTATTTGAGGTATTGTTCGATGAAAGAGTGACTTGCAAATAAATTCTTAAGGGATATGTCCAGTTTTACATAGTGCAGTTTAAACCCCTGAAATAAGTGAGCAAGCTTAAACATTCCCCTACACAAATAGGGAAGATGAAGCAACTAATTTTTATCATTAGATAATCATAAACAATAAATGTTAATGTCCTATACTAACATCAAAAATCAACTTTTTTACTTTCTTACTTGATTTTACTTTTAGTTTACTTCTCTGAATTGTAAATGCAAAGGTCATTAGATTGTCTGTACATCTAATTTTTTTAAAAAAAATATCTTTTAGTTAAAATTTATGAATCAGGACGGGTTGATTACTTTTTCCAAAAAGAAACCCATTAGGTTACTTAAATTTAAGTTAGGTGATATCAAATTTTGAATGTGTTGAGTTTGTTGAGTAGGACACAATATCTCAAGCAGTTGTTTGTCTGTGTGTATGTATTATTTTGTGCATTTGTGTAGGCTATGTCTAGCAGTTGTTTGTTTGTGTATGCGTAGAGAAAATTGGGTAAATTCTATGGGATGACAGTTTGCTATTCATACTATTTGAATTCATGTGATCGTTAGTTGGCGTGGTAAGAAATTGAATCTGCTATCTAGATGCCAATTCGAGCACCCGTATGTATGGTTAACATCTTATAAACCTATTTCTAGGCTCGAAAGGTTTCCCTTTCTTTCTTTCTTTTCTTTTTTCCTTTGAAAGAGAAAAGGTGCATAATTCTGAATTTGGAATGGACCGAAATGAACTTTGGGGGGCTGAAGCCATTGTTTTTTAATGTCCAGAACAAGAAAGAGAAGAAAAAGATGAGGAGAGTCAACGAGATTTAATGAACAGAGAGGACTGGAGGCAACTCGAGAAAATTTCTTAGTTCCATAACACTGATTTAACAGTTTGAGTTGGCCTACCTGAGAAGTAAATATAAGGGCACACTGTCTAGTTCATTAGAGCAAGAATGGAAAGAAAAAATAAGAAGGAGTTGCTCGTATGAGCAGTTAGGTTGGCCAATCCTAAAAGTAAATACAAGGAGCTGCGTTTTGGAGTAACATTGAAACGCGTGACAATGAAAATTTCTAGACAGTCATATATTTGTAAGATATTTTAAAACAGTATCCTCTTAATTTTGGATCATTAAAAGACGCCTTTAATGGTAATGTACAAGATGTATCCAAATATATATTGAGTAAATCATTATTCTAGAAAGAAATCAATATATTGTGCTGGATAATGCTTTGTTACGTTGTATGGTACATACCAGTTTCTAATGTTGTATGGTACATACTTGGGTGATTACAGGAGGAAATAAGAAATCAAGAATGCATGCAAATTCTGGTTGGACAAGGAAATGAAAGGTGTAGGAGGAAAGGGAGAGTGGCCTCTGTGATAAAATATAAAATCATAAGTTGTATGTTATTTTTGTGCTTATAATATTATATTCATCTAGCTTCTTTAAAATTACAGCTTGTAGTTTGGGGAGAACTATAAATAACAGTTTCATTTTTCAAATATTCAAAGTGTCACTTTCAAACCATTAAACCTCACCCGATTATTTAGGCTTTAAGTGCTCCTTTCCTCTTTCCTCTCAAGGGTAATATGGGCTGTCATCAAACATATTTGGCCCTTTACCCTACTTTTTAATCATTCCAATCGCCGTCTTATGAGCACACAGAGCTCTTTGTCAAAAATGCATATCCTTACTTCAACCAGTTTTCCATCATATTTATCATTTTGTGGGGCTTAGCACTAGCTCACGTGATCTATCCCATTATACCCTTGAAGCGCGTCTTTACTTAGTGGGACTACATTTGATCCTATTTGGCATATCTTCATATCACACTCCAGTTAAGCAAGAAATGAAACTGGACATTTTGGGAATCACATGGAATGGAAAGGTTTAATTTTCCGCTGCCTTTACCAATCTAGCTTTCTGTTGCCATTTATTCCCTTATAAGTCAAAGCTTTCTTTCCTACATTTATCCTTGCGCTGTAAAAGTCGTGAAGTGACATTCATTAGGATACTTCTTGATTATATAGATTGAGCACATGACATGAAATTTGTTGTTGCTACAAACCCTTTGTCTTGTCTTTGTGTAACCAGAAACTCACTAATGTGACCATAACTACTTCGGCATTCATCATCATGTGTTCTTAATGACATCAACTTATACCACTTTCTATAACCACCAAATTGATTTAGGGTTGGCAATGGGTTGTGATATGTTGTGCCTAGTCAAGTCTAGGCATGACTCATGTAAAAACAGTTAGGTCTATGCATGGCCCATAATACTATTTAAGCCCATATATATACGCCTATGTACCAGTCCCACTCGATAGTGAGCCAACCTATTCATGCCCCCATTTGTGCTTGAATCAGGCCAGCCTATTCGTGCCTGATTTGGGTCTCCTACTTTGTGCCTAATCCGGCAGAGGAGAGTGAGAGTGGCTAGGGTTTTCACTTTATTGTTTGGCTTGAGAATTAAAGTGAGGATTAGGTGACAAATGATTCAAATGAGAGAATGAGATCTGAAAGTTTAAATGACTAATAGACTCAAGACTAATTCATTAAATAGTACACGTTACTTTGCCATTAATTGGAGGCTCAAGCAGAGCTCCATTCGTGCCTTGAATGGGCCGTGCACCCAGCCATACGTGTTGGGAAGGCAAGCTCACGTACGACACAGTAATAAACTGGGTTGTAAGTTTTAGGTCATACCCAGAGTACTATTTTCATTATCATGTCCCAAATATTTTCATGCCAAGCCCATCTTGCCTTGGTCCGGCCTCAACCCATTACCCACCGTACATTGATTGTCCTGGTTTCTCTTTTGCTTTCTCAAAATAAAGAAAAATATCAGCATTGAATGGATATATAGAAATCTGTTTTGTTTTTCTATATGGCAAGCTATGGCTCTTTGGCTTTTCTATGCTGGAGATGATCTTCACAGGTGCAAACCTTTTTTCTGTTTGCTCCTCTTTATAATATTCTAGTCGAAAGAGCTTAGAGGGTTAACAATAGTGGCTTCTCAGGTGTAAGTTGTGCCATTGATGTGGTAGGTTTCTGCACTCGCGAAGGTGTGACACAGGACCCAATATTGGTCCTCTACATTTCGTACACGAGCATTCGACCTGTAGTGAATGGGGAAGAAAGCTTTTGACGCGAAAACTTTTGTTGTTTCATTTGAAGTCAAGTGTTGGATACTGAAATATCTTTCCTTCCATTTAAAATGTTGAATTATGAATTTTTTTAATCTATGTGGTCATTTGGTTATATTTACATCTGAATGAATAGGCTTTGCTTCCTCTAGCATCAAACTGACAACTTTAGTCAGATAATTTTGTATCCTTTCATCATTTCTCATATGTGCTATCTTTTGAGGAAAAATATGTTTTGGTTGGATGCACTAATTGATTTGAGGGTCATAATTCCGGTATGAAAAGTTATGGTTACCATCACAATCTGTATAGAAATTCACTCTCTGGTCTGTGCTTAGCCATCTTTTTGTTGCCAATATTTCATTATTCTTTTCTGAATGTTAAATAATGGTAAAATTGGTTATGATTCAAGATATTTTTATTTATGGCGAGTGATTTTTGATTGGTGGATAATGCATTTACTTTCAGGGTCTCAACTTTTGAAGAAATCTAGATTCAGAGCAACAAAGGGTGGAGATTTTAGTGGTTCGCCGACGAGCGGCCAGCAGTTGTCATCTCTGCTTCTTGTCAATAATGCTCTCCATGTAGCTTCTGCTAAATCTGATGTTCCCCGGCCATCGTCTGCTAAATCTGATGTTCCCCGGCCATCACACATTAGGAATTATCAGATCCTCAGCCGAGAGAGAACTGGTGTCTTATCTCCTGCTGCCAAGGATGCTGGTAGCCAAGATGATAATCTGAAGAGCTTCATCAATCAGAACCTCCAGGCTGAAAGCAAGGGTGCCACCAATATGAATTTGATCAATTTGTCAAGGCCGAGCTTGGGCTATTTCGGGGAGAAGAGACCCCTCTCCCTATCTCATAATCGGAATGATTTCTTCAATTCCCTAGGAAGAAAACATGTGTCATTCATTCAGGTGGTGCTGCCATTCCTGAGCCAAGCTCCTGTGTTAATGTGGAGTGGTCACTGTCATCGGAGCAAAACAAAGAGAATTGTGCTGACATTTCCATGAGTAATCAGGAAGAGAACCATGGGGATGGGTATTGCTCTGATGCTTCAGTGATTAACCTGGAAGAGAACAATGGTGATTCAGGGATTGGTTGTGGAGATGGTGCTGATGCCTCTTGTGTAGTACATGAATGGGTATGGCAGTGAGAAACAGCCTGGCAGATCACCATAGGAGCAGGGAAGGAAAGTAACTGGGCAGACCAATGGGGAAGATTGCGACGAAGGCGAGAAATAATTTGTTGATAAGTGACAATGTCTGGGCTGTGTAGCAGAGATTGGAACTCCCAAATAGTCTAACGGACCTGGAGAAGGTGATCTATGAAAAAGTTTGGTAGCAGCAAGATAGAAGTTAAGAGGGACCTGATCAATGTTGCAGTAGAGGATAGATTTCTGTAATTTAGTTTTTGCCTGAAATGATGGTGTAAGTTTGCAGGACATCAGTGTCATATTTCCATGCAAATAATATTTCTCTTAAAACTGAGACAAAAAGATATAAAAAAAATAAAAATCAAATAAGTAATGTTAAGAGCGCGTGATGAGAACCCGCAGCCTTTCGATAGTAAATAAATTTAAAAACTAAAAAAATATAATAATGCTTGGTCCAATGTTTAATGAGAAGAATTCATATTGGCTCTCAGCCTATTGCCCACACCGCTGAGTTGAGTTGCCTCGTTTTCACAACACTGTTTGTCATTTCAATGCTTGATTTGCGTATCTTCTTTTGTAATTGCAAGAGGTTTTCCGGTGGGCTTCAGCACCAAGTTACTCCCATTTTGTTTACAGACACGTTTTAAAAAAAATGCCAACTCATTTTTAGTAATCCAAATCCGAATATGAAACAAAAATGAGACCTGATTATATCACTTCACCAGATAAACTAATTGCATATGACAACATGATTTGTAACAAAACAAAATGCAGGTTCATGTAAAAAAAAAGACAAAAGAAAATTTATTCAGGCATAAACTACTACTACTACGATACAGCACGTATATGTACCTGATTTCATGAACAAAGCTAAAACTAAAATGTAACAAGGACTATTAATGTCTATCACAACTATACTAACAAAGCATGGAAAAATTGGTGGTGCCTCAGGTGGAGAGGTGCCTTTGACCACAATTTCTGTGATTTGCCTTCTCTTCAACAACCTGGGAGAAGGGAGAGGGACTGAGCTTTGTCTTCTCTTGAGTAACTTGGAAGAAGGCAGGGGCACTAATCTTGGAGAAGGTGCAGCTTTGTCGAGGAGCTTTGTCGGAATTGGAAGTGAGCTTGGGGAGGGAGAGGAATATATGAAGGAGGGACCGGCGAATAACTCATTCTCCTCGTGGCCAAGCAAATGGTTTGCATTTTCAGTGGGCTCTGGCACCTCGGATCTCCGTTGCGGAATGATGTATTTCGCTTTCACCGGCATTGCTAATCCTTTGCTAGTATCAACAAAGAGGAGAAGAAGAGAATAAAATTATTGAGTGTGAGCATGGAGTGTGATTCAACTATATATAGGGTTCAACATCCCTAATCCTTTGCTAGTTAGGTTGATCCCAAAAAGGAAACTTACTTTAGTCCTAATCCTAATCCTAGTGGGTAACTGAGGTCCAATAAAGGAAATATTTATTGATCCTATTAGGATTAGGATAAAACATAAAAGTTTGACATTACGCCTGATTATTACACATATATATATATATATATTATATGTATTGTTGTTTAAGTGCCGCACAATTCGTAAGGATAAATACATAGCAGCATGCTAATAACAGGAACACTGACATATATAACAAAGAAAAAGAATAATAATGCTCATGAAATTTACAAAGAGAGAGATATTAGACTTTGTTGACAAGGAATGGTGTCAGCGTGGGCAGTAACCAAGTGCAAAAGCCAGGGGTGGGGCTGAGGATAAAACCAATTGCGCCCACTGAGGAGGAAGAAGACTTGCAGTACTATAATCAATCAGGTTTGCAACTGTAACTTGAGAGATGAGATCAGAATTATAGACAGCTGGATAAACAATAAACGCCCGTGGGAGTAATGATGCATCAAACAGCAAGCAAATTGAGGAACTATCCCTCACTGACTGGGTCCGAAGGTGAGATCTCTTAAGAGCACAAAGCTGAAGACCACACAGAGCAGGAGAGCAATGTGTTCAAGGAACAGAGCTGAAGACCACACAGAGCAGGAGAGCAATGTGTTCAAGGAACTGCCAATGGGTTTGACCATACTTAGCTCTCATGACGAGCGGGCCAAAAGGCAGCCAAATGTTGTAGCAGATTGTTGAGCTGCTTAGCTTGGAAGGAGAATGCAACATGAGGTAATCTTCTGATATTCAGGCCGCCAACAGATTGTGGAAGACAGATTTTATGCCAAGCAACCGGTGGTTGTTTCCTGTGTATTCCTGATGACCAAAGAAATTGTCTAACTATTTGCTCCATTTCCAGATTTGTTCGAGCTGGAAGAGGAGAAGCTCGTAGTACATGCACGGATATGGCAGTAAGAAACAGCCTGGCAGATTCACTACACGAGCAGGGAAGGAAAGCAACCGGGCAGCCCAATGACGAAGACTGTGACGAAGGCGAGAAATAATTTGTTGAAAGTGGCATTGTCTGGGCTGTGTAGCAGAGATTGGACTCCCAAATGATCTACCGGACCTGGAGAAGGTGGTTTATGAAAAAGTTTGATAGCAGTAAGATAGAAGTTAAGATGGACCTGATCAATGTTGCAGTAGAGGATAGATTTATGTAGATTCAGTTTTTGCCTGAAATGAAATGATGGTACAAGTTTGCAGGACATTAGTAAAGGCCGGGTATTCATCAGGAGTAGCCTTGCCCATATTTAGTGTATCATCTGCACAAATGTGATGGATAAGATGAAGATCAGAGGCAGGGAACTGGATCCCTGAACTGAAGCCTGGTGCAACATATCAGAAAGCACATTGGTGCAAGTCACAAATAGCAATGGTGCCAGAGGGTCACCCTGGAGAATGCCATTAGTCGGTGAAATGAATGGACGAGGATGGCTATTAAGCAAGATGAAATATTGTATATAGTGAAGGCATGCAGAAATCAGAGAGATCCATTGAGGGTAGCCTTATGCTTGCACAACTGCGCGAATGAAATCCCAACCATGCATGATTCAGCTGCAATATCAAATATTTTGGACAATGTCTGAGGCCAAATATAAGTAAATATCAGATCAATATATATATATAAAAAAAAAAAAAGCTACCAACACATAGTTCAGCTACATTATCAAATTTGAGACCAAAATAAGACGTTTGAGGGCAAATATAAGTTAATATTTGACATCAAAATCAGAAAAACAAGCTGCAATGACATAGTTCAGCTGCAATATCACAATTGACACCACGATCACAAATTTGACACGAAAATTTAGTTAACTATTGATAACAAAATCACAAAAGAAGTTGTGAACACATTGTTGAGGTCCAATACTACATTTGAGAAAATCATAAAATTGACACCAAAATTGAAGTTCATATTCCAAACCAAATTCAGAAATCAAGCAGTGAAACACTAAGGTGCAATACTACACTTGAGAACCAAATCCTACAGCTGAGACCAATTAAAATGTCATATCTGAGACCATAAACAGAAAAGTTGACTGTGAACACATATTTGATACCAAATAATCAAGGATAATTATGCTAAATGGTTCAGAAATGGCCGAGTATCATTTACTTCATGGGGGAGAGCTGCACAAGTTTGCCTCTTTATCCCCAAAACATCATATTAATGGCCTATCACCACAGCCTACCGAATCCCTGATACTCAAGGTCTAGCATGAATGCACAGACCACATTCCAAATATATAAGTAACAAGATGAAATTGGCAGCAAAACTGTAAACATAACAAAACTACATTCAAAGAAGAAAAACTTATAAATTTAGAGGATGTAATAGAATAGCTCAGACCAAAATCATATGAAGAAGGTATGAACATGGTAAAGGGGTAAAAACTTCATATATCAAAGGCCAAAAATGAAATTTAGATATAGTTGAAAGGAAAGTGGAAGATAATCAGGAAAACAAGCTGCCAAGTTTGCATAGTTCAGCTGCAACACCACATTTGAGACCAAATTAGAAGATTCACACCAAATTGAAGGTCATATTGAGACCAAATCAGAGCATAAAGGTGAAAATAATATGAGACCAAAACCATAATTGTCAGACCAAATTTAAGAAAATATTTGAAAGCACAATCATAAATTTACTTCCAAACCCCCGTAAGCCAAAATTGTCATTTATGAAAGACCTACCATCACTGTGCACATAGTTCAACCGCAATACCACTTTCCAAATATAGAAACTGATGAGATGAAAGTGGCACAGATAATATTAACAAGTGAAAAGTAATTTTACATAAGGAAAAGCTTAAGGTATTAAGTAATTTAATTTAATATTTTAAAGAAATTTCATGTAAGAAGGTGTGAATGAAATAAGGTAAAGTTGCAAAACTAAGCCTCCACATCCCCATATACTCCAATGTTTGATAGTTCAAAAGGCTAGCATTAATGCGCATATAGTTCAGAATAAGAGAATAGTAAGATTTGCAGTATTAATTAAAGAAAAAAATGTGTTTGTACCCATCCTTTTCCTGATTTACTTATTTACCCCTACTTGACTTTAACTTCGTCATTTGCCTCTTTCTTTTATTTGGTATTCTTTTTTAGCCTTATATCAATTTACAGAAACCTTTAACAACCTTTTTATGTTATCTGGACTGTTTTACCCTCTGATTATTCTATATTTTATGGTAATATCATCTCACAAATTAGGTCCACTGATTAGAGGAAAGAAGAAAAGAAAAAAGGCTCATTGTTCTTGCTCATGGAGGTATCTCTCTCTCATTGGATCATATTCTCCAAAAAAAAAGAATCAGTGCATCAAATGCAATGCACCTTCAGAAATCCTTTATTGTTTCTTTGAAAATATATCTGATACTGTCTCTCTTCTTTGGCACATATTTTATAAATATTGGGCCAATGTTATATAATTTGAAAGGGAATAGCTGCACAAGCTTACCTCAGCATGAACGCGTACCCAATACTCAAAGACTAGCTTGAATGATAAATGCAAATACCAACAAATATCCTGAGTAAAGAGATGAAAATGGTGGCATGCTTGGCTGCTAACTGCCTCGTCAGGTTACAATATGGCATATAGACACCCCCTAGCACGTGGTCCCACACCACACAAGTTATTTTTCTTAACCTATGATAATAAGAAGAATAAAATGGAAAATAAAAAACAAAAAATATAATAACAAAAATATAAATTGTCCATGGTGTGGCCAGGGAGGGAGGTTGGACCCACCAACAACAGGTTGTTCCTTCTTCTATTTTTTATTTAACCTCAAGAAGAAATTTGGGGTTGGTTCCGCATAGAAATTATAGGAGACACTCTACAATTACTACATACATTTATCAAGTAAGTTTCTGCTTTAGCTTTCAGTACACTGCTAACTAAATATATAGTGTATTATTAACTTTTTCAGAAATTGCAAATTCAGTTGTTAGTAATTGTAAGAAAGCATTTCTAATGTGATAAATTTGTGGTAAACCACAAGTTTTTTCAGTATTGTTCTATAAACAATTTAAAATAAAGATAAAAACTTATATAAATTGTAGTTTTTACCCCCAAAAGTTTTAAGATGCTATTGCAACCTCTCTGATATTACAGCTTAAACCCTAAAAGTTTTATTGGCAATAAGAAACATAAATAAAATAGTATTTTTCACATTTGTCACATATATATTTTTCAAAAATTTCAGATTAATCTATATTGACTTTAAAGTTTAAACATGTTAATAAGGTTGCAAAAAAAAGATATAAAAATCTTTATAAAATTTTAGAACCCTATTATAACATAATTTTAGTATTTCTCAAATTTTAGTTTTTATCACATTACAATTAAGAACAATAAGCAAAAAAGAGAAAGTTAAATAAATATATATTGGTTAAAGTTTAATGCATGTCTAAATTGTTATTGTACTACGATCTTTTCAAGACTAATTGGCTAGGTCGATAGAGTGTCTAGTCGGAAATTTAGATGGTTGAGAGGTTAGTGGGCTTCAACTCACTATTTATTTTAAAAACCGAACATTATTTTGTAATAATGGAATGGTTGTTGCAAAAAATTATTTTTCATGTGTTTTTCTTATGAGAAGGATCAAATATGATACTTTTAGTTCTTTGATTTTCTAAGAAACTTGCAAGTGAATTTGCTACCATGTGAATTTGACATTTTACACAGTTAGTAGTATTGTTTACGATGTTTCTGTTTAGTGCACTGACTAATGAAAATTGGATAATAAGTGGCAATGGAACTAAAATACCACATCAGACACTAATGGGAGAGGGCACCTCTAGATGTTGTTGGGGCCACTTATATGCCCTTATGGGTGGATATGTGAAGCTAAATATCACAAGAATGACACCAAACATGCGTTGGGGCCTCATCTAGGTATTTTTGAAGACCGAGTCTAAATGATTATATCCAAGTTCTATTATCTTTAATACTTTGTAACTTGATAGATATATTGACTTCTCTAGTGAATCCATTTAAGTACAAGTGGCAAAAACTTTAGAACACGATATTATTTAAAATGGTTTTAATATTGTGTTTTAAATATTTTTATATTGTTTATCACAATTGAATTCATTAGTAATATGTTTATCTATTTTGATTCACTAGAGAGATGGTGTCTTACTCATTTAGCATTTAGCTCATCCACGTTTTTACCTAGTTTTCAGATTTGGAATAGACTGAGTAAAATCACGTAAGGAGATTTAGGTGCAATCAAAATTAGAAGATTTTCTTTTGTTCATTAAGTTTCTATTTATTTCCATAGATGAGGAGTGTGGAGACAAAACTTGTATTGAAAACCTTGTCTTTTGAGACAATATTAAATTTTCAAAGTTTTATGTTTTCGAACCTTTAATAAGAATCAATAGTTTGTATATCTTTATGTTGTATTTATCGCTCTGAAGTAAGTAGTGATAGGCTTAGCATGGGTGTGAGATCCTTCTTGTACACATGTAGCTTATGGGACAACTCTAACCTTTTGAGGAGTGGGGCGTTACGGTGAACGTTCTCAACGTGACTAGGAAGAAGTGCAACTTGTATTCAGCTAGGAAGATGTCTGACTTTTTTTGGTTATCTTTATCATTTCTATGGTCACATGCGGGTAGGTCCTCTAGATCCTTTCCTTGTCAAAAAAAGAGATGGAAAATAAACCATCTTTAAGTGTGTACCTTTCATAACCGTGTGATGTTGTGTCTAGTCCACTTTGGCACGTTGTCTAGTCCACGTTGGCACGTCTATCACCTATGTTTGTGCAACATAGAATAGCTCTTCAAAGGACATTTGATCTAGTGTAGAAGTTGTTTTAGTTGTGGCATCAAAGAAAAAATTCATTTAATTTTTTGTATGACCCAACACTATCTTTTGAAGGGGTGGTGTATCTTTGTAAAAAAGGCTAATAAATAAAGTTTGCATAACAACATAAGCAGCTTACTTATTTACTATGTACCTCCACTAGATGAAATTCTTGGTTTGATTCCACCACTAGAAATGGCAAGCATTAGCAACCTTATATGTTTGAACAATGAAGACAATCATGTTTGGTAAATTAATTTCTTTTCAAAGCCTCTAAGAACTTAAATTGGGATTAATATCAGTCACTTTGTTTTATCCCATTTAGGTGTCTTGTTTATGGATTTAGGTGCCTTGCCAGCATTACAGTCATAATATTTAGCATAAAGCAATAATTAGGGCAAAGAAAAAGATGGGTTTCTGAATAATTTATATGCTCATAACCATGTAAATGAAGGAAATTCAATACAACACATGGATACTTAGTGTGAATATATAAAAGTGAGTGTTCAATATGAATATATAAAATATACACATAATTTTTTATTTGCACTTGGTACCTTTAGTTCTCATCTGAAAAAAGAAAGAACATTGCAGGACTAAGAGAAGATGAATTAGCTTCCCCCCGCACTGGCTCAGCATCTCGGTATGCTTTTCTTGGCTTTTCTTGGGCAGAGGAAACGGATGATTTTTTGTCCAGGTTCGTGTGGGATGTGTCCATCTGAAGTACCACTCCCCCGATGAGGGGCTATTTAGAGACCTCAAATTATCTTGGCAATAAGAATGAGAAGAAAATTTCCCTCTTAATTCCTTTGGTGGTAGAACAAACTGGGGGTAGAACTGAACTAATCTCCTCAGGCCTCAAAGATTGCATCCCATGATACTGTCAGTAGATAATAGTGTCAGTTTTAAATATAGTGGATTAGAACCAGTAAAGCAAAAGTGACCAACAAACAGAGCCGGACATGAAACTCACCATGGACATGGTAGCCATAATGAAAGTTTCGCCACCAGATAACAGCTTTATGTAGAGGGAGAGAAGTGACGTATATGTACATATATTTGATAGATAAGTCCCCTTTACAATCACTTAAGCATTCACTGCTATCCATCCTTGCAGAGCAACGAAGCAAGTGTGGACTCTTCATTGACAATTGCTGCAAACTTTTCCCTCTTTCATCAGCAGAATAATGTTGGAATGGAGTACACATAGTACCAATACATTTATGCTTGATAGAAATTAAGCAAACACATAATAAGGACTGACTATATATGTGCCTACTCATCGCCTCAGACTGAACTTCACAGTATTCACGTGCAAGATATTTCGAAACTTTTTTGGCCGATCCAAAGTCCTGATCCCATCTCAGCCCATAGATTGATTACTTCGGTAGCCTTCAAGTAAGCATGACAAGTATTGTAAATTTGTGATGTGAGACATCTTAGCAAAAGGTTTATAATTACCTTCAGGATTGTACATGTCTTAAACTTTTTTGTTTTACCTCATTAGACTTCAGGATTGTACGTCTTAAACTTCTTGTTGCACCCACTTTTGATAAGAGACCCTGACGATTGTTCTTGACACAATTTAACAGCCACCATACTGCAGGATCTTGTGAAAGCATGTTCTTCAGCATCCTGTAAGAATTTTCACGTGATGTTCAGACCACTGACGAATGCCCAGATCAATGATGTTGTAGTTTGTATTCTCACTGTCAGATGATCCAGTAATGCATCATTTGACTTCACACTCATCCATTACAATGATGCAGCTTCATTTCAAAACTGAGCAGTTTGAGCATAGTATAGATGTTCTCATATTGTACATGGCCTCTGTCTCCAGACACAAATTCCTGCAAAGCACCATCAATCTCTACAGCACTGAATCCAGGACTCTTCTTTATCCAGAGAGACTTCATCATGTCCGCACTTTCACCGCTCCATCCCATCTCCAGCAGAAGCATATGTATTTGACAGGAGCACGAAATTGGAATCTGTCTTAGGCTCCAACTCTACCAAATAACCCATCAACTTTTCTGCCAAACCAATATTTTCATGCACCCTACAAGCAGCAAGCAGTGATCCCAGCACAACCTCATTTGGCCCCATGACCGGCATCATGCTTCCCACCAAGGGCATCGCCTCCTCTAGCCGCCCGGCCCGGCCCAATAGATCCACTACACATCCATAATGCTCAATCCTCATAGGGATTTCCATATACTTCTGTTGCATTAGTTTATAGTACTTAAGCCTTCATCCAACCCAGCATGACTGCAAGCAGTAAGCACCCCCGTGAAGCTAACGCCATCTGGCTCGAACCCCATCCTCTGCATCATATCAAAGTGATCAAGCGCCTCACTACAACATCCATTTGTAGCAAACCTAACAATCATCGAATTCCAAGTGACCCGCGTCCTTCTCCCATTATCCAGCCTATCAAAGACCTGGCGAGCGAGGTCAATGCGGCCGCACCTCGAGTACATGTCATGAAAGAATTGGCAAGCTGGACATTGACACAAAGATCTCCATTGCGGCGGCTCATAGCATAGTGGTGCACCCACATGCCCTGTCCAAGCGCACCAAGATCAGCGCAGGCAGCAACAAGAGAAATAATCATGACATAATCTGGCTCAACTTGATCGGTTAGCTGCTGCATTTCCCGAAACTGTTGCATAGCTTCTTCTAGAAACCCGTTCTTGATGAAGCCATCAATTCAATGAGGGCCGTCCAAGAAACCTTGTCCTCTGGCGGGGCTGCATCCCTGCGAAGACAGAAACCACATGCTCTACCTCGCCGCTCCTCATGTGGCCCGCGATCATGGCGTTAAAGGAGTAGGAGTTTCTGAGGGGCATTCTGTCGAACACCCGGTGGGCAAGGTCAGGGCGGCCGCATTTGGAGTAGAAATCGAGGAGGGCGGTGTTGAGGAGGAAGGTGACGTGGTCGGGGAGGGAGAGGGGGAAGCGCTTGAGGAGGTGAGAGTGGAGGGAGAGGCCGAGAGGGAGAGCGGAGGTCGGAGGTGGAGAGCATGAGAGAGAAGGTTGAGATGGCCTCGGAGAGGAGGCCGCGGCGGGCGTGGCGAGCTATGGATGAAGTCCAGGAGACGACGTCTTTGTTGTTGGCGGGAGGGGGAGTTCGAGGACGAGGTCGAGGTCGAGGAGAGCGAATTGAGGAGGGAATCGTGAGGTTGAGGCGGGGGAGAGGAGAGGGAGATGGTGGGATGAGATGAGGGTCGGGGAGAAGATGAAAAAAGTTTCCAAATTTTGTTTTGGGGAAAAATATTCATTTCTTATTGAAGCTCAATCAGTTTGTCCAGTAAATAATACTAAAGTAATTTTCAACTTATGCACTTACAAAAGAAAGTTCTAGTTTAAAAAATACAAAATAAACCGTCGTTCCCTTTAATTTCACATATTAATAAAATAAAAGTTTGAAGGATGAAGTTTTAGCTTTATATTAGATAAAACACTGGCTACATGATTGAGAATAGAACTACGGTCACTGACTAAACAGTTAACGATTGACACTGACGAACAGCACGCTGGGACAGCTTCATTCATTGATCTGCTACCGAATTCCATCCTCACGCTTGTTGTTATCCTGAAGTAGACTGCGGCACTCGTACACCACATGGGTAACTCTCTGTGAAGGCACTAAATCCTTATCACAAATTCAGTGAACTAAGTTCTTTGCATCACTTACAACGATATATGATGTATCCCTCTAGTCGGCAGCTAGCTTCAGTTTAAGAAGTGTTGTGTTTGCCTCAGCATGCTTCGAGTTCGGTGCATCGACTCTCACAGCGGCGACAAGCTTCACTCTACCTTTAATGGAAATATTATTATAAACATTTTCTTGTTATATTTTTATTTCTTCTAACTCTGAAAAAAATATATGATAATTCTATTAATAAATATTTTTCATAATTAAATACATATATTTAAAATTTTTATTTTTATTATAATAATTATATAGTAAAATAATTGTGAAGAGAAAACATCAAGAAGAATCATGATTTGTGGCTTAAGGAACTTCAAACATGTATGTAATATAGTTGTTATGGTAACAAAGAAATGCTGAGGTCATGGCGTCTAAGCCAACTCCGCTGGCCTATATATGGACTCAGGCAAAATGAGCTCACAGCTAGTGGCAGATATAATAGAATAAGACCAAATTTTGTGCACATGCTTAAGATTGAGATAAACAAAAATGCAATGTAAATTGTAAATATTGAAATATATTCCCTTCCCTTTATATATTATATATATATATATATATATATATATATATATATATATATATATATATATATATATATGGCATATATTTATAAAATTTATAATACAATTTGTAGAAATTTGATTTAGGAAAAAGAATTAGTTTGAGTCATGGTTTCAAATATCAACCAATTCAAATAAATGTCAACGATATCGTATTAGATTTTGAAGTACCTAATGTAGTAGGCAATTTTGACCTACACCAAGATTACGACACGTGTTTCGTCTCATTAGAAATTCTTGAAGGCATACAACAGGGAATACAAAGCAGAACACCCCTCCCCCGATATCATCGCCCAGTTGTTCCCGAGGATACTCCTCCTTCCGAGGAATCATGGCCCCGAGAACACTCCTTCTGAGAACATCATTGCCCATAGATTATTTATTTCTTTCCGTCCCAAGCAAAATGGTTGTAGCAACTAATCTCATTGATTTTCGCCAACATTCAAGGAGTTTGTTACACCCCGGTCTATCGCACATTTCAAACATTGCAATAATCTCTACTTCAATGCAGACTGTTATAGAAGATAGCAGAAATCACTCTTGCATTTATAGGCACAATCCAGGCTGTTACAAAGGAATCGCAACATGCAGATCATGCAATTATTGAAATTTGTCTGACTCACACTCTCATTGAAGACTTCGAGTATATATACATTGAGAGATCCCTTGAGTAAGGGGCAGAACGGCTAAAAAAGTAGAGATTACTGTAACCTCTTAAAATACTGAATCTCCTCTTCTCTTAGTGGTTTTTCAAAATTGAGTTTTCATGTAACACCCTGTGTCTTTGCGTTGTTTTATTATTTTCTTTCTTGAATCCGATTATGAATTGATTGTAGGTAAATTCCTATGAGGAATTTACCCCTACACCCAACACAAAATAAATCTTGTAATGGTTGATTGACATCGAGACTGATATGGTCTGTTGACTGTCGTTATTGAAGATATTTATGTAAAACTATTGGTTGGCATTGGAACTGACAAATAATGGTTTGAATTTTATCTCTAAATTAAAATTTATGATCATTCAGTTTAATTAACAATATGATAGAAATTTTAATTATTAAATGCATTCTAATTTCTTTTTGTGTATAATAACACTCAATTTTTTGAAGTAAAATATAATCTAGATTTGTTATTAAGTAAATCTATTTTAAACTTTAGATTATCTGCAGGTTATTAATATTTCCTATCTAAATTATGTAAAAACCCTAATTATTTAGTTTGTTGTGATTTATTAGTGAGTCAAAAATAAAATAAATAAATAAATAAATAAAAGGCATCACCAACCAAACCTTGAATATATTACCGTGACTAAATTCAAAACCATACCACATGTGCCAAGTCTAAAATTTGTTATGCTCATGTTTGGTTTGTTGGAAGTGGGAGGAAAAGATGGAGCGGGAAATGTGGAGGAATAAGTGAGAAAAAGGTAGAAAATTGGGATTTGTACATTTATCTTTTCCGGTGTTTGATTGTAATGTGAAAATATTAGTAGAAAAGTATGTTGTGTTTTTCGGTATTTGGTTAGTAATGTGAAAATGAAAGTGAAAAAGTTGATCGCAAAATAATATTAAAATAAATATTAATTATAAAACTTTTTTATTGTAATTAGACTGCAAGTGAGAGTTACATGACCATGAAATTAACTATTTTGAGCTATAGCTTATTGCAAATGCGATTCATGGCCGCAAAATTAACAGTACCACCCTGAAAGTGAAAAAATAGTTGTGTAAAATAGATGTATAAAAGAGAAAAAGGAAACAAGATTTTTCCATTTCCGGGTCCAAACAAATACGAAAGTGGGAAATGAGTTTTCTCACTTCCTCACTTCCGCCCCAAAACAAACAAGTGAATAACTGCTCTATGTAATAATCTTTAAGTCCAATACAAGCTTTTAACATTTTCATAAAATCCAACCAATGTGGGTGTCCACACACACACTCAACTCTATATAAATCCTCGCCTACTCATAGCTAAATTTCCTCATATAGGTGATTTTATATCATATTGGGATAAACTAAATTTTACTCATTCAGCCACCTCGGAGATGTTTTTGCAGCATTGTCTACAATTTGGTTTACCATAAATAAAATAAAAATTCCAAAAGAACATGTTCTTCACCTACAAACTACTATCTTCTAACATAGTATGTTATGCACAGAGTACACAGCAAAAATTTATTGATAGCTATGCTATAATTCTTGGGCAAATTTTTTTTTTTAAAATTCAAATTTGAATTTAATTGAAAAATAGATCTCTCAAAAATTAAATTGCAATAATCGATCATTGATATGTGCATAGAAGTCTCATGGTACAATTGTCCTGCCCATGGTGTTTTTTTATTTTTTTAATTTGTTCTTTTACCTATATTTGAGGTTGCCGATCCTGAGCATAGATTTGACTAAAAATAAAAAATTGGATTTGGAAACTAATTTCTTTTTGTACTTGGCTTTTCTCTCCCTCTCATTTTATCTCTCTCCCTTAGCTCGCCTTGTGGCCCATTTTTTCCCCCGCTTCTCCCTCCCCCCATTTCTCTCCCCTCTCGCTTAACTCTCGGCTTCTCTCTTGACCTCTCTCTCTCTCTCTCTCTCTCAAGGCTTGTTGCCTTTTAAGGTTATAAACTGCAGTTTTCTTGTTATTTCATTAATCAAACAAGTGAACAGCTTCTGGAAAAAGCTACTTTCCTTAGATTTTTCTAAACTACCATTAAAACCAAGTTTTTGAGGTAGCTAACTATAGCTTAATAAACTATAAATACTAGCCAAAGGGACCTAAGCTTGGTTTTGGAGATAGAGGACTTAATTGTAGAAAACTACAGTTTAGAAAACTTAACCTTAAAGCCAAATGATCCCTTAACATAAATTGGAAAAAAGAAATACTTGGTCCAGTTGACAATCTAGAACTTAAAATTATACTCTGAACACAAAAACAGATCATAAAAATAAAAAGATATGCCATACAGGTGGGACATTTGTGCTTAACATTGATGTGGTTAAAAGGAGGTTAATTTTTGTAAATAAATTTTGAACCGGTGTGTCTTTTGTGATTAAATTCATAATTGAGAATTTTTTTAAAGAAATGCTTTCTATTTGTTGTGTTTTTTTTTTGAAAAAAGCTATCCTAGTTATAAACTATTTGTTAATGTTATATCAAACATTACCCAACTCCTACCATGCAAAACAAATATGCAGAGTCGTAGTATTATTTTCATGTGCTCTTTCTTAATAATTAGTGCACCAATCAGGTGATTACTATATAAAAAATAATAGTAATAAGTACAATTTATAAACAAATATAACACATGATTGATCCCAAAAAATTGCAAGCAAATGATTATTGAAACCATTAACGACTACCAAAAAATTAAAATTTTCAAAATATAAACCATAACTTGATGCAAGCGGGATTTAAATCCGAGACCTCTTGTCCACTTTATCACAGTGCTATAATGAACTTGCAAAATAAATTTTCATATTTTTTCCTTTTCATGATTGACCTTCACCAGTTTCCATGCCACTTCATGAATGCAATATTTATACTTGGGACAAGGTGCTCGAAAGCATATGCATGAACAGGATTTGAGGACCTAGTTCGGGAACCAATACTTATAAGTTGGCGGGACCCTCTATCTTAACTGGAAGACGACTAGTCCACCAGAACATTAGGTGATCCTTCACCTATAAATAGGGTCCAAGAAACCTCACCCAGATATGAATTATTATTCTTTGTTCTTAGTTCCACTCATAATTCTCTAGGGTTGTGACTAACTTGAGTATTAGGGCGTGTTTGGCCTTTTGAAAAGCAAAAGGAAAGCTGAGAGTGTCATGCAACCAATAGCTTCCTCAAAGAAACTTTGTATCTGGGCCCCTCAAGCGGTAAATTTCTGTTGGTTTCGAGCCGAAATCGTGCTGAAAGCAGAGTGGGAAAGTGCTGACGTCTTTGACGATATCAGTGGCCACTTCTACAAACTTAAACAAACAAGGTTTGAAAAAAAGGGTGAGAAAGTTACTGTCTGGGCCCACGCTACAGTGTCAATTTTACGTTTGCTCCAGTTTTACAGCGCGTCAAACTTGAATAGAACTGCCAGGAATCTAGTCCAAAATTGATTATCTTCTTTCTCTAGAATTGACACTAACTTGAGTCTCGGAGGGGATTAGCAAAATTTGGCCCCTAACTATCCATCTTCTTCCTGACAGATTACCGAACAAAAGGAATATGAAGTTTAAGCCATATATTCAACTCAATCTCTTTTATACCAAAAAAAAAAATATTGAATGCCTGAAGAGAAATAAAAGATATATTTTATGAAGTGCTTGCTTTTACCGCCCTTAAAGTTTTATTAAGAGGAGACTCCAGTTCTCCATGTGTATTGCTCGTTCGTACTCCTGTTAAGCCTATGCTTCTGCTGAGGCTGATTCGTCTTTGCTTTACCACCGAGAAGGAGCTTTTGAACGATCTTTCTTCTGCCTATGCGCCAAAAACGTCGACTTGTGATGCTGCACTGGTCCATGTTTTTGGCAGGCCAGGCATCCCTTAGCATATTTGATGAAATCGGACAGCGTGTCAAACTTGAATAGAACTGCCAGGAATCTAGTCCAAAATTGATTATCTTCTTTCTCTAGAATTGACACTAACTTGAGTCTCGGAGGGGATTAGCAAAATTTGGCCCCTAACTATCCATCTTCTTCCTGACAGATTACCGAACAAAAGGAATATGAAGTTTAAGCCATATATTCAACTCAATCTCTTTTATACCAAAAAAAAAAATATTGAATGCCTGAAGAGAAATAAAAGATATATTTTATGAAGTGCTTGCTTTTACCGCCCTTAAAGTTTTATTAAGAGGAGACTCCAGTTCTCCATGTGTATTGCTCGTTCGTACTCCTGTTAAGCCTATGCTTCTGCTGAGGCTGATTCGTCTTTGCTTTACCACCGAGAAGGAGCTTTTGAACGATCTTTCTTCTGCCTATGCGCCAAAAACGTCGACTTGTGATGCTGCACTGGTCCATGTTTTTGGCAGGCCAGGCATCCCTTAGCATATTTGATGAAATCGGACAGCGTGTCAAACTTGAATAGAACTGCCAGGAATCTAGTCCAAAATTGATTATCTTCTTTCTCTAGAATTGACACTAACTTGAGTCTCGGAGGGATTAGCAAAATTTGGCCCCTAACTATCCATCTTCTTCCTGACAGATTACCGAACAAAAGGAATATGAAGGTTAAGCCATATATTCAACTCAATCTCTTTTATACCAAAAAAAAAATATTGAATGCCTGAAGAGAAACAAAAGATATATTTTATGAAGTACTTGTTTTTTACCGCCCTTAAAGTTTTATTAAGAGGAGACTCCAGTTCTCCATGTGTATTGCTCATAACAACCATGAGCATAATGGATCGTTGTATATGACAATAGTTCGGTGATTGAGAAATGGAGAGGATCGAAATTCCACTGAGGCAAAAATTAATGTGCTAATTTAATGTGTACATGTGAAAATTCCAAATAAGAGAAAGAAATAATATTGGGACTTGATGAACTAATAACGTAATATAATATAATCCATAGTTAGCAAATGAGAAGCAAAAAAAGAAAATGTAAGATCCTGTATATGACAACTACAACACTATACGGAAAGTGAATAGTGTTTATAATAAACTTATTAAGAAAGATTAGTAACTTGAAAAGTAAATATCAATAAAAAAAATAAAATCAAGAAGACATTCACAAACACAAAGATTTTATCCTGGTTTGGTCCTTCAAACCTACATCCAGTCCCCAAGCCAATCCCCTTGAGATTTTTCTTAATCTTGATTTTGAGAACTACAAAATCAACACATGTACACTAATTGATAACAGCCTTGTCAATTCAATACACCTCTCTCTACACTGAAAAGACCTTTACCTTTTACTGATTACAACTTTGAATCTACAAGCCTTGAATGTGAAGTGCAAATGGCTTTTTGCTATGGCTTATAGGGTTCTCTTCTACTTCTGCTTAACAAATCATTTAGAAGTGGATTTAGGCAAAATGAGAGAGTACAGGATTTTCTTGACAAAAATTCAGAACTTTTAAAGTCAAGAACTTGGAATGAATTGTGTTAATAAAAGTCCAAGAATGCTTATCTATTTATAAGGCTTTTAGCAACTGAAAATCAATTATAAAACAATTCAAATTCAAAGAATATAGATGTTGAAAAGGAGGGAATATGTAAAAAGTTTCAGAATACCAACAACATTATCAGCCGACTGGAACTGACTGTCAGTCGACTGAGAAGTGTCGGTTCAAAACTATCAGTCGACTGGTTCAATTTATCAGTCGACTAATTAGAACAAACAGAGAAAATAAGGCTCTGTTATGGATCAGTGGTCGATTGAACTTCCTATCATTCGACTGGAAAGAGTACCATATGATTTTTTAGGCTCTGAAAAAAGCATTAGTCGACTAAATAAGATAATAGGTCGACTAATATGTGTATACTAGTGCATAAACAAGCTAAATATGGGTTTATCTTGATATGAATATCTACTAAGTGTGTGTGTGTGTGTGTATTCAAGGTTTTTACAACATAAACTAAGACATTAAAAACTAGATTTTTACAACATAAAAATTGTAACGCCCCGATTCTAAAGATACGGAGACGTTATGGCGACGCATATACGCGAGGAAAATACCCCACGTACACGCTAAGCCTCAATTGTAACCTGAACAAGCTATAAATCAGAACTAAAATAATCATCGATCACTGCAATAATACATATAGTCAACCACGCATGTATCATATGAATCGAGAACTAGAATAGTGACTGGAATAAGAACTGAGCTGATATGGCAAGAATCAGGAAGTAATATGAAAGCTAAAAAGATAAGAGTACCAGAATAGAATAGGAAGAAGCTCCAGCTATTCGCGAAGCATACGGCCTTAACGAACACCTGCACAAAGGAAACCAACCGTCCAATAGCTGGACGTGCAAACCCAGGGTCGTCAGAACGCGACCATAATGAGTGTGTGTGTAAAGGGGAAACAGCTCGTGCAGAAGAACAATGTGCATAGATAATAGTACGAACAACTACAAACTAAATAACAAAATAAATAACTAAACAGTAACACATATGATAACAACATGAATACAGGTAGCAGACAAATGGCACAACTGTAAATATGCAATCAATGTCAAGGCGTGTAATCTATCACATGTCACTAGGTTGACATCCAAGTCTGGTCATAAATCTGGTCCTGATTACAATCATCTGGTCCTGGTTACAATCATGTATACAATCAGGTGATTATGGTCAGTCACAATACATTAACAGTTTATTATCATTTATTATGTCAGCGAACACCAATTGCCACCTGTAATAAACGCATCCCATACTACGCCTACTACATGTGTCAATCAGGGTCCTAAGTTATTGAAATTAGTGGAAGAGACATTATCCATGTTTTAGGTGGGTTCCGTACATACCCGGAACCACGGCCCAATCACCTGGCGCTGAACCAGGTCCTACCGCTAGGTAGTCAATAACAATAACAATAACAATGTGTCAATACAATGACAACAATGAACAATACGGGATGTCAGTCATCCCCCGGAACCCTGCAGTGGAACCGTATCTCGGCTGCGCAACCTGTATCCTAGGTCCACCCAAAATACAGACGCTGTCTCCTCCATCAATTTCCCCAATCCCAGTGTAAGTTGTCCATTTACATTATTATTTATAACAATCAATATCCATGTCATTTCGATTACTGGGACGATACAGTAACAGTAATAATATCAATGTAACAATAACAATGTGAACAATATTACCGTATAAACGGTAGAACAATATAACAATGAAAGTGTTACGGTCCAACAATATTTTCCCAGTAACTTTCAATAACATGAATTTATACAATAACAGTAGATAATACTCAATAGCTGTCTCATCTAGAACTGATGGATATCTCATATGCCTGTACTGCATATAACAATAGCCGATATACATCTCTACCAACTCATATAAGCTCTGAAGTACCAGATCATTGACATCGAATAGATCACCATCATAATAACCCGATCTCTATCAACTACAGTAATCCAGTCTCTAACATCATAACAAGTCCACATCAATATCTGAATGAATCATCACTTAAGTTGTTATCAATGAGAGAATATCAAGTCAAGAGGTCAGTGGCGTACGCAGAATTTTCATTAAGTGGGGGCGAAAACATTTTGAATTAAAATTGAAAATTTATAAAAATCAAACAACATATTTTAAGTTTTGATATTACAAAAAAAATAGAGGGGCTCCCATTCAAGACAACATATTTCGCTCTAAATTACAATGCTCCCTTCGAGGAGCCATATTCTGAAATCGTTGAATGATTGATTCATTGTCAATGCTGTCAAATATGTCTTTTTCAATATATGTCACCAAGCAATCATTCATCAACTCATCACCCATTCTATTACGCAGTGAATTCTTGATTAACTTCATTGCAGAAAACGCTCGTTCGACGGTTGCAGTTGCAACGGGTAAGAATAATGCTAGCTTCATGAGCAAATCCCCAGAGGAGAGACTGAGAATCTGTCATTAGGAGAAACTAGAGGGCTTCTTTTTTTTTTTTTTTTTTTTTTGGTGGAGATCAGGAGAAATGATCCAAGTTGGATTTTTGCTTAGTTAACCCAACTCTAGTGAGGGCGACCGCATACGCTCGCCCCCACCTGGGTCCGCCACTGCAAGAGGTCCTCCACATAAAATATATCAACTGTCCTCTATAACTCAAGTCCAGTCCAAATCTCAGTCCAACTCTGAAATAGTCCATATATCATCCAATCATCAAGATCTCTAATCCTTTGATAAAGTAAGATCATATCTAACATGTCCTCGAATAGCTGCAACATAGAATGGCTACTACTGATATTTTACATCAACGACATATCCTCTGATAGTTCTCATATATTCAACTATAGATCCAAGTCATCACAACCAATTCATAATCCCAATAGTTCTATAATCATCTAGTTTCATTACTCGTCTAGTAGTCTGATATAATAATTGTTGTTCCATCATATCACAATGTCCAGTACTAGTCCTCTCACTCTACCATACAACTCTGACTCCCAAGTCTTCACAATCACCACTTCTATTAATGATCAGTCATAATATCCCAACACTCGGTATCACGACATATTCATGCATATAAGTTCTATCATGAAATCTCAATACTATGTACCATAACATATACATGTATCTAAGATCTATTCGATCAAGTCATTCCATCCAATATCTATCTCTAGAAATCATGTGCATCCATCTATAATCATCACATAAACTAAAGGTAAAGTCTACAATCCATAAGATAGCTAAACATAGCCTTCAGCCAATAATTAGTCGACTAGGGTTATGGGGTTAGTCGACTACACACACTATTAGTCGACTACTAATAATGCCAAGTCGACTAACAGGGGAGAAAACAGAGAACCCAACAATTCCTGGAAGCTATGCTAGTCGACTAGGGTTCTGGGGTTAGTAGACTAACAGGGATGTTAGTCGACTATAAACATGGGTAAGTCGACTAATCTGCCTGCAACCTGACACTGCAATTAATCCTGCACAATATTCTCAATCTCCACATCTTCTCAATCACTCTCATGCTACATCCTGATATGTCTACAATGATATTCCAAACTCCCATATGATGAACATAGGGTCCCAACATAATATATGTACATATATATGCAAGTCATATATCTATGCATAAAACATCCAACATGAAACTAAAGGGATGACGATCGCATCCAAACGTAAAGATCTACACACGAATAATAATATGACACATCAAAGGATTCATAAAACATACACAAGACATTTACAAATACTCCAATTAAAGAATGGGAGAGAGATAGCGAGAAACACTCACATTGGGAAACCTGCACGTTACCGGGCGAGTCGCCGTGGCGCCGCTCTTCGCTGTCGGACTACATAGGACGGTAGCCAGGGTCCTGGGGAAGACCTGGCTGCAATCTGGAGGTCTCGCGCTCGCCGGAAGGGCCTGGAATGCCGCTCGCCCGCTGCTTGTGCTGCTGGTCTGAATCTGGATCTGCTGTGCGCGTCGCCGGGCGAGTCGCTACCGCGGTCGCTGTGGTGTCGTTCCTCGCCATCGGACTGCATGGGAGGGTGGCCAAGACACTGGAGAAGGTCACCGTGTCAGTCTCCGATGACGGCTTGGCATGGATCAGGAGAACGGCCTGCTCGCTCGCCTGTGCGCATCAAGGGCCCGTCGGAGATCGCCGAACAAATCTGAAATGCTGTAGCACGAAACCCACACAATAAAATAAATATAAACGTACACTAAGCACACTCCCGAGCACACCGACACATACGTGTACACCCACGTACACATACATATACGGTTACAACAATCATGCTAACAATCATGCATACCATATACATATATACGCTTATATACATACATACATCTATTAACACACACCCAAATACCTATAATAGCCAAATATGCAACACTCAGGCATACATAAATAACTCAACAGAGAGAATAAATGGAGGGGGAACTCACACACATTTAAATGATACTCACCCACGTCCACAGTACACTCAAATATTATATAAATACACACTCAAATATATATATATATATATACCCACACAAAATCCTTCACACACAGCATGCCACATGTACATAAATCACAACTCAACTCAACATGTACTCACACACTATTACACATAACCCGGTACTGTTATTTAACAGAGAAGAAAGAAATAAAGAGGAAGGGAAAGAGACTCACGCTAGATGTTACTTGCTGCCGTGGGCAGCCAAGAAACATAGCCGGCCACAGGGGAAAATCCGGCTGCCCTGGGAAGTCGCGGAGGATCACGAAGGCTCGCCGGAGGTTGCTGGACGCGCCGGGGGGGTTGCGCGGCTGCTGGATCTGGGCGCGCAGGGGGGAATCCGAGCGGCTGTCCAAAGGGAGGCGCGGCCTGCTGGTCTGCCCTGCCGCCAGTGAGCAGGGAAGGGGACGGCCTGGGCTGTGCTGGTGTCGCCGGCCTGCTGCTGCGGGGTTGGGAGTGCGTCGGATGGGGTCCGGCCAGGGAAGGAGGCGCTGTAACGCCCCGATCCTATAGATACGGAGACGTTATGGCGACGCATATACGCGAGGTAAAATACCCCTTGTATACGCGCTAAGCCTAAATTGTAACCTGAACAAGCTATAAATCGGAAGCATATGATCATGAACACTGCAGTAATACATATAAGACCACACATGATAGCAATGAATAACGGGAAGAAAATGACAGCTGAATAGAAGTCAAAGGTGATATACAGGAATCAAAGAATAATAACAAGAATGAAATGCAAGTATACCAGAATCAAGGGGAGAGGACCCAAGCTCCTCGCCAGGCGTACAGTCTCATCGAACACCTGCACATTAGAACAACCGTCCAATAGCTGGACGTGCAAATCCAGGGTCGTCAGAATGCGACCATAATGAGTGTGTGTGTAAAGGGGAAACAGCTCGTGCAGAAGAAACCATGTGCATATATAATAATAAGGACAACTGCAGATAGAAAGACTAAATAACATAATAAATAACTGAACAGTAATACATATGATAACAACATGAATACAGGTAGCAGACAAATGGCACAACTGTAAATATGCAATCAATGTCAAGGCGTGTAATCTATCACATGTCACTAGGTTGGCATACAATCCAGTCATGGTTATAGTTATATGTCTATCACAGTGATATAAATGTACAATCAGGTGATTGTGGTCAGTCCCAATATATTAACAGTTCATTATCATTTATTATGTCAGCGAACACCAATTGCCACCTGTAATAGACGCATCCCATACTACGCCTACTACATGTGTCAATCAGGGTCCTAAGTTATTGAAATCAATGAAAGAGACTTTGTCCATGCTTTAGGTGGGTTCCGTACATACCCGGAACCACGGCCCAATCACCTGGCGCTGAACCAGGTCCTACCGCTAGGTAGTCAATATCAATAACAATAACAATGTGTCAATACAATGACAATATGAACAATACGGGATGTCAGTCATCCCCCGGAACCCTGCAGTGGAACCGTATCTCGGCTGCGCAACCTGTATCCTAGGTCCACCCAAAATACAGACGCTGTCTCCTCCATCAATTTCCCAATCCCAGTGTAAGTTGTCAATTTACATTATTATTTTTCAATTCAGTTAAATCAGTCAATGTATATTATTATTTATAACAATCAATATCCATGTCATGTCAATTACTGGGACGGTACAGTAACAGTAACAATATCAATGTGACAATGACAATATGAACAGTATTACCGTATAAACGGTAGAACGATATAACAATGAAAGTGTTACGGTCCAACAATATTTTCCCAGTAACTTTCAATAACATGGATTTATACAATAACAGTAGATAATACTCAATAGTCAGTCTCATCTAGAATTGATGGATATCTCATATGCCTGTACTGCATATAACAATAGCCGATATACATCTCTACCAACTCATATAAGCTCTGAAGTTACATATCTTATAATCACCAACAAACAGTCTCGCCAATAACTGATAAACTAATAACTGATATCTGGTAACTCCGAAGTACAACATCACTGATATCAAATAGATCGCTATCACCGTAACTCATCTCTACGAATCAAGTAATCAATAACCATATCAATATCTGAATAAGTCATCACCCATAAAAGAATATCAAATCTGGAAAGTCCTCTACATAAAATATATTCAGCTCATCTTAATGCATATCAGGTTTAACCATAAAGAATGTAAATCCAATATCATCTATAACACAAGTTCAGTCCAACTCCGAATAAGTTCATGTACCAATCCAGTAGTCATAATCTTTTAGTAAGGTAAGTTCACATCCGATATGTCCTCGATCAACTGCAATGTAGAATAGCAACTTCTAATACCAAACATCAATGACATATCATTTGACAGATCCCAAATGCCAACAATGTCCATCTCATCTCAATATCAGTCAGGCTCCAATAAAAGGAATATAGATTCTGGATAACTTCTAACTCATGATCGATCTAAGGCACAACTCAACTAATCCAGTCATATCTGATATGTCCTCAAATACTCAACTAAATAAGTCATGTCCAATTACAGATCATCATTCAATGCAAATAACATAAGTCCCAGATCAATCCAAAGTCATTACAACCAATTCGTATTCCAATAGTTCTATAATCATCTTGTTCCAATACACATCGAGTAATCAGATGCAATAGTTGTTGTTCTAACATATGTCCATAATCAGTACTAGTCTACTCACTCTGACAAACTATATCTGATTCATAAGGCTACACAGTACCTTCTTCTATTAAGATCAATTATGATATCCCCACACGACAATATATCCTGTACATGCATCTAAGATCTATCATGATCGAATCATTATCACCAATATATATCTCTAGAGGTCACCTACAATCCATCCATATCCATCACATAACCCAAGGTTAATGTCTACAATCCAATAAAGGGGCTACACCAATCTGACAGGTCAACATTAGTCGACTAGGTCAAGTGGATAGGTCGACTAATCCAACTGCTAGTCGACTATAAAGGTGTCCAAGTCAACCAGCAGAGAAATACAGAGACTCAACACTTATTCTGGAAGCTATACTAGTCGACTAGGGACTGGGGTTAGTCGACTAACAGAGGTGTTAGTCGACTAATAACATAGGCAAGTCGACTAACCAAGCTCTGTCAATCCGAATCAGAGGTACACTGAAACCTAATCTCCCACACAATAAAATATGTATATGTAACCTCTCTTGCACATATCAACATACACGATGTCCACATTATTCTATGTACACAATTAAATCAAAATATAATCAATTACATATAAAGAAACGGAACCGAAAGGAGTAAACACTCACCTTGGGGAATCTGCACGTTACCGGGCGAGTTGCCGTTACGGTCGCCGTGGCGCCGCTCTTCGCTGTCGGACTGCATAGGGCGGTAGCCAGGGTCCTGGGGAAGACCTGGCTGCAATCTGGGGATCTCGCGCTCGCCAGAAGGGCCTGGAATCGCCGCTCGCCCGCTGCTTGTGCTGCTGGTCTGAATCTGTATCTGCTGTGCGCGTCGCCGGGCGAGTCGCTGTCATGGTCGCTGTGGTGCGGTTCCTCGCCAACGGACTGCATAGGGGGGGTGGCCAAGACACTGGAGAAGGTCACCGTGCTGGCCTCCGGCGACGGGCTGGCGTGGATCAGGAGAACGGCCTGCTCGCTCGCTGCCTACGCGCTAGATCTGGGTCTCCAGCAACGGTCCGAATTTCACCAAATGAATCTGAAACGCTGTAATACGCACCCGAACACACAGAGAGGAATAAGAATTAACACTCACACACAACATGTTCACACATGCACTCCACACATGCACACAAATACGCGTACATACATACATGTACATACTCACACACTAACACAATACATACATACATAAATATTTACATTCCTCTATAGTTGCATGCACTTGCTCACGCACTAAGCACAGCACACACACACATGAATGAATGCACTTTATATATATATATATATATATATATATATATATATATATATATATATAGCCAATTAATTAAAGACACACATATATAATATAGGCATCCACTTATATACCTATCCTTAAGCAAATAATTAAAACATGTACAATGTAAATACATACCCACATGAAGGAAATTCAAGCATGCCGTCGGGGAACTTGCGGCGCGCCGACGGAGGCTCCGACGGAGGCGTACGGGTCGCGGAGGGTGTCGTTGGATAGAGCAACTCGCCGCGAAGGGCGTGGGGTGCGCTCGCGCTCGTCGACGGCGATCAACGGCATCCCGCGGAGAGCCCGAAAATGGTTCGGAGAAGGATTTTGCCGCAACACAACAAACACAAACGAATTAATACACATTCACAAGTATACTTCCAACTCACGCAACACCCTCCCATGCATCCAATTACACAACTCACATTAACATCAAGTGCACATTAATAAATAATACCCCTTACATGATTATAAATACCTACATGAAATATAAATATAGAAGGGGGAAAAGGGGGCTCACTGTTGCATGCTCTCCCTGTGGTTGTTGGAGTCGGCCAATGCAACACACCCACCTAGTCACACTCTCTCACAATAATTAAAAGACAACATACATGAATATAAATACATAGGTTAAAAATGAATGGAGAAGGGGAACTCACGGCTTGCCTGTGCTGCTGTGGTGCCGTACGGCATGGCCAATGGGCTGCTGGCCGGGTCTCGCCGGAGTGGAGATGGGGATGCTCCGGGGTGATCGGCAGAGGAGAGGTCCGGCTTCATTGAAATTCGATTCGTTCATCAACCCAATCATCTCTGCTATTTGATGTGCATAGTCTTCCACTCCATCAACCATAAAAGATCGGATCTGAACGAGATATGTTCTTCTTCACCATCATCCTCTTGGTCAAACTCCCGGACGAGAATTCATGGCGTTTGATCTTCACATTTTCTTTCCATATGAAGTCTCTCCCTGTCGGCCACTTTAGAGAAATCCTATAATTCTTTGGCGGAAGAACCAAACATCATCCCTTGACCTTGCCTTATCACACTGCCTCTCATCAATTTGTAACAATCAAACAGATCACTATTAATGGTGCTTTGGCATGCTGTGGATGGGCTGGGCGGCATGCACGGGCTTGGTTGGAGGTGATTGGCCGAGTGGGGGTGGAGGTGCGGCTGATGTTGTTGACAGGGTTGTGGGCGGCTGTGGTTTGAGGAGATGAAGATTAGGGTTAATTAGAAGATGAGATTAAATATAAGGTGATATTGGGTTTGGGTTTGTGGGCTTGGGCCTACTATGGGCTAGATGAAAAAAAAAAGAAATTGCAATAGGAATAATGCCAATAGCAACTAATAATATTATATATATAATACACCAAGACCAAGGACTACAGAATAATAAGGACTTAAAACCAAAAATAATAATAGTAGAAACTCACAACAATTAGGTATGATAACTCACATGAAATAATAATATTAATGGAATAATTATAATAATAATAATACCTAACAAATAACAATAATAGTGGTAAATATAAAAATAATAGTAACAAGTAACTAAAAATGTTTATAGGAAATAATGGCAATAAATATATAAGCCAAATTGTCATTTACTTTAAAAAATAAATTTCCATATTTAATAATAAAATAATCACAAGGAAGAAAATAATAAATCAAGTTGATGGAATAAAATAATGAGTAAATCCAAATAAATACTTTAGAAAAATGAAAATACTGTATTTCTAGTTAGGGATCTTACAGGCGCCATGGGGAAGGTCTACTGCTGCTGTGGAGCTGTCCGCGCCGGGGAGGAGATCTTGGGCGCTGCTGGATCTGGGCGTCGCTGGATGGGAGTGCGGGGAGGAGCTCGGTTGAGGGAGAAGCTTGCTCGGCCAATCAAGGGAGGCGGTGGTGGTGGCCTGGGTTGCGGCCTGGAGGCAAGGGAAGAGGGGATGGGGTCGCGTGAGATGTAGGCGGCTGGATTGGGAGAAGAAATAGAGATTAGGTTTTAGGTTAGGTTAAGATTAGGATTTATATAGGGTTAGTGTTGGGCCTAAGGTTGGGCTAGGAAAGAAATGAAAAGGGAAAAATAAAAGGGAAATAAAATGATGGAAGAAGGGAATGGGCTATACTAAAAATAAGAGAAAATAAAAGGGAATATGGGCTTAGTTAAATGGGCCTAGGAAAATAAATAATAATAATAACAACATTAATAATAATAACTCTAACAATAATAATGATAATTAGATATTAATAAATAATTTCAAATAAATTGTTTAAAATACTTACACGATATTATAAACTAGGGGATATTACATTCTACCCACCTTATAAAAATTTCGTCCTCGAAATTCAAATAAGGTAGGGAATGGTACAAAATCAAGGATCAAGAGAGAACACAACAATCTTCCACGTTGCCTCGTTGGGACGCCACGATTTCCGCTGCGCGCTCTGATCTCTGCTACCAGCTTCAACATGGAGTAACCGATCTCAAGAGATAGAATCAGGAGGAATGAATAGGAAGGAAGGATGAAATGAAGATGGACATCCAAATCACTCTAATTGAAGTGTTGGAATCATGAATATCAACAGATCAAGAACGGAATTCCAAAGGGGGACGATCAATTTCCAAATGGAGTCAATATTGTCACGTGAATAGTATATGTATATTGCAGTGTCAACATAACTGTCTCAGGTTACAGGTAGGAACTAGGTTCTCTCTTTATGTCGAAAACCTAGGCTCTGATACCACTCTGTAACGCCCCGATCCTAAAGATACGGAGACGTTATGGCGACGCATATACGCGAGGAAAATACCCCACGTATACACGCTAAGCCTCAATTGTAACCTGAACAAGCTATAAATCAGAACTAAAATAATCATCGATCACTGCAATAATACATATAGTCAACCACGCATGATATCATATGAATCGAGAACTAGAATAGTGACTGGAATACGAACTGAGCTGATATGACAAGAATCAGGAAGTAATATGAAAGCTAAAAAGATAAGAGTACCAGAATAGAATAGGAAGAAGCTCCAGCTATTCGCGAAGCATACGGCCTCAACGAACACCTGCACAAAGGAAACCAACCGTCCAATAGCTGGACGTGCAAACCCAGGGTCGTCAGAACGCGACCATAATGAGTGTGTGTGTAAAGGGGAAACAGCTCGTGCAGAAGAACAATGTGCATAGATAATAGTACGAACAACTACAGACTAAATAACAAAATAAATAACTGAACAGTAACACATATGATAACAACATGAATACAGGTAGCAGACAAATGGCACAACTGTAAATATGCAATCAATGTCAAGGCGTGTAATCTATCACATGTCACTAGGTTGACATCCAAGTCTGGTCATAAATCTGGTCCTGATTACAATCATTTGGTCCTGGTTACAATCATGTATACAATCAGGTGATTATGGTCAGTCACAATACATTAACAGTTTATTATCATTTATTATGTCAGCGAACACCAATTGCCACCTGTAATAAACGCATCCCATACTACGCCTACTACATGTGTCAATCAGGGTCCTAAGTTATTGAAATTAGTGGAAGAGACATTATCCATGTTTTAGGTGGGTTCCGTACATACCAGGAACCACGGCCCAATCACCTGGCGCTGAACCAGGTCCTACCCTAGGTAGTCAATAACAATAACAATGTGTCAATACAATGACAACAATGAACAATACGGGATGTCAGTCATCCCCCGGAACCCTGCAGTGGAACCGTATCTCGGCTGCGCAACCTGTATCCTAGGTCCACCCAAAATACAGACGCTGTCTCCTCCATCAATTTCCCCAATCCCAGTGTAAGTTGTCCATTTACATTATTATTTATAACAATCAATATCCATGTCATTTCGATTACTGGGACGATACAGTAACAGTAACAATATCAATGTAACAATAACAATGTGAACAATATTACCGTGTAAACGGTAGAACAATATAACAATGAAAGTGTTACGGTCCAACAATATTTTCCCAGTAACTTTCAATAACATGAATTTATACAATAACAGTAGATAATACTCAATAGCTGTCTCATCTAGAACTAATGAATATCTCATATGCCTGTACTGCATATAACAATAGCCGATATACATCTCTACCAACTCATATAAGCTCTGAAGTACCAGATCATTGACATCGAATAGATCACCATCATAATAACCCGATCTCTATCAACTACAGTAATCCAGTCTCTAACATCATAACAAGTCCACATCATCACTTAAGTTGTTATCAATGAGAGAATATCAAGTCAAGAGGTCCTCCACATAAAATATATCAACTGTCCTCTATAACTCAAGTCCAGTCCAAATCTCAGTCCAACTCTGAAATAGTCCATATATCATCCAATCATCAAGATCTCTAATCCTTTGATAAAGTAAGATCATATCTAACATGTCCTCAAATAGCTGCAACATAGAATGGCTACTACTGATATTTTACATCAACGACATATCCTCTGATAGTTCTCATATATTCAACTATAGATCCAAGTCATCACAACCAATTCATAATCCCAATAGTTCTATAATCATCTAGTTTCATTACTCGTCTAGTAGTCTGATATAATAATTGTTGTTCCATCATATCACAATGTCCAGTACTAGTCCTCTCACTCTACCATACAACTCTGACTCCGAAGTCTTCACAATCACCACTTCTATTAATGATCAGTCATAATATCCCAACACTCGGTATCACGACATATTCATGCATATAAGTTCTATCATGAAATCTCAATACTATGTACCATAACATATACATGTATCCAAGATCTATTCGATCAAGTCATTCCATCCAATATCTATCTCTAGAAATCATGTACATCCATCTATAATCATCACATAAACTAAAGGTAAAGTCTACAATCCATAAGATAGCTAAACATAGCCTTCAGCCAATAATTAGTCGACTAGGGTTATGGGGTTAGTCGACTACACACACTATTAGTCGACTACTAATAATGCCAAGTCGACTAACAGGGGAGAAAACAGAGAACCCAACAATTCCTGGAAGCTATACTAGTCGACTAGGGTTCTGGGGTTAGTCGACTAACAGGGATGTTAGTCGACTATAAACATGGGTAAGTCGACTAATCTGCCTGCAACCTGACACTGCAATTAATCCTGCACAATATTCTCAATCTCCACATCTTCTCAATCACTCTCATGCTACATCCTGATATGTCTACAATGATATTCCAAACTCCCATATGATGAACATAGGGTCCCAACATAATATATGTACATATATATGCAAGTCATATATCTATGCATAAAACATCCAACATGAAACTAAAGGGATGACGATCGCATCCAAACGTAAAGATCTACACACGAATAATAATATGACGCATCAAAGGATTCATAAAACATACACAAGACATTTACAATTACTCCAATTAAAGAATGGGAGAGAGATAGCGAGAAACACTCACATTGGGAAACCTGCACGTTACCGGGCGAGTCGTCGTTACGGTCGCCGTGGCGCCGCTCTTCGCTGTCGGACTACATAGGACGGTAGCCAGGGTCCTGGGGAAGACCTGGCTGCAATCTGGAGGTCTCGCGCTCGCCGGAAGGGCCTGGAATCGCCGCTCGCCCGCTGCTTGTGCTGCTGGTCTGAATCTGGATCTGCTGTGCGCGTCGCCGGGCGAGTCACTGCCGCGGTCGCTGTGGTGTCGTTCCTCGCCATCGGACTGGATGGGAGGGTGGCCAAGACACTGGAGAAGGTCACCGTGTCAGTCTCCGACGACGGCTTGGCGTGGATCAGGAGAACGTCCTGCTCGCTCGCCTTAGCGCATCAAGGGCCCGTCGGAGATCGCCGAACAAATCTGAAATGCTGTAGCACGAAACCCACACAATAAAATAAATATAAACGTACACTAAGCACACTCTCGAGCACACCGACACATACGTGTACACCCACGTACACATACATATACGGTTACAACAATCATGCTAACAATCATGCATACCATATACATATATACGCTTATATACATACATACATCTATTAACACACACCCAAATACCTATAATAGCCAAATATGCAACACTCAGGCATACATAAATAACTCAACAGAGAGAATAAATGGAGGGGGAACTCACACACATTTAAATGATACTCACCCACGTCCACAGTACACTCAAATATTATATAAATACACACTCAAATATATATATATACCCACACAAAATCCTTCACACACAGCATTCCACATGTACATAAATCACAACTCAACTCAACATGTACTCACACACTATTACACATAACCCGGTACTGTTATTTAACAGAGAAGAAAGAAATAAAGAGGAAGGGAAAGAGACTCACGCTGGATGTTACTTGCTGCCGTGGGCAGCCAAGAAACATAGTCGGCCACAGGGGAAAATCCGGCTGCCCTGGGAAGTCGCAGAGGATCACGAAGGCTCGCCGGAGGTTGCTGGACGCGCCGGGGGGGTTGCGCGGCTGTTGGATCTGGGCCCGTAGGGGGAATCCGAGCGGCCGTCCAAAGGGAGGCGCGGCCTGCTGGTCTGCCCTGCCGCCAGTGAGCAGGGAAGGGGACGGCCTGGGCTGTGCTGGTGTCGCCGGCCTGCTGCTGCGGGGTTGGGAGTGCGTCGGATGGGGTCCGGCCAGGGAAGGAGGCGCCATGGGGAAGGTCTGCTGCTGCTGTGGAGCTGTCCGCGCCGGGGAGGAGATCTTGGGCGCTGCTGGATCTGGGCGTCGCTGGATGGGAGTGCGGGGAGGAGCTCCGTTGAGGGAGAAGCTTGCTCGGCCAATCAAGGGAGGCGGTGGTGGTGGCCTGGGTTGCGGCCTGGAGGCAAGGGAAGAGGGGATGGGGTCGCGTGAGATGTAGGCGGCTGGATTGGGAGAAGAAATAGAGATTAGGTTTTAGGTTAGGTTAAGATTAGGATTTATATTGGGTTAGTGTTGGGCCTCAGGTTGGGCTAGGAAAGAAATGAAAAGGGAAAAATAAAAGGGAAATAAAATGATGGAAGAAGGGAAGCTATACTAAAAATAAGAGAAAATAAAAGGGAATATGGGCTTAGTTAAATGGGCCTAGGAAAATAAATAATAATAATAACAACATTAATAATAATAATAACTCTAACAATAATAATGATAATTAGATATTAATAAATAATTTCAAATAAATTGTTTAAAATACTTACACGATATTATAAACTAGGGGATATTACAAAAATCATGTCTTCTTATATCTTCACTTGAGCTTGCTACAATAGTATATAAGATTAATGAGTGGGTAACGTAGCTTCGAATACTGTAAAGATGTCAGTACACACATTTTATATTGTTATCATCAAAATATCAAAATAAGAGATCCAACAGGAAAAAGGTACAAGAAATATTCATGTTTACAGTTGTAGTGTTCAGATTTTGACTTTCCTCGAGATCACGACATGTGTGGACATCTGGAAGCTTTGCTTCTCTGCCAGCGGGCCCATCTCCATACAAGCCTAACATGGGCCCAAGAAGAAAGCGTCGGGCCTCGTCCTGAGCACACATTTGATTAAACATCACTTATCCGGATTCACTATCCAACTGTACTTGTGTGACTCTCCAGGACACCAATAATTGATGCAAGGATCCTTTCTGGAGCCACCCAAGGCTCCGAATACAAAGACCCTCCAAAGCCTGCTACTCCTGTGCTACTTACAGCCAGACAACATGATCTCCACGATTCGTGAATCCAGCTATGCATCCAGATCATCCCCACATTCTAAATGTTATGACGCCCTTATATCAATGCTATAGTGGCAGATATCTCTGCATGACGAGCCCAACAATCAAGCAGCGTGATCTGGGTGGTTACAAGAAAATCATAATGTGCAAATCATGTAATTATGTAAATCTAAAATATCCGCACCTATTATAACAGCTCAGGCGAGTATAAATACTGAAAAACACCTAGAGGGGGGTGAATAGGTGTAAGTGCTAATCTAGTAAACTAAATGCAAACTAAGTGCGCTAAATGCGGAAGCTAATGCAAATCTTACAATCACACTTAGTACAATCAATAAGTGTAGCCGAATTCCCCGTGAAGGGCTCTGGACTAACTCCTCTTGATTCCCCTAGATATGGGTTGAGGTGCTATGTGAAGCTCTTGTTGATTAAGTACAAGTGAGGCACACAAACAACCAAGCATATAAGATGATATATCAATATGAATCAATGCAAGGCACAACACAAGTATGAATGATATGAATGAAAGAAATGATGCTTTGCACAATATAAAGAGAGAGAGTTTAGAGACAAGCGGATCAAACGCAAACACAATGATATGTTTCAAGGTTCGAGCCCCTAGCTCTACATCCCCGCCTACACCACCGTGTAGGATTTCCAATCCACTATCTCCCACCGAGGGAACCTTCACCGAGAAGGATTTGTTACAACACTAGGAGTACCGAACTCCTCTCTCAAACAACCACCTCACAACCGAGGGGTAGGCCCGTAGCCAATACAACAACCAACACCTCTACCGAAGAGGGTTACAAACACCAACTCCACCTCTCACTAGAGGGAGCACACAACAACCAACTTCACCTCTCACTAGAGGGAGTAAACCACAATCCTTAACCTCTACCAAAGAGGGAGCAACCCAATCAAAGCAAGGGTTTACAACTTAGAGGCTCAACAACCTCAAACACTTCTTTCTTTTTCTCTTTTCCATAAAACAAGATCCTAATAGATTAGGATAGAAGATATAGCTCAAGTGTGGAAACAAGGTGTTTGGAAAAACAAGAACTCAAAGGAAATACTTGGGAAAACTCTTGTAAAAGATAGAGAATGAAAACCAATACAAATATCCCAAATTCCTATTTTCTTTGATTTTTCCAAAAACCTAAAACAAATAAGATTGGAAGATTAAAGCCCAAAAACACTTTTGAAAACTTGTTTTAAACTCTGGGGAAACTGTAATTTTTCTCTTGTAAAAACCTTGGCCAAAATCCCAAAGAGTTGGGGTTTATATAGGCCAAACCAGAAACTAGCCGTTAGGCTGATGTGGCAGCCTGACAGGCTAGCGGTCGACCGGCCCGGTCGACCGCCAACGGTCAGAAATGTGACCGTTGGGCAAACCCGGTCGACCGGCCCGGTCGACCCAAACAAACAGAGAGCAGACTTCTCTGCTCCGGTCGACCGACCCGGTCGACCGCCCATTGTGCCAGCAGCGTGCACAAGTCTGTGCACGTCGGTCGACCGATCCGGTCGACCGACTTCAGCCCTAGTCGACTTGTCATTTCGACTAGTCGACTTGGTTGAAGCCTGGAACAGAAATCTGGGTCAGAAACACATGTTAAAATATTTTCTAAAAATCTTTTATCTCTTATAACATTACCATAAAAAATTGTTTTATCATTTTACTTTGATAAACAAACTTGTAATAAAAATTTCAAGACATATATCAATCATATCAATTCATTTTTGAGTCTTGCAAATTTTATCAAAAACCAAAACTTGTATTTTTATCAAACTTGATTTTTTCAAAGCATGAATAGAAAAGTCAAAATAAGTTTGTCTATGAATTTAAAGCATGTATGTATATCTAGAACATATCTAATATACATAAGAATAAAGTAAACTTGTTTTGATCTACTATTCATGAAAACCAAATCCAAAACATAAAATGTGTGTGTTTGTGCACTTGAGCATATCAACTATACTAAGCTTTACAAATGGATCTAAGACACACTAAACTCTATGATACCTAAGTCTTCTTGATGATCTTCATCTTCAAGGCGACTTGGTCCAAACTCCGTGATCCATGAGCTAGGCAAGGTATGATCTTGATGCTTTGGCCCTGGATTCACCATGAAAAGCTTCTAAACTTCATGTTGAAGCTAATCACCAACTAATATCTTGCTAAATGATCTGAAACTTAAAATCACAAGAATATTAGTAAACATAACTACATGAGTTAATCATCATCAAAACTAGAGTGGAAGGCCTCTGGGCCAACAATCTCCCCCTTTTTGATGATGACAAAACTCATGGGTTATATATGCATGGATTAAAGATAAGCTTCAAGGAAGCTCCCCCTTAACTCATGCATATGAATAAACAATAAATAAATGCAATGAATGTTTCTAAACATGATAACATGAAACACATATCTTAATATTTTAGTGTTATGCATGAACATGTATGCATCAACATGCATAAAACACATAAATTGCTCTTGATACCAATAAACATCAAACTAAAAACGATACTTTTGATACCAATTAAACGACAAACTAAAAAAAAAAACAAAACATGCATATAAAACATGTATGCATATTAACTCAAATTCTTCTCCCCCTTTTTGTCAATCATCAACAAAGGGGTAAACATCAAAACAATAAATAAAAAGGAGGGGTAAAAAGCTTTCTTTCCCTTTTTGTCAATCAAAACAATAAAAACAATGTCCTCCCCCTTTTTGTCTAAAACAAAAACAAGGTCAATAAGGGGTATGATCAAACAATCATAAACATGATATGCCTCTAGATACCAATTAAAAAATGAAAACAACATCTTGATACCAATTGAAATAATTGTACATTTTGAACATATTCAACTGAACATCTTGATATCAAACGATAGTATTTTTCTTTTTAAGATCATATGATACCAATTTGAAAGTCTTTAAAATTCATTTTTAAAGTCATAAAGTGTGGGAGTAGGAATCAAATACCAATTGAAATACAAAATCAAAATTTCTCCCCCTTTATGAGATACAAACATAATACATGCGTAGGCTTGAAATAAGATACCAAATAAAAAATAAATCAATTGAAGTAAAGTTAAACCTCAAGCTCTAGCATAAACAAGATTTGTGCTTAAGATATAGAAATATAATAGCACAAATAAAACAAGTATATGTGTATGAAATAGAATGAGTACCAATCACCAATAGATGATACCAATTGAAAACATACATACACAATAAACATATGAGTATACAAAAAGATTAAAATGATACCAATTGAAAGAGTTCAATGATACCAAATGACATAACAATAAAAGCATGGTATAACTCATATAACCTATACCTCCCAATCATGGTTCAAGTTTTAAATGATTTTCATTTTAAAGCATACATGAACATGATCTCCCATCCAACCTCCCTTGGATGGTAGGGGTTTTCAAAAATAGATTGAAAATATGGCTTGTTTGAAAATCTCTACCAAAATGAAGAATACGAACTAGTTAAATGGAAAACTTGTTAACTAGTACGAAATCCTTCAAGCAAGGAATAAACTAAAATAATTTTCATAAATCACATGTAAATCACATAGCACTTAAAAACACTCAATATTCAATAAAGTCCATACATGCTCATGAAAAACATACTCATGAGAAATATTAAAAAAATGGTGAGTGTACAAGTAATGTGTGACATGGCATTATGAAATTTCCAATTTAAGCTCAAAATTCCTTGAAACATGAAAATCATCAAAACCGTTTATTCTTCAATGGCATATGTATGTCATGTACAAATTAAAGTATACATACATATCCAACCACAAAGAGTCCACAAATATGAAGGCTTTATATCTTGAAAACCGTTTATGCCTTAGTTTATATATACATGTACCAAAGCTTTATATCTTGAAAAACTTGTTTAAAAACATGTACCAAAGCTTTAGTTTATGCCTTAGTTTATATATACATGTACCAAAGCTTTATATCTTGAAAAACTTGTTTAAAACATGTATATAAACTATTTTCTGCATAATACTTAGCTATAGGTATTTTCAAAATGTTTTCACAAAAATTCCCTCTTCAAAACAGCCCAGTTTTCAGCCTCAGGCAACATCGGTCGACCGGCCCGGTCGACCGGCGTTGTGCCTGGACATGCACTGTTTGTGCATGTCCGTCGGTCGACCGGACCGGTCGACCGACAGAGAGCCTTCTGCTCTGTGTTTCCTCCTTTTTGGTCGGTCGACCGGACCGGTCGACCGGGAGCCAACGGCTATATCCAGCTAGGCTGGCGGTCGACCGGACCGGTCGACCGCCAAGCCTGCAACTCAGCAACGGCTCTTTCCTCTTTGGGATTTTCTGAAAAACTGTTTCTTTTTTCTGTTTTAGCAGATTTTTGGAGAGTGGTTGGGGAGCTTTTGCAGGTTGAATTAGGTGAAAAGAAATTGTTTTTAACCTATTTTCTAACCCTATAAATAGAGGAGAAGTCTCTCTTGCTCATAACTTAGAAAAATCCTCAAGTTTTGTTGTTTTCAAAAGAGAAAAGAAAAATTGTTTTAAGCCTTCAATTCCTACTCTTTCAAGATTGTTTTTCAGTTGTGTTTGATTCTCTATATCACTCTACAACTGAAGTTTTCTCACCACACTTCATAGAGCCAAAAATTCTATACTCATTCTATAGTGAAGTTGTAATTGAAGTGAGAGTGTTTGTAAAAGAAATTGAGAAAAGTGTAGTGATCAAGTTGTGATCACTTTGTTCTTGTAATTCCTTCTTGTGGAGCAACCTCTTCGGTAGAGGTCCTTTGTACTCGGTGGAGCTCGGTGCTCGGTCTTCGGTAGACCCAATTGTAAAGGCATCCTCGGTGGATAGTGGAAACCCTTCACGGAGGTGAAGGCGGGGACTAGAGCAAGTGTGCTCGAACCTCGAAACAAATCATCTTGTTTGCGATTGCCTTTGCGTTCCTCTTGCTTTAATTTCTATTGCTTTATATTGCCTTGAATTAATTGCTTGAGAACTAACCCTCTACTTGTGGAATCTTGTGTTGTTTACCTTACTTGCTATACTTGTTGTTTTACATTGTGAGCATTTCATCTTCATCATCATACTTGGCATTGATCGATCACACCTCAATACAACACGGTTGCATTACGCACCTCTAACCCATTTAAGGGGAATTGGGAGGAAGGAGTTCAGAACCTCGCAAGGGGTATTCGGCTCTTAGTCGTGTTTTGAGAGATCGTTGCATCACTCATTTAATTAAAGTTTAAAAAGATCACTAGATTAGCATTCACACCTATTCACCCCCCCTCTAGGTGTTTTTCAAATAGGACATTGCTCACATTAGGCCACTAATCAATACAAGTTTTAAATTTAATTAAGATGAACTATTGATATCACTTTGATTTCTCCTTTGGGCGAAACCTAAGCATATCTAGTGTTCACTCTTTAGGTGAGAACTTTTATCACCTATGTAGATCTAATATAATTTATGTCACTTAGTTAGTAAGTCATGTTACCTTTGGGTATCCAATTCCACACCACTAAGTTACATAAATTATACTATCCTACCCCGGTTCATAATTATTTGAAAGAGACTTTCCTTTGGGCCAGTCCCAATCTCCTAACTAGAACCGCCATCGAGAATATTATTGTCTTTAATGTCACTTACATGACAAGTCTTTTATGTAGTTGTATATTCATAAGATTTACTAACCTAGGTCACTTTGGCAACTACTAAATCAATAAGCCTTATGAATACAAAACTAACCAATAATATTCTCTAATCCTTTTATTTGAGTAAAGCCATAATATCTCAATACATTACTTGACCAAGCATCAATCTATATTAACACAATAACTTAAATGTGTAACATACTTTAATGATTGATTATTCATAACTATTAGTCGACTACAAGGAATTACTAGTCGACTAGGGTCAAGTCTAGTCGACTATAGGTTTAGGTCTAGTCGACTAAGGCAAAGGAAAGTTAGTCGACTATACCAATATTATTAGTCGACTATATATTTTATTAGTCGACTACACAATTTTATTAGTCGACTCCTGAATTCAAAAGAAAGTTCTCAATTCTCGGGTCACCGAATTAGTCGACTTGAAAATATGATTAGTCGACTAAACCTTAATTAGTCGACTAGTCATAAATTCAACTAAAAATCAAGTCGACTCCTGCAGCAAACAGCGACTTGCAAACTTTCTGGAAATGGGATTAGTCGACTATACATTTGGATTAGTCGACTAATAGTCGACGAAGCAGTTTTCAAAGGCAGTTTCTGCTTAGTCGATTTTAATCCCAAAATTATCAAAAATTAGGGTTTTCAATTCCTTTGATTTTGATCCCAATTTAATTGCATAATTAGAGGAATATGAACATGCATTAGGGCTATTAAATCCTCTACAAATTCTACAATTAAAAGATCAAAAAATTCAATTTTTATGAATTGTTAATCAAAACCCTAACTTTTCATAATTCCTAAATCCAAGATGTATTGATTCTTTAATCATGGCTCTGATACCAAATGTTGGAAATAATACAACTGTAATGCGGATTAAAATCAAACCATGGATCAAAGAAGCATATACATCTCAAGAATTGAAAGCATATACAAATTAAATTCATATACATACCGGAAGCCATTGATCCAGATTAAGGTTGAAGATCCTTGTGATGAATGGAAGAAGAAGCCCCTTGTCTTTCACTTTGATTTCTGCAAACCCTAAATGCAAAGGATCCTCTTTTCTCTTCTCCTTTTCTTTTCTCAAAAATTCTCTGTTCTTTTCTGATGGAGAGACTCACGATAAAAAATGAGCGTTCATTTTGATTTCTTTACAGGAGGAGAAAAGTGGGTCGCACATTTGCAATTAGACCCCTTGAAATAAAGCCTTTCCATCATGGCCCCTTTATATTTCAAGAGACTAAATAAACTATATAAATGTGACTTTAATATGGGCATAATATCATATCAGTTAACTTTAACAGGAATCCAATGCAAATAACCAAGGTTATTGGTCCACCTTTAATATGAGATTAACAGCTGCTTCAACTCCACCGACAATTTCCTCCCCGCTGTATACCTCCCCTACGTCGTCCAGCCCCAGGACACCGTGCCTCGCATCGCCGCCGCCACCTACTTCACCACCGTCACTGACATCATGAATGTCAATGCCATGGGGACTTCTGTCGTCATGGCCGGTGACATTCTTGCAATCCCCCTCCCAGGTAATTAATTAATTGTTCTTTCAATTTAATTCGTGCACTCATAGTGGCTTAGATAATGTCACTTAAAAATCAACAGCAATGTTTGAAGGTGATGAACGAACTAACGATTTAGTATGATTAAATTTATATATATTGTACGAGACCCTATTGGGGGTTTTCATATCTGTGGGACTGTGTGATGACTTTGGTATGATAGAGAAGCATGGAAGAAGGATGTTAAGGAAAATAAAGTAATTGCAACAGGTAATGACTATGCAAAACAAAAAAGGCCTTTTAGTGCATAGCTAATCAGCATGCAGGAAATCTTAATGTGAGAGAAGTCATCGCCTGCATCAGCATCAATGTTTACTGAATTGACTTGTTAAGAATCTCTCAACTCTAAATTAAGGATTTAGAAGAATGCGAAAACAGATCCATGTGGATATTAAAAAGAAATACTCTATAGAATCTATCTCTCCCTCTCTCCTGAGATTTCGTTGGTAATGTGCAGTGATGTAAGAAGTGCTTATAAGAGATATCCCAGGAATTGCATTGCCACTTTAGCACATTCAATCCTTTTCCATTTTATCGAAATAATGTCTGCAAGAGCTGATGGAACCTCATCATATAACTTGCAACAGCTGCTTCTTCTCCAATTGAAATTTATCAGAGAAGGAACTATATGAACATGCAGCAGAAAGTCATAAATAAAACATCTTTTATTATTTTAGCATGCACTCACAGATCTAACCCCCTTTTAGTTGTTGATTTCTTAATGCACAACAAGGTTTTAAATATTAGATAGTAGGTTTTTGGGGTTTTTTCATATCAGATAGTGGATATCAGATGATATATCATATATATAGAATCATTATTGGGTGTCCTTATTGGGTATTGTTTGTGTACCTCTGTGTGTGTGCGTGTTTTATATGTGTGTATATTGATAACTTAGGGTTGGTTATAATGTTCTAAATGTCATCTATCTAACAGAAATGTCACATCTAATAAAAGTGTCTTAACATGCATGTAAAAGCAGTCAAGGATAAATTCTTCCAAGGTGAGAATTGAAGAATTTAAGGTGAGAATTGAAAATTTTAATGATTTTTTTTTGATTTCATGGTTAATTCCCCCCCATTAGAGATCTCACCTTCCAAAAGAAATTGAAGAAGAGCTGTGAGATGAAAAGAGAGAGAAAACTCATGACCACAATCCACCCCGACTCTTCGCCACCCTTTGACAACAAAAAAATTAAATTAATAGGATGTCGAAATCACCTCAAATCCCTCCCAAGGTAACGATTTTGGATAGAAGAAAAAGGTGCGATGTTGCTACATGTCAAAAATCACACCCGCAACTAAACTAAAGGAAAGGTGTCTTACAAATTTGCAGCCATATCATCAATGCGTAGACAACCTTTCGCTCTTGCACACATATTAATGCTCTGGCCCTAGCTCGCTCATCCACTATATTGTATAGAGACATTTCTTGGTGAAGATTGTACGAACACGGAGGGGGTATAATATGGGCAAAGATTATTTAATATGCAATACATATCCTATAAAGTCTGATATCACTTAATTCCTTCTTTTTTCTAATTTAATATACATTGCGATTTAGTTGTTGTCGGCCTCATATTGAAATAGTTTGGAACCAAATTGAAAGTTAAATCCCATAAAAGGGACCAATTTTAAATCGAAATTGAGTGTTCAAACCATTGTTAAGAATGTAGTGGATGACATGTATATTGGTTACTATCACTAGTCTGCATGTTCTTGATATAAATTTTCCTAAATGATGTTTCAAACATTTAATTTAATATTGGTTTCTGTTTTGGTATTACCACGCCAATAAATCTGTGTTTTGGTATAAGCCCCCTCTCATCGTAGGGCCCACCATATGAGGCCCTTTCATTTACTGTCATCTCTATTTTCTGTTAGTTTCAGTTTCCATACTCATTTTACATTATGATTGTCATCTTCAACCTTCCTCCCAATTGTCTATATGCCCTCGTGCCCGCATGTAGAAACCCACTTCAATCCTTTTCTTTTATCTATTTTAAAATTTTATTTCTTCCTCCACCCACAGTGCTCACCATGACCAAACCCCAACCTTTCATCTACCAAATCTACAATCTCTGTTACACCCAACAGAGAACTTTATCCATGATGCTTTCTGCCTCTACTGCTGTTATGGGAGTGCAAACTCCACCACTCCTTTAATTCCTCTTATTGGAAGTAATTTCAGTTTCAAATCAAATTAATAATCGAATTAAGAATTAAAGTTAGTTTAGTGTTGGGTTTTAACTAGAAGTAATTCTTTTTTCCGGAGTGGTATTATAGCTTGTGGGACCATTTATGGCGGCATATCAGTTCTATTAGGATTTGGTTTTGATAATACATTTGGCAATTAGAGTTCGGGACCAGGTTCTATGGCAAAATGAGATAAGAGGATTTAAATGCTGGAAACTATTAATGTTAGAAGTATCGCGAACGTCCTGTAGCTTGCAACACAGATTAAGTTTCTTTCTTTCTCCATTGATTCTCCTATTTTCTTATAATTTTGATAGATCTTCTCTCCCTTCCTCTATTGCACGTGGAAACCTCTTTGAAGACCCACACAAGAGATGTTGTAGTATAGTTGAGGTTTTGATGCTAGTATTATTGGATATAAGTGAAAATTATGGGTTGAGAGTGATCACATATAATGGTTGAGAATTTAATGATCAAGGCACGGTGATATTTTAATGTGTGTGATTGATATTTATATGATCCAACTGAAATGGGTTTTGTTAGGGAGGAAAATTATGTTGTGAGAAATTTAAGGAAGTGAATGAGGATGCCTTTGGTCTGAGAACTAAAGAAGAAAGAAGGGAATGGGTTGCTAATGGATGCGTGCCATTTGATGTCCCTAGTTAAGCCAGCCGGGGTTAGGAAAAGGTCTGGCAAGGCAACAAGATGACAATATCACGATGACTCAGGATTGGTGGGTCTTTTATTTTCGGGGACTTATTTCAAAATATGATTTGTGTCTGAGAAATACCGAAATATGATACTTTTAGGATCTAATATAAAAAATACCCTTTATTTGAGCTGTCAAGCCATGTCATTTAATGGTTATGTAGTATGTGCAATACTCTCTAATTCCAAAAAAGAATTAGATTCTAGACATATAACTACTGAGCATAGTATTAGGATGTTTCTGTGTGTATGTGGTCTTGTGTGCACCTTCGGTAGAATTTATCTTTTGTCTTAATTTTATGTTTTTCTTTTAATTAAATTGCTAAAGTAACTGTCACATGTTATATTATTTCTTTTTGCTTCAATGTTATTTTTTTAGGGAAATAAATCCTATGCTTTGAAGACACGGACACGAGTGTCTTACTCCGACACAGACACGAGGTGCTGGACACGCCAATTGTCCAAAATCCAGCCACGAGGACTCAGCTAAATATGCCAATTTCTACATGCATATTTGACTAAGAATTATATGTATTTGGCCACTGTTAGTACACAAAAGAACTTAATTTCATAAAGTGATCTATAAAATAGTTAAACTTTTTATCAAGGACCATAGTATATTTCATCTTGTGTGTATTACTTTTAGGTAAATAATGGTTTATACATTCGTAAGTATCAGACACATGGACACGTGCTTGTGATGGGGATCACTAGTTATTATCCTTTATTTATGCTCTTTTTATTCTTTATTTTGGCTAAGCTCATTTTATTTCTTTGTTTTAGTCCTATATTGGTTATGTTGGGAGATGTCTTCCGTATGAGGCCTATATAAGGCCAGGACCAGCATTTGTTTTAGTAGTTCAATTGATTTGGAAATTTAGAACTTTTGTCATTGCAAGTTGTTGTGAATCTTTGCTTGGTGATGTGCGGAGTGGGAGAGAGATCTCCTTGGTGGAATCCTAAATTCATCTTTATCCTCTTATAAATCCTCATTATCTTTTCCCCTTTTTCTTTTCCCTTCTCGTTCTACATCAGTTTTGTCTCAGAGCTAAAATCATGTTTTTTCCTCCACAAAATCTCCAAAAAAAAAAACTAGCCTCCTCCGCAAAACCCTAGTCCCTCTCTTTCTTTCTCTAGTTTCAAAAAAGAGTGAAAAAAGAAGAAAAGAAAAAAAAAGAAAAACATTCGGTATCAGAGATTCAGATCTCACCACGACATCAGATCTTACCGACGTCAGCAGAAACTAACGCAGATAGCATGAAGCCACCATCTTTACCGCCGTTCGTCTCCAACCATCGTCATCACCACACAACCTCACTTGATCGCCGACCAGATCTGACCTCGCTGTTGACAAGTGCCATCTCAGCTTCCTCTCTCATCGCCGACACGTGACAGCTCTCCTATACTCGCGTCGTCACCACCGCCATGAGCTGCCCTTGCTGTCCCTGTCTTCGCTGGAGATCCAACGCCGCCGTCAGAGCTCCACCACCCTTGATGTTCCACCGCCACCGCTGCACCAGCAGGGCTTCAAAATCCTAATTTTGAGTTGGAACAGAAAGCAATAAATGAGTTGTGGGTTTAAACCTTCAAACCCACATCCAATAAACCCGCTAAGTGACCCGAGCCATTTCACAGTCAAACCTGACCCCGCCAAGCCATTGCTGAAGTCATCTGCTTGACCCGAGCGGCGGAGTTGCCCCCAAGCCTTCGCTGATGTCAGTTGACATCACTCGATCCATCGCTGACGTCAGCCGATTCAAGCTGATGTCATCGGCTTTATCTGAGCCGCGCTGTTCACTGCAGATCATAGTCGCAGTTAGGTCCCGTTTCAGGCACGTTTAAAGTCCGATTTGAGTTTGGTCTTAAGCATTGGATCCGTAACTGAGTCTCGGAGAAACTAGGAGAATTTCACAGCTTTTGGGCAACAGATTCAGCCTCTACACAGCTTTGTTTGGAACCACTGTTCAGTATTGATGCTTTTTCAAGAGCCTTTGGGTACATTCTAAACTCATCTCTCACTATCACGATACTTTGGATATCTCTAGTGTATCTGTGGTGATTGTTAGTTGTAGCTGTTGTTGCTATTTACTTATACTGTTTCCTGTTTGCATATTCACTTTTAGGAATCATTTTAGGCATCGTCATTTTAGAAGTCATTAGGAAATTTTCCCATTTGAACAGAAGGATATGGAGTGACGGAGTCTCCTATTGTTTGGACACATGGTGTCATCCTATGAGGGTCAATTGACCACTACAACTCTATTAAAATTTATTTTCTTCAAAAATGGCAGCTATTTTGTTATTTTAGAATTTACCATCTTCCTTCGAGTGAGAAGAGTACCCTGAATGTCACTCTTTCATGCGACTGATGGAGGAGCTAAACTATCATATTGTTATTCTCATTTAAAATTAGTGGAATATTCTGATTATCAATGTTTTAATCTTACTTCAAGGACTAAGTTTGGTGCACCTTAACTGATTTAAGGAAATAAGATATATCAATATTTGAGGGATTAATATGAGAATAAGGCTATTTTGATGGACTAATATACAAAATCCCAAAATTAAAAGAGACAACTAATCAATGAAACAATTGATAGCAAATAGGTGGAGAAATAAAGATTGATATTAAGAGCAAAAATTTTACAATTATCATTGTTTTCAACAACTTTTCTGGAATTTGAGTTTCCAAACCATAATTCACCAATAGGCTACTATCGAGTTCGGTCGGTTTTAGTACCACCATGACCCGAAACTGACCCCCTTACGGGTACCACTCTTCGATCCAAGTCAGACGCTATTATCAATGGGTCTAGGTCAGGCGGGTTCGAGTCGAGAGTTTGGGGCCAGTATTAGGTATATTTAAATTTCACCATAAAGCCTAACAAACATTGTGAAATAAAAAAAATAGCAAAAAGGAAACAATAAGCAAGTAATAACACACTAAATTCAAGAATAAAATGAAACTTCAAAAAAAATATGTAATCAAAGTGTAAAATTGTTATAAAAGTTTTCATTATAAACTAAAAAAGAAACTCAAATTTCTAACTCCACAATGCATACCCTCGTTCTTGTGACACATAATGAGCACTCCCCGTCCAATTCAACTTTTAGATCTAATGTAGGACGACGAGGATGAAGGTGGTGGCGACAAAGTGATTGAGAAAAGAAAAGGGGGCTTTGGTTTTTGTTCCCACGGTTAAAGTGTTAATGTGGGTTATGTAATTATGAATGATGTTAGTAGTTAGATAAATTATATTTTTTAATAAATCGATTCATTCTAGTAACGAGTCGGATATAATGAAAGTTTGTTTACTATTATTAATATTAGTATATTTATTTATTTATTTAAGGTATTTTAACGCGTCCAGTTCGGGTAAAATATGTACTACCCGTCCTTCCTCAATGCTAAACATGTTTGGTCTGGGTCAGGTTTACGTGACAGTGACAAGTATCCAAAACCTATCCGACCTATGAATGGGCTAGTTTTTAGACCACTATTTAACCACTTGTAAGCGGGTATGGTATGGTACGGGTCCGGGTTTGGTCCGGATATCGGAGATTTGTAATAACCCTATTAACAAATAATGCCTTTAAAATTCGCAAGGGTTATAGCTTGAAAAAACCCGGGCCCTTCGCCTTTTATTTAATATAAATCATAGAAGAAAATTATCCTAAATATTTCTAGATAATGATTGACATAAAGAAAGATTTTTGAGGACTTTATTACTACGTTATTTCTTTTTGTAGTTAATTTGATTGCATTAGCTCCAGCAACAAGCTATATATCTTCCTTGCTCGATAAGTTAAGTTTTATTCTTTTTTCCTGCTTGTGCATTCTGGTTGCAAGATTTTTGATGTATATGTTTTAGGGCATCAATCAAGCAATTATAGAGTGGACTCTTTAACTGCCATAAGGGTGGACTTTTTACTTGTTATGGGAGAAAAATTCGGCCTGGTTATTTGTGGAAGATTTAAATTATTTCCTTCCTATTCAGATCCAATCATAGACCATCCAAATACAAAATCCAATCTATTTAAGTTGATCACATCATTTAGAGTGTTAAAAAACCAAAAATCATGCAATTTTATGTTTTTTGCCCTATGCATCAAGTATGCATAAAATGGACAATTATGATTAGCAAGTTGTTTAATCTGTGGTGTGGGATACAAATTATTGATGTAATATTTTGATCATCATGTAAACACTTTAAAATCCTCGCCCCCAAAATTTTGTTAGGTCTCAAATGTTCAAGATCTAAAACTAAATAATGTAATACTTTCACATGTCCATTTTATGGCTATTTGCTGCATAGGTTAAAAACTTAAAATCACTTGTGTTTCTGCTTTTAGGGAATGAATGTAGATCATCTTGAATGTACTTGATCTTCATTTTGGTCTTGCTATAACTGGATTTGAATGGGAAGGATTTGGTGCTAAGTCCCATCGGAAGTCCCCAGGTCTTAAAAAGGGAAACACAACTGATATAGGAGAGACTCTCTCCTACGTTGTTGGTGGGATAAATGTCAGCGCCAAATCTAGAGCTTAGTAATAAAAACAAAGAAAGAGTCAATTTTGTAAAAACTCTTTACTTTCAAAAGGGAGATCAATTAACTCAACTATTCATCTCTCTGTATATATAGAGAATAGAGACTTGTGTCATTCCGAAAGGATTCGAGGCCGAATTCTTCCCACTCAAATATGACCCTACAACATCCGAATGTAAGATCCATTTCGTTGAAGTTGATCTACATTATTTCAAGTAACTAAAAATCAAAAATCATGTATTTTGATTACCTTTTGCCAATCCATCAAGTAGGCGCAAAATGGACGGCTGAAAATAGTATATTGCTTAGATCTACGTCTTTAGACATAAATTCTAGATCTGACCATTTTATCATGATTTATATATTTAAAAACCCTCACACACCATTTTTTGTTAGATTTCAAATATTTTACACCGTTAAACTAACACTATTTCAGCATTCATTTTACGCCTACTTGATGGATGGACAAAAAGTATTCAAACTACATGATATTTTGTTTTTAGTTACTTGAAATAATGTAGATCAACATCAACAGAGTGGGTCTTACATTCAGATGTCATAGGGCTGTATTTGAGTGAGAAAGTTTCGCCATCGAATTCTTCCGAAATGACAAGTCTATATCTCTCTCTATACACACACACACACACATATATACACACACACACACACACATATATGTACATACACACACACACATATACACACACATTCTACATCCTAGGACAATGCCTTTGCTTCCACCGTGGCGTGAAACAACCGTGATCTGGTTTGGATTAATGATGCTTACCGTTTCTTACCTCTGCCCATGAATTTCAAAGTTGCAAAGACAAAGAAAATGTCGTCATCATCAAAAATGAACTTCATTTTTTTAAGAAATATACTTTAAAAAGTTAAAAACAAAAATATATTACAATACTTTTTCACCAACAAAAGAAGACTTAATTGACACTTTTTTTTATTATCTTAAAAAGGATATAAGCAAAATGATGATAAGTATTCTCTGCAGTAGCAAGAAGATCTTAGAATACATCTTAATGCTATCTACAAAGTTTTTGAGATAATGTGAGTATGATTTCTTATGGTTTGATCATGTTTTGGTGTGTTCAGGATCATGAGAAATCTATGTATCTTTTGATATGTCACCCTCTTTGTTCCATATGCAGCATATCCAAAAGTTTTATCTTGTTCCAGACCTTTCTTATGCAAACTATGGAAATTATATGTGAGTATGTAATTCTAAGATTTGAATCCTTATCCTTCAACCCATTTTATCACTCACACTTGCGTTTGCTAAGGTGCATTGACGATCTTTCCTGTAACTATGGATAGGGGTGGTAGTGGGTCCTTGCCGCTCAGCTACCATCGCTCTCGAATTGCGGGGCAATGTTGGCGTTAGGTTTGTTCTTGAGTTGATCAAGAGAGAGAGATTGGGGAGGATTGGATCAGTCAATTGAGAGGGGGAGGGGGAGGGGATGGGTTGGGAATCGAGAAAGAACAAAGAGGGGAAGCTGAGTTAATTGATCTCCCTTTGAAAGTTTTTTTAAATAAAATTGACTATTTCTTTGTTATTATTACCCAACTCTAAATCTGCAATTGAAATCTAGCCACATTAGCAACATAGGAGGGAGTCTCATGTGTCAGTTGTTTTCATGGCACAAAGTCGCGTTCTCGGCCACTGACTCGGCGGGCACTGAGACGCATCGGTCGCATCAGTCTTGGGCGATACGCGTAAAAGGCTACATAGACAAATCTTGAAAACTTCGTAATTCTAGCTTTCATTTCTAGCTAGTCACAGGTGAATAATGCATCCTATTATAATCTATCTAGATTAGACAAAAACAAAAAAAGAAAAAAGAAAAGATTAAAAGATAGTCTCTGTGAGAGAGACAATCGGGTGGAGGGGAAAGAGCCTTGTTTTAAATATCGGCCGAATTGGTCGAGATATCGTCTGATATCTCCTTTTTTGCCTGCTACCGATACGATATGGGGAAATTGTTTACCATATCGTTTGCAGCAAAAAATGGCCGTTATTTGAAATAGCAGCCGATAAGTCGCCCGATATCGGCCAATAAGTCGCCCGATATATCGCCCGATATGAAATAACTTATTTATTGCACGACTTCATGCAAATGTTCATTGTTTTTTACTTTGTATGCATATTACATCACTTTTATTAGGTAGATGATATCTGACACTAAACTAACTTTTAGTTATCAATATTTCATTATATATAATGTCTGATATGGACGCCCAATATGTGCTCATATCCCCAATATCTCCCCCGATATCTGATATCTGATATGAAAAACCCACATCTGATACGATCCCCATGTCCGATATTTAGAACCTTGGAAAGGGAGACAGAAAAAAAAGAGATCAGAGGGCGGGAGGGGAGAGAGTGATCAGTGGGAGGGGAGAGACAGACATTGGGTGAGGGGGAGGGAGAGATAGAGAGAGATTGGAGGAGGGAGAGGAGAACAGAGGGAGAGAGAGGAGAACGGAGGGAGGGGAGAGAGATATGGACCTGGATGCGCGCTGCGACATCGAAAGGGTGGGCGACCGGCTGCGGCGGGCGAGCGAATGGTCGACGACAGGTGAGCCGATGAAGGAGTTAAGCCCTTAATCTTCCCGTTTCTTTTTTTTTTACCTTTTTTATGCTGGACTGACTCGGGGTCGACTCGCCTCGACTTGGTTGACTTGACCGAGTCAATCCCAGTCGTATTGGGTCTCGGCCGATTCGATCGAGTTGAGGCCGTGTCGGTCCGGTCAAAAATTGGGACCCAGGGCGACTCGCGTCTCGTCTCGTCACGGCGCCCGCCTAGTCGGAGACGACTCGGTCGAGTCATCTCCGACTCGGCCGATCCTTCGAACCCTGGTTGTTTTCCTTTTCACTCTCCCCCACTATATATATATTTGAAAAGTAAAATATTTCATTGACATACATATCCTAATCTATAGCTCCATTTCCTGCCTAAGTTTGAAGAGATGGGAGATGACCACAGCCGTCATCCAATATTAGCAAAGACAAGAAAGAGACCATATCATAGGATATCACAAATTACAAGCCCTGACATTTCCTTAGTACATATTGCCTCATACATGGTCATGATACTCAGATACCCTTACAAAACCTGACAGATTCTAACATTGCACCCTAATACAAAAACATTGCCAATAATTATGGGTTAATACTTTGATAATCTAATATATGGCATAACTTGCCAGTTTGACAGCTGCTGCTGCTGAAGACTGATACTCAGATGCCTAGCAGAAATCTCAGCAGCTGTTATCTGAGCAATTGAGCACGAGTTGGTAGAAGAACTGCTGGTGCAGCTACTAAAACTGCAAGCGCTATTGCTACTTTGGCTGCTGCTGCTGCTACTACTACTAAGCTAATACTCATATACATAGTTGATGTTGTAGCTACTGGCTTTGCAGCAGCTACTGCAACTGGACTGATTTTCTGATACATACAGAATGCTTGGCTGCTGCTGCTACTGAAATTGGTGTTGGCAGTAGAGCCGGGGAAGGTAAAGTATGGGTGACATTAAACTTCTTAATCACAGAAGTTACTTTTGAAAAAATCGTACTATCAGATTTAAGGGTTTCAATAAGAACTCCATCATTGATGGAAATCTTAAATAGACTTGGATAATTGACAGCAACATGTCCATAACCTTGGCATTTGTGACACTTAATTATGAGATAAATTTGAAAAAGTCTTTTTCAGTGTTGCTTTTACTGTTATCAGACTTTTCTTTGACTTTGCTAACTGTGGGGATCACACTAGGAAAACTAGTTTTCGAGTTTTGCTTGAAAGAATTCATGATTCATAGTTGGTTATCAATTTAGCCATGATATCATCAAGTGTTGGTTGAGCTCCTTAGTTTGGTTTGAGGGAGTGAATTTGGCCGGTGGGGATGAAAGTGTATTAAACCTGTGGGGTTGAACAGATGAACGTGGATAAACTCGTAGAAATATGGTGGATACAAATTTAGTGATGAGTTTGTCCTTCATATATTCCTAAGTTTCAATCGGTTGAGTTCAGACTTTCCTGTCTCTTTCCAAATCCGTTCAGTATTTGCTAGCTTGTCCAGTCAGTTTCGTGATAGCGAACCTGATTTTCTTAAATTCAAAAGTGGGTATCAGTTAAAGTACATGTCCATGCTTTATAACCAATTTAGAAAAACTTGAGGAACTCTTAAATAACCAGAATAATCCATACGACCATAAAAAGTAGATACATCCATGATGGTAGTGTGAAATTTGCAATTTTTATTTTATTTTATTTTTTAAATGTAAGTGTTGGCCCAAAGGCCTATCACCCTAGTTTTGATGATGATCAACTCATGAAGTTATGTTTACTAATGATCTTGTGTTTAATTAGTGACAGATTCATTATCAAGATCTTAGTAGGTGCATAGCTCAACAAAGGATAATATGTCAAGATTTGGAGCTAGCACGGTGTGATCTAAGGAGTTTTTGGATCAAGCTTGGACCAAGTCAAGAAGATGAGAAGACTTCAAGGAAAGACTTCAAGATCAAGACTTGTGTCTAGGTATAAGAATTTATTTTGTTTTAGATAAAATGTAAAGGATAGAATAGTGGTGGATTGCTCAAGTATACCATGCACACACACTCTTGATAGAATTGTTTTCATAAAAGATTTTTTAAAGTAGAAAAGATTTTTCATTTTGGAAAAATACAAGTTTGGTTTTGGTGTTTCTAATATACTTATCTTTCAACCAAACCAAGTTTTATGCTTTATACCAAAAACATAGATATTTCATCTTGATTGTGTAGTGGATCATATCCATACACACTATGCCTTAAAATGAACTATAATATCTTGTTTTTGTATTTTGAAGATGTTTTGGAAAAACAAAGTTTAGAAAACATGTTTTGGAAAATATAGTTTTTATCATGAGCCAAATATTTCCAAGTTACAAAAATAGTCCAATCTTTTATAACATGCCTTGATTTTGTGCAAGCATGTTTGTATTTCAAAGTATATTGGTAAAACTATTTTTGTAGATTTTTATGTATTTTATGAGATTTTATTAGAGCCAAAAAGACAAACTTTTTAATCCCAGAAAACTGTTTCAGGCTTCGTATAAGTCGACTAGCCATCTTTAATAGTCGACTAATACAGGAGTCGGTCGACCGGCCCGGTCGACCGACGTGCACAGACGTGCACGCCTTTGTGCACTGGTGGACGGCCGACCGTGCCGGTCGACCGCTCCAGAGAGCTCTGCTCTCTGGAAATCTCGGCCGACCGCACGGGTCGACTGACAGAGAGTTCAACTCTCCTCCAGTTGCTCGGTCGACCCGGACGGTCGACCGGAGGCTCCAAGTCGGATTCTTGACCGTTGGCGGTCGACCGGACCGGTCGACCGGCAGTACTGACAGATCCCAACGGCTAGTTTTCTGGCAGCCTATAAATTGGGGTTCTTGTCATTATTTGAAGCCAAGATTTTGGAGACCTTTAGAGTCAGTTTTTCCCATACTTTCAGAAGAGTTTTCTCCACAAAATAGAGAGAAAATATTTCCTATCTAAAGGGAAGTTTTTATAAAGAGTGTTAAAAGAGATTTCTTGAGTTTTTCACCAAAGTTTCTTTCCTTGCTTTCTCACAATCACTTGAGCCATCCATTGCCTAATCTATCCATAGGATTGTGTTGTGAGAGCTTTTGTTAGGTGATCAAAGTGTTTAGATCACCAAGATTTCATTCTTGTACTTTGAGGAGACGGGCAAGTGTGCTCGTGGTGGTTTGGAGTTCGGTTGTGAACTCTTTGGTTTGAGGTGCGGCCAAGGCGAGCTAGTGAGCTTGCGGTGTGTACGGGACTAGGGAGTCCGAGGGCTTGTAGGTGTTGCGGCACCGAGGAGAGATCCATTGGGATCTTGCATAGTGGAAATCCTTCGTGTGTCGAAGGCGGGGATGTAGAGCAAGTGTGCTCGAACCTCGAAACATACCCTTGTGTTTGCGATTGCCATTCCTCTCTCTCTCTATCTCTCTTGTTATATCTTGCATGTTATTTATTGTGTTCATCTTTATATGCATGATATATTCCTTGTGCTCATATTGATATATTGCTTGGGATTGTTGCTAACACTTGTATTCAACCAAGAGAGCCAACGCGGCACCTCAACCCATTCAAGGGGAATCTAGAGGAGTTTGTCCAGAGCCCTTCACGGGGAATTCGGCAACACTCTTTGGTTATACGTGGTGATTAGTGTAAAAGATTTAATTGGTCATAATTGCTTATAGCTTCCGCATCATTTGGCATTAAGTGACCATTAGATTAGCCATCACCTATTCACCCCCCCTCTAGGTGAACTTACAATTGGTATCAGAGCTTGGTACTCTGATTTGGGTCTAACAACCTTGAGTTAAAGATCCTACTTTTAGGCTAATCACAAGATTTGTACACACACCATGGACTTTATGTCACCACCCACTTTTGACATCCTTAACATCCAAATTTGGAAGGTTAAGATGTCTTTGTACCTCAAAGCCTTAGGATTTCATGTCTATCTTGCCACTACTAATAATGCATATTCTTTAGATGGTAAGAATTTTGAGGCTAATGCAAAAGCCCTTAATGCTTTAAAGTCTACCCTAGATGATGTTTATTTATCTAGAGTTGCTAATATTGATTCGGCTTTTGTAGTATGGAACACCCTCACCTCCCTTGGCGAAAAGGATCTATACTATGCGGGGAGCGATTCGGACGTTGGAAGCGACATCTCCAACGTATGCTATATGGTCCAAGGGGATAACCCCTTGAGGTAAACTCCAAATCCGATGATGAGGACATGTCATATGATGAGCTCACTTCATTTTGCCAAATAATTCTTGAGAAATATGACATGATTAAAAAGAAAAATAAAACTTGAAAAAGAACATTGCTTGCATGCATATAGAACAAGATTCTTTTAAATCTAACATTGCATGTTTAGAAAAAGAAAATAACAATTTGAAAAGAATTTGATGCCATGCTTAATGAAAAAGATTCTTTAGAAAATAAAATGGCATGCTTAGAAAAAGAGAATAAAGATTTGAAAAATGAGAATGTTTCCTTGATTGCTAAATTGAATGATTTATGTGAAGGGAACACTATTTTGAAAAATAAGATTGATTTGGTGGAAAAACAAAGGAAGATATTTTTCAAGAAAATATTACTTTGAAAAGAAAATTTGTTGAAAAAGAAAAGGATTTTGTGTCTCAAAAGAAAAGAAAAATGACCATATATCTCATCATGCTTTACATGCCACCGCTAATGAGATAAATATGTTGAAAAATAAAATAGATAATTTGAGCTCTAATTTGAGCTCATGTGCATTCAATCATACTAGATTGGAATCTTTGTTTCAAAAGAAACAAGTTCCACATGTTCATGCTTATGTTGCACACCATGATCATACACCCACTCATAAGCATACTAAGGTGTACGTATGTACACATTGTGGCCGCAAAGGCCATTTAGCAAAGTTTTGTTATGATAATGTTAATTCTCTAAATTTTGCTAATTATAAAAATGTTTGGGTTCCTTACAAGTCTAACCCCAAAGGACCCAAGAAAATATGGGTACCAAAACCCCCACCTTTTGCTTTTGATGTAGGTAAGGGCTCTCACAAAACGTGAGAGAATTGGTGCCTTGGTAGTGGATGCAATGGACTTTATGGGCACATCTTAGACGCATCACTATCAAGGAAGCTTGGTGGGACAACCACCATGTTAGGAGCTTTGGAGTTGGTAACAATCTCTAAACTCTTATTTTTATTTACATGCTTATTCATTTGATATCATATAGCATGTTCATGTTTTATGTATCTTTGTGGTATGAACTAGTTTAAATGTAGATTTTATCAAAACTTACATGTATACATGTACAAATAGTGAATTACAATTGATTCATACATTATTGAACTTCATGCTCATTTGTATCCACTATATGCATATGTATAGACTAGTTTTGATGATTCTCTTTTATACATGTTTTACCTACTTTATGCTTTACTTCATGTATATGTATTTTTAATTCAAATCTAATAAATATACATGTATACCCGTGAGTCTCTTGCCTTCATGCAAATATATTTGATAGACTCTTTTATATTTGGGATATGTATGCATATTGTTAGGATTGGATTAATCATACATATACCATGAAGATTAGTGTTTTGATGAAAAATGATTTTTCGTGTTTTTGTTAAAAATGTGACTTATGATCTTTTTGAGCTTCATTGACTATTTTCATAAAAATGCTATTTACATGATCATTTAACACTCACACTTTTGTTAAAAATATTTTGAGCCTTATAGTCCATGAGTGCTTAAATTTTTGTGTATCTAGTTATGTTTATGAAAAACATAAGATTTGATATATTTGAAGGATCTTTAACTAGTTTTTCAAAACAATTTATACTAGTTATTTATTCTTCAAATAATTTTTGAGATTGACACATGATTCTATTTTTCTCAAAATTTGATGCTTCATGATTTGAATATTAGTTTATATGTTAGTTTTGTCAACACTAGGATTTATACTTGTACATATCGTGAGCCACAAATAAATCTATTTATATTTGTGTTTGAATGCTTATTTGAACCCATGAAATGTGCTTGTATTGCTTGATTTTGATGATACATACATTTTTAAACTTATATTCTCACTTTTTGGGTTTGTATTATGATCATGTGTTTTCATTTCATGTATATGTGTATTTTGCCAAACTTTAAGATATACATGTATACCTCTTGAGTCATTTGCCTTTAATGCAAATCTATTTATATGGACTCAATTGTGTTTAAGAGATATGTATGTATACTTATTGTGTTGTCAAAACATACATATATCTTGAAATATAAATTTTGTTTTTAATAAAAAATGTGTGATGATTTAAAGGAATATTGAGATTAATTGACATTCCTTTTGCTTTATTCCTTACTTGACGGATTTCGTACTAGTTTTAAAACATTTTCATATTAACTAGTGCAATCTCTTCATTTGGTAGAGTATATGATAAGCTTACTCTTCAATTGGTATTATTGGATATTTTCAATTGGTATCAATATGATTTTTATATACTCGTATTTTGATTGTATGTATGAATGCTTTCAAATTTAAATTATATCAATTTCTATTGGTATTCTCTTTCATACATGTGATCTATTTGCTAAGCTTAATTTAAACTTTCAATTGTTCTTAAAGCTTATGCAATATGTTTTCAAGATTGATATCAAAATTCAAAAAAAAAATATGTTGATTTGATATCTCAAAATGTGTCTTATTAAGAAAAGTTCAAAATTTGTTTTGATAAAAGAAATTCAAAATTTTTGATTTGTAATTCCTATATGCAAGGAGAGCTTAACATCTCTTTTACATATGGATTCATGTTGAGTATATTATAAATTGAGGAGCTTGACAACTCTTCTTTATATGATATACGTGTGTAGGGGGAGCTTCACATCTCCTCTTATGCATTACATAATATGTGTTATGTGAGTTAGGGCTTGTCATCCCTTCTTCATGTAATGCATATGTGTAGGGAAGCTAACTTAGCGTCTTCCTCTTCATGGATGTATATCGTATATAAATTTTTATTGATTGATTTGTATTACCCCTTCTTGATCTCTTTGCTTTTGACAAAAAGGGGGAGTAAAATTTGTTTGATTTGCTTTTACTTTGAACCCTTTGTTGATGAGTAACAAAAGGGGGAGAAGTATTTGAGTTTATATGCATGTTTTCATTGCTTAAGGGGGAGAAGTATTTGTCTTCCTTGTTAATAATGCATATATTTTTGTATTGCAAATAGGAGAAAAAGATTTTGATTTATGCTTGTTGCAATTTTTATCTCCATACTTGCATACATACTCATGTGCCTCATTGAATATCTATTATTTATGTCTATGCATGAGTTAAGGGGGAGCTTCTTTGAAGCTTTACTTTAATCCATGCATATATAACTTCATGAGTTTTGTCATCATCAAAAAGGGGGAGATTGTTGGCCCAAAGGCCTATCACCATAGTTTTGATGATGATCAACTCATGAAGTTATGTTTACTAATGATCTTGTGTTTAATTAGTGACAAATTCATTATCAAGATCTTAGTAGGTGCATAGCTCAACAAAGGATAATATGTCAAGATTTGGAGCTAGCACGGTGTGATCTAAGGAGTTTTTGGATCAAGCTTAGACCAAGTCAAGAAGATGAGAAGACTTCAAGGGAAGACTTCAAGATCAAGACTTGTGTCTAGGTATAAGATTTTATTTTGTTTTAGATAAAATGTAAAGGATAGAATAGTGGTGGATTGCTCAAGTATACCATGCACACACACTCTTGATAGAATTGTTTTCATAAAAGATTTTTTAAAGTAGAAAAGATTTTTCATTTTGGAAAAATACAAGTTTGGTTTTTGGTGTTTCTAATATACTTATCTTTCAACCAAAACCAAGTTTTATGCTTAATACCAAAAACATAGATATTTCATCTTGATTGTGTAGTGGATCATATCCATACACACTATGCCTTAAAATGAACTATAATATCTTGTTTTTGTATTTTGAAGATGTTTTGGAAAAACAAAGTTTAGAAAACATGTTTTGGAAAATACAGTTTTTATCATGAGCCAAATATTTCCAAGTTACAAAAATAGTCCAATCTTTTATAACATGCCTTGATTTTGTGCAAGCATGTTTGTATTTCAAAGTATATTGGTAAAACTATTTTTGTAGATTTTTATGTATTTTATGAGATTTTATTAGAGCCAAAAAGACAAACTTTTTAATCCCAGAAAATTGTTTCAGGCTTCGTATAAGTCGACTAGCCACCTTTAATAGTCGACTAATACAGGAGTCGGTCGACCGGCTCGGTCGACCGACGTGCACAGACGTGCACGCCTTTGTGCACTGGTGGACGGCCGATCGTGTCGGTCGACCGCTCCAGAGAGCTCTGCTCTCTGGAAATCTCGGCCGACCGCACGGGTCGACCGACAGAGAGTTCAACTCTCCTCCAGTTGCTCGGTCGACCCGGACGGTCGACCGGAGGCTCCAACGGTCGGATTCTTGACCGTTGGCGGTCGACCGGACCGATCGACCGGCAGTACTGACAGATCCCAACGGCTAGTTTTCTGGCAGCCTATAAAGGGGTTCTTGTCATTATTTGAAGCCAAGATTTTGGAGACCTTTAGAGCCAGTTTTTCCCATACTTTCAGAAGAGTTTTCTCCACAAAATAGAGAGAAAATATTTCCTATCTAAAGGGAAGTTTTATAAAGAGTGTTAAAAGAGATTTCTTGAGTTTTTCACCAAAGTTTCTTTCCTTGCTTTCTCACAATCACTTGAGCTATCCATTGCCTAATCTATCCATAGGATTGTGTTGTGAGAGCTTTTGTTAGGTGATCAAAGTGTTTAGATCACCAAGATTTCATTCTTGTACTTTGAGGAGACGGGCAAGTGTGCTCGTGGTGTTTGGAGTTCGGTTGTGAACTCTTTGGTTTGAGGTGCGGCCTCGGCGAGCTAGTGAGCTTGCGGTGTGTACGGGACTAGGGAGTCCGAGGGCTTGTAGGTGTTGCGGCACCAGGAGAGATCCATTGGGATCTTGCATAGTGGAAATCCTTCGTGTGTCGAAGGCGGGGATGTAGAGTAAGTGTGCTCGAACCTCGAAACATACCCTTGTGTTTGCGATTGCCATTCCTCTCTCTCTATCTCTCTTGTTATATCTTGCATGTTATTTATTGTGTTCATCTTTATATGCATGATATATTCCTTGTGCTCATATTGATATATTGCTTGGGATTGTTGCTAACACTTGTATTCAACCAAGAGAGCCAACGCGGCACCTCAACCCATTCAAGGGGAATCTAGAGGAGTTTGTCCAGAGCCCTTCACGGGAAATTCGGCAACACTCTTTGGTTATACGTGGTGATTAGTGTAAAAGATTTAATTGGTCATAATTGCTTATAGCTTCCGCATCATTTGGCATTAAGTGACCATTAGATTAGCCATCACCTATTCACCCCCCCTCTAGGTGAACTTACAATTGGTATCAGAGCTTGGTACTCTGATTTGGGTCTAACAACCTTGAGTTAAAGATCCTACTTTTAGGCTAATCACAAGATTTGTACACACACCATGGACTTCATGTCACCACCCACTTTTGACATCCTTAACATCCAAATTTGGAAGGTTAAGATGTCTTTGTACCTCAAAGCCTTAGGATTTCATGTCTATCTTGCCACTACTAATAATGCATATTCTTTAGATGGTAAGAATTTTGAGGCTAATGCAAAAGCCCTTAATGCTTTAAAGTCTACCCTAGATGATGTTTATTTATCTAGAGTTGCTAATATTGATTCGGCTTTTGTAGTATGGAACACCCTCACCTTCCTTGGCGAAAAGGATCTATACTATGCGGGGAGCGATTCGGACGTTGGAAGCGACATCTCCAACGTATGCTATATGGTCCAAGGGGATAACCCCTTGAGGTAAACTCCGAATCCGATGATGAGGACATGTCATATGATGAACTCACTTCATTTTGCCAAACAATTCTTGAGAAATATGACATGATTAAAAAGGTAAATAAAAACTTGAAAAAGAACATTGCTTGCATGCATATAGAACAAGATTCTTTTAAATCTAACATTGCATGTTTAGAAAAGAAAATAACAATTGAAAAAGAATTTTGATGCCATGCTTAATGAAAAAGATTCTTTAGAAAATAAAATGGCATGCTTAGAAAAAGAGAATAAAGATTTGAAAAATGAGAATGTTTCCTTGATTGCTAAATTGAATGATTTATGTGAAGGGAACACTATTTGAAAAATAAGATTGATTTGGTGGAAAAACAAAAGGAAGATGTTTTTCAAGAAAATATTACTTTGAAAAGAAAATTTGTTGAAAAAGAAAAGGATTTTGTGTCTCAAAAGAAAAAGAAAAATGACCATATATCTCATCATGCTTTACATGCCACCACTAATGAGATAAATATGTTAAAAAATAAAATAGATAATTTGAGCTCTAATTTGAGCTCATGTGCATTCAATCATACTAGATTGGAATCTTTGTTTCAAAAGAAACAAGTTCCACATGTTCATGCACATTCACATGCTTATGTTGCACACCATGATCATACACCCACTCATAAGCATACTAAGGTGTACGTATGTACACATTGTGGCCGCAAAGGCCATTTAGCAAAGTTTTGTTATGATAATGTTAATTCTCTAAATTTGGCTAATTATAAAAATGTTTGGGTTCCTTACAAGTCTAACCCCAAAGGACCCAAGAAAATATGGGTACTAAAACCCCACCTTTGCTTTTGATGTAGGTGAGGGCTCTCACAAAACGTGAGAGAATTGGTGCCTTGGTAGTGGATGCAATGGACTTTATGGGCACATCTTAGACGCATCACTATCAAGGAAGCTTGGTGGGACAACCACCATGTTAGGAGCTTTGGAGTTGGTAACAATCTCTAAACTCTTATTTTTATTTACATGCTTATTCATTTGATATCAAATAGCATGTTCATGTTTTATGTATCTTTGTGCTTCATGTGGTATGAACTAGTTTAAATGTAGATTTTATCAAAACTTACATGTATACATGTACAAATAGTGAATTACAATTGATTCATACATTATTGAACTTCATGCTCATTTGTATCCACTATATGCATATGTATAGACTAGTTTTGATGATTCTCTTTTATACATGTTTTACCTACTTTATGCTTTACTTCATGTATATGTATTTTTAATTCAAATCTAATAAATATACATGTATACCCGTGAGTCTCTTGCCTTCATGCAAATATATTTGATAGACTCTTTTATATTTGGGATATGTATGCATATTGTTAGGATTGGATTAATCATACATATACCATGAAGATTAGTGTTTTGATGAAAAATGATTTTTCGTGTTTTTGTTAAAAATGTGACTTATGATCTTTTTGAGCTTCATTGACTATTTTCATAAAAATGCTATTTACATGATCATTTAACACTCACACTTTTGTTAAAAATATTTTGAGCCTTATAGACCATGAGTCTTAAATTTTTGTGTATCTAGTTATGTTTATGAAAAACGTAAGATTTGATATATTTGAAGGATCTTTAACTAGTTTTTCAAAAACAATTTATACTAGTTATTTATTCTTCAAATAATTTTTGAGATTGACACATGATTCTATTTTTCTCAAAATTTGATGCTTCATGATTTGAATATTAGCTTATATGTTAGTTTTGTCAACACTAGGATTTATACTTGTACATATCGTGGGCCACAAATAAATCTATTTATATTTGTGTTTGAATGCTTATTTGAACCCATGAAATGTGCTTGTATTGCTTGGTTTTGATGATACATACATTTTTAAACTTATATTCCCACTTTTTGGATTTGTATTATGATCATGTGTTTTCATTTCATGTAGATGTGTACTTTGCCAAACTTTAAGATATACATGTATACCTCTTGAGTCATTTGCCTTTAATGCAAATCTATTTATATGGACTCAATTGTGTTTAAGAGATATGTATGTATACTTATTGTGTTGTCAAAACATACATATATCTTGAAATATAAATTTTGTTTTTAATAAAAATGTGTGATGATTTAAAGGAATATTGAGATTAATTGACATTCCTTTTGCTTTATTCCTTACTTGACGGATTTCGTACTAGTTTTAAAACATTTTCATATTAACTAGTGCAATCTCTTCATTGGTAGAGTATATGATAAGCTTACTCTTCAATTGGTATTATTGGATATTTTCAATTGGTATCAATATGATTTTTATATACTCGTATTTTGATTGTATGTATGAATGCTTTCAAATTTAAATTATATCAATTTCTATTGGTATTCTCTTTTCATACATGTGATCTATTTGCTAAGCTTAATTTAAACTTTCAATTGTTCTTAAAGCTTATGCAATATGTTTTCAAGATTGATATCAAAATTCAAAAAAAAAATATGTTGATTTGATATCTCAAAATGTGTCTTATTAAGAAAAGTTCAAAATTTGTTTTGATAAAAGAAATTCAAAATTTTTGATTTGTAATTCCTATATGCAAGGAGAGCTTAACATCTCTTTTACATATGGATTCATGTTGAGTATATTATAAATTGAGGAGCTTGACAACTCTTCTTTATATGATATACGTGTGTAGGGGGAGCTTCACATCTCCTCTTATGCATTACATAATATGTGTTATGTGAGTTAGGGCTTGTCATCCCTTCTTCATGTAATGCATATGTGTAGGGAAGCTAACTTAGCGTCTTCCTCTTCATGGATGTATATCGTATATAAATTTTTATTGATTGATTTGTATTACCCCTTCTTGATCTCTTTGCTTTTGACAAAAAGGGGGAGTAAAATTTGTTTGATTTGCTTTTATTTTGAACCCTTTGTTGATGAGTGACAAAAAGGGGGAGAAGTATTGAGTTTATATGCATGTTTTCATTGCTTAAGGGGGAGAAGTATTTGTCTTCCTTGTTAATAATGCATATATTTTTGTATTGCAAATAGGAGAAAAAGATTTTGATTTATGCTTGTTGCAATTTTTATCTCCATACTTGCATACATACTCATGTGCCTCATTGAATATCTATTATTTATGTCTATGCATGAGTTAAGGGGAGCTTCTTTGAAGCATTACTTTAATCCATGCATATATAACTTCATGAGTTTTGTTATCATCAAAAAGGGGGATATTGTTGGCCCAAAGGCCTATCACCCTAGTTTTGATGATGATCAACTCATGAAGTTATGTTTACTAATGATCTTGTGTTTAATTAGTGACAGATTCATTATCAAGATCTTAGTAGGTGCATAGCTCAACAAAGGATAATATGTCAAGATTTGGAGCTAGCACGGTGTGATCCAAGGAGTTTTTGGATCAAGCTTAGACCAAGTCAAGAAGATGAGAAGACTTCAAGGGAAGACTTCAAGATCAAGACTTGTGTCTAGGTATAAGATTTTATTTTGTTTTAGATAAATGTAAAGGATAGAATAGTGGTGGATTGCTCAAGTATACCATGCACACACACTCTTGATAGAATTGTTTTCATAAAAGATTTTTAAAGTAGAAAAGATTTTTCATTTTGGAAAAATACAAGTTTGGTTTTGGTGTTTCTAATATACTTATCTTTCAACCAAACCAAGTTTTATGCTTAATACCAAAAACATAGATATTTCATCTTGATTGTGTAGTGGATCATATCCATACACACTATGCCTTAAAATGAACTATAATATCTTGTTTTTGTATTTTGAAGATGTTTTGGAAAAACAAAGTTTAGAAACATGTTTTGGAAAATACAGTTTTTATCATGAGCCAAATATTTCCAAGTTACAAAAATAGTCCAATATTTTATAACATGCCTTGATTTTGTGCAAGCATGTTTGTATTTCAAAGTATATTGGTAAAACTATTTTTGTAGATTTTTATGTATTTTATGAGATTTTATTAGAGCCAAAAAGACAAACTTTTTAATCCCAGAAAACTGTTTCAGGCTTCGTATAAGTCGACTAGCCACCTTTAATAGTCGACTAATACAGGAGTCGGTCGACCGGCCCGGTCGACCGACGTGCACAGACGTGCACGCCTTTGTGCACTGGTGGACGGTCGACCGTGCCGGTCGACCGCTCCAGAGAGCTCTGCTCTCTGGAAATCTCGGCCGACCGCACGGGTCGACCGACAAAGAGTTCAACTCTCCTCCAGTTGCTCGGTCGACCCGGACGGTTGACCGGAGGCTCCAACGGTCGGATTCTTGACCGTTGGCGGTCGACCGGACCGGTCGACTGGCAGTACTGACAGATCCCAGCGGCTAGTTTTCTGGCAGCCTATAAATTGGGGTTCTTGTCATTATTTGAAGCCAAGATTTTGGAGACCTTTAGAGCCAGTTTTTCCCATACTTTCAGAAGAGTTTTCTCCACAAAATAGAGAGCAAATATTTCCTATCTAAAGGGAAGTTTTTATAAAGAGTGTTAAAAGAGATTTCTTGAGTTTTTCACCAAAGTTTCTTTCCTTGCTTTCTCACAATCACTTGAGCTATCCATTGCCTAATCTATCCATAAGATTGTGTTGTGAGAGCTTTTGTTAGGTGATCAAAGTGTTTAGATCACCAAGATTTCATTCTTGTACTTTGAGGAGACGGGCAAGTGTGCTCGTGGTGGTTTGGAGTTCGGTTGTGAACTCTTTGGTTTAAGGTGCGGCCAAGGCGAGCTAGTGAGCTTGCGGTGTGTACGGGACTAGGGAGTCCGAGGGCTTGTAGGTGTTGCGGCACCGAGGAGAGATTCATTGGGATCTTGCATAGTGGAAATCCTTCGTGTGTCGAAGGCGGGGATGTAGAGCAAGTGTGCTCGAACCTCGAAACATACCCTTGTGTTTGCGATTGCCATTCCTCTCTCTCTCTATCTCTCTTGTTATATCTTGCATGTTATTTATTGTGTTCATCTTTATATGCATGATATATTCCTTGTGCTCATATTGATATATTGCTTGGGATTGTTGCTAACACTTGTATTCAACCAAGAGAGCCAACGCGGCACCTCAACCCATTCAAGGGGAATCTAGAGGAGTTTGTCCAGAGCCCTTCACGGGGAATTCGGCAACACTCTTTGGTTATACGTGGTGATTAGTGTAAAAGATTTAATTGGTCATAATTGCTTATAGCTTCCGCATCATTTGGCATTAAGTGACCATTAGATTAGCCATCACCTATTCACCCCCCGTCTAGGTGAACTTACAGTAAGAAAGCAGAAAAGTTTCCTAAAAAGTGCTTACAAGATGTGGAAATGAGAGAATTTTTTGTTTTTTGATTTTTTAATTTTAATTTTATATTTTTGAATAAAATCTAAAGTAAATGCTATCAAGTAAATAAACGTGACTAAAATGCAAATCCTATCTAACTGTGCTTGATACCAAATTGATGTGAAACGGTGACGTGTGTGTAGAAATCAACAACAAATACTCAATCATGCTTCACCAATATGAAATGATCGTTGGTAGGAAAAGATTAAAACTTATAATCTAGCAAATTATTTATCAGATTAACATGCCAAGAAAAATTCAATTTCAATCGTGAATCAATTAAAGATAATATATTATGCGACAAAAGATTCCACGATCAGGATTAAAGCTACTGAATTCAAATGCAAACAGATACACATAAACTCACATTTGTGAACAACAGTTAAATCGATAAAAACTTAGAGATTAAAATATCAGACTCGAAATAATCAATTTAGATAAGAAACGCACTGTAGTGGTCAATTTTTACCTCTTCGAGATCACACCACATGTCCACTCAGCACCAAATATGCGAGTGACACGTAGCTACTTTCAGAACCTCTGACCGGGAGTGCCCGTTTGATCCAAATCCTGTGCAACTCATATAATTAGAAGAAAGAGATAGAATTAGTTGTGAGAATCTCTATTTATTATAAAAATTCCTATTTGAACTCGATAGTTATACCTCAGAAACAGATCAACCATATCAACAGTTGGACGCAGAGAATCGAATAAAGATTGACTCTCACCCGATCAATTCTAAACCGGATGTTTAGCTCTAAACTGCCTCCAAGATAAGGGGCTAAGTATTCAAACAAAGTTGAACTCTATAGTCTTATCTAAACAGACACAACATGTATATATATAAATCCCTTTTAATGCGGAAGAGGACGAAAAAATGAGCCCAAAAACTCGAGCATGCCAGAGAAGTCCATTGTAAACGCCATTATTATAGTAGAATTTCTCTGAGGTTTTATCCTATCGGGTTTCCACGTTATTCTGTGTTTACATTGGCTTTTCTGTGATTTGATTATATTCACTACATTATTTTAGTGCGTGGATTAATTTCTTAAGAAATCACCCACAATATTGGTGCTTTCATTGAGAGGGCTGTTTGGTTAGGGGTGGAAGGAAGGGAGGAAGTAAGAAAGTAGTAATAGTTTTCTTTGAAACTTGAGAATTGGTTGGTAAGTTTTCTGGTGTTTGGATGTTGGGAGATGTGGTTTAAAAAATGTTATGTCTTTTCGGTGTTTGGATGGTAATGTGGAAGTGATAGTAAAAAAGTTGACCGCAAAATAATATTAAAATAAAATTAATTAAGAAAAATAAAATTGAATTGTAATTAGAATGCAAGTAATATTTACATGATTACAAAATTAACTGTTTTGAGCTATAACTTATTACAAATAAGACTTACATGACTACAAAATTAACTGTAGCACTGTAGAAGTGAGGAAATGGTTGTGTAAAAGAGAAAAGAGAAAAGGAAAAGAGGCCTTCTCATTTTCTTTTTCCGGTGTTTGGATAGATAGGGAAGTGAGAAATAACACTTCCGCATTTCCGTACTTCTGCCCACTTCCTTGAATCTAAACAGCCCTGAGATTCAGGATCTCTTCCCACCAATATCTTTCCTCAAAATAACCATAGCGTCCAAGAACGCCACCTGACATGATGTCAACGCTTCTGACAAATTCGACCCATCGGTTCTTTCTCCCTGGAACTTGTCCAGATGGTGATCGACTGCGAGATGGTTGGGCGAGCATCGGGCAAAGGCCGACAACGAGGGCAAAGGCCGACAACGAGCGGGAATTAGTGGTCATCCATTGTGATACCGTAAAACATGAGTGAGAAGCGATAAAGCGGGTCAACCATCAGTTGCTCACGTAGAAAAATGTTCTTCAAGAGGCGCAACAATGCGTCATCGAGTTAGGTGCCAGGTAGATTCAGGTGGACAACTCCCCTGAGGTCAACCAACATCCAACGGCCTTACCGACCTACGTTTCAAGCTAAACAAAATGCACTCCAATGTAACCAATCCGTTTGGGGACCCCGAAAGCCTCCAAGTCGATAGCTCGAAAAAGCGTGCACGGGAACATCACGCCCAACTCACAAGAATGCTTCCCTGACAATGGCGAAGACCGAGGGCGCCTCAGTCTTCACCCCTTTGAAGTTGTCGATTGACCAGATTCTTCACATCATCAAGCATCAGCCATGAATAAAGCTCCCTAAGATAGCCAAGCATGACATATTTCCTAGAAGTAGGGAACCGTTCTTTTCACGGTAGTTGGGGACACGCCACCCAGCATTGCGGGCCCTCAAAAGATACCTCGAGGACCTAGTTCAACATGGATATCTGGACGAGTTCATCCTCAATGTAGAGGGAGATTGTGAGGTCGGAGAGTCCCCTGCCGAGACTGTCGATTAAACATCTCGCTCCTCGACAACATTCGGGACAAGAAGACCCCCGGCAGACAAGAAGACCCCAGACAGGCAACAGAATTCTTCTTACTCAAAACGATAATACGTGTTAAAACCATGTAATATCCAATGAAGTTATGTAGATTCTTTTACTTTGATGTTCATTGTCTTCTCTAGTACGACAAGCTCAGTCAATAGGCTTATACGGGTCCTAACTCGACAACTACAAACTATGACTGCTCAGAGTCAGCTTAGACAGGTTCTTACCTTGACGACCACTCGAGTGAGTCAACAACATATACATGTCCTACCCTGACGGTTGGAAAACAGTTCCCGTGACTATCCCTCGATGAGCCCCCTGAAAGACGGAGAATCACCCACTATAACTGATCTTAGTCAGCCTAGACAGGTTCTCGCCTTGATGGCACTCGAGTGAATAAAAAAGATATATAGGACTTGCCCACTATGACTGCTCGTAGTTAGCCTAGATAGGGACTCACCCACTATGACTGCTCGGAGTTACCTAGACAGGTTTTCACCTTGATGGCTACACGAGTAAGTCAAAAGTATAGGTCCTACCCTGATGGCTACAAGAGAAAAATAGCCCCGCGGCTATCTATTGGGGAGCCTTCTGAAAGACGGAGACTCGCCCATATGACTACTCAGAGTCAGCCTAGACAGGTTCTTATCTTGACGGTCACTTGAGTGAATAAAAAGGATATACGGGTCCTACCCTGATGGCTATAAGGGAAACATAACCCCAAAACTATCCCTTGGGATGCCCCTGAAAGATGAGGAATCGCCCACTATGACTGTTCAGAGTCAGCCTAGACAGGTTCTCACCTTAACAGCCACTCGAGTGAGTCAAAACCTATACGGGTCCTACCCTGATGGCTATAAGGAAAAACAGCCCCCACGGCTATCCTTCGGGGAGCCCCCTAAAAGACGGGGACTCACCTACTATGGCTGCTCAGAGTCAACTTATACAAGTTCTTACCTTGAGACCACTCGAGAGATTCAACAGTCTATACGGGTCCTAACTTGTAGACTACAAGGGAAAAACAGCCCACGCGGCTCTCTCGAGGAGCCCCCTAGACGGATCTTCACCCTGACAGCGAATTTTCGAGCGACCCTCCAAAGGACGGATGTTATAACATATCTCTAAACGTGAAGCCTCCCCCCTTCGGGAAGGATTCTTTACTCAGGAAGTACATGCCAAACCACTTCGAATGTTTCAGAATCAAATCAGCATCCCGAGCAAACACAACAACAAAGTAAACAGAAAATTTAAAGGCATAACACAGGAGCGCCAAGTGCGACGATTCAAATACTCAAAGAAAATTGCGGACTTATCTTGTTCCATTAGATCTTACAAAGGGGAGCTATTTAACTCTGCCGGGACTACCGCCTCGGCCCTCCAACAATCTGTGAGGTCTCCCACGCCAGTCGTCAAAGCTCCCAGCCTGATCAGTCAGCTTCCCCGATTGGTTATCCGAGCCCCCGGGTGGAAGCCAGACCATCCTCCGGAGCCCTCTGCCAGACCGCTCGAGTTAAGTATTATGATCGAAGAGCGCAACTCTGTGTCTCTCCAAGCAGCGCATCATGATCCTTTCAAAGCTCGTCATAACGTTTCGACTGACAAGAATCTCGGCTCTCAATTCCTCTACATCCTTATCTCGATTTTCTAGGTTATTTTTTTAACAAATGGACTATGCGCTTGAGCGACAGCTTCTCCGCATGCTCCTCATTGATCTGCTCCTGAAGAGATCTCCGACTGGGCTGAAGCAACCTTCCCCTGCAGTTCAGACACCTTCCATGCCTTTTGTAACTCCTTAAGCCTGCTCATGCATATTTCAAAGTCGCGATCTCGGCCGTCAACTCGGCAGGCACTGAGACGGATTGGTCTCGGTGTCTCGGATCGAACTCGGGCATTACGCGCAAAATGCTACGTATAAAGCTGAAAAATTCTAAAAAAATCATGACAAATCTTAAAAAAATATAGACATCAATATTCATGTTTCATATGTCCAAAACCTATCACCTAGTACACTCAACATAAAGCGAAAACATAAATACACGCATTGTCGGGAGAAATATATCAAAATACATGCATAATATAGTAAATTGCACAAAATACATTAGTAAATAACTGCTGATGTAGTCATTTCCACATTGAATTCCGATAAGGCACAAACTCATCATTATCATAATCCCTGCGATAAGTATAGAAACTAGGTGTATAGTTTTCATAAGGATTATAGTATGTTTATCTGTGAGATCCAGTAGGTTGAGATGATTGGCTAGAGGATCCGACAGCAGAGTAATATGGCGGTAAGTGTTGTGCAATGTCAGCTCCATAGTGATAATACCCAAAATCTCAATATTCAGCGCTGCTAGTAGAATATTCACGTGTGCTAGAATAATCAGTGCTAGAATGTTGGGCTAATGTCAAATCCAATCCTTGTAAGTGACCTTCAAGACTATGATAATCATGTGAGTAGTTATCATGTCCACTCAAATAATCATCACTAGAACTTAAATCAACCAACCAATTCAAATGCCTAAGTTGTTGCGAAATCCCCGCTTGGCTTACATGATCTGTACTTTGTGTGGCATAATACTCTAAATTCCATGTCATAGCACCACCTCATTGGCTTCCACAATACTATGAGTCTCTTCATCATTACGCCATCACCGCTATAACCTCCATCATCATCATCATCACTACTGTCACCGTCATAACCGCCATCATCACCACCCCCATTACTGCCATCACTGTCGTCGTCATCACCACCATCACCGCCACTTTGGTCACTACGACGAATACCTTCATCCTTCCGACTTAAGTCATCTGGTGGTAACATTGGTTGTTCTCCTTTCCGAATTCACTCATCCAATATATAATCATTGAAAATATCAATTGAGTTGTAATAATCATCAGTGTCGCTTTGGCGTGTCAAGTTTCTTAGCAACCGTATTTTGTAATGCACAAGCACTAGTTTATGCAACTTTTTCATTGCCAATCGGTTGCGTAGTTTTGTATGAATCAGCAATCACGTGCTCTAATTTCTTTCACAACTCGATGAAAAACATGTTTGGCTTAAAATTTTGATGGCAATTTTCTATAGATTGGGAGCTTCTTCACCATAGTTAATCCATCAAAAAGATTGTTGTACTGCTCTGCTAGTCAGTGAGCTTTCAAATTCTCCAACTCCATCCACAAATAATTTTATCTGCGAGAATCTATATCATTAGTGTTAATATTTGCATAATATTATATTGATTGAATAAATAAATTATTAGATAGCTTACATCATTAATAGCTCTTGCTTGTTTATTCAAATCGGCTCCAATCTTTTAATGGCCTCCTTTAATCCATTTCTCACTTCAAGACGTGAAGAAAAGGTTTTTGAATATTGGAGTGCCAAATTTAAAAAATATGTTGCAATAATGTAAATACATGATTTTTATGATATCTTATTTGAACTCTACAATTATAGCTCGGGAATAGATCAACCATATCAACAGTTGGATGCAGAGAATCAGATAAAGATGGACCTCCCCGATCAATTTAAAGCCGAATGGTTAGCTCTAAATTGCCTCTGAGATAAGAGGCTAAGTATTCAAACAAAGATGAACTCTGTAGCTATATCTAAACAGACACAACTTGCATAAATGATAGATCCCTTCCCATGTGGAAAAGGACAAAAAATTGAGCCCAGAAATCCCTAGCACACTAGAAAAGTCCATTGTAAGCGCCATTATTATAGTGAAATTTCTCTCCGCGGTTTTCTCCCATTCGATTTTCCACGTAACTCTCTGTGTTTGCATTGGCTTTTCTGTGATTTGATTATATTCACTACATTATTTGGTGTGGATTAATTTCTTAAGAAATTACCCACATGTACCTACTGAGGATTAGGTGTGATCTCAATGTCCTTGTGATAATTGTAGATATGTAGGGCTGCCTCCATGAATCCAACACTTCACCATGCATGCTTTAGACTCCGGATGAGAGTTACGATCGAAACAAATCTTACATACTTTAATGGATTGTGGCAATCGATGTTGTAGAAGCCGAGGTACTGTAGCATTGGGGGTACTGTAGCGAATTACTGTAGCGTCATACTGTAGTGCTTACTACTGTAAAGATTTTTTTGTGTGTGTGAGGAAAAATTTATAGAGAATTAGAAGAAGGGTGTGAAATAGAAATTAAAACTTCGGATTGGAGATTAATGAGAGAATTGAAACCATAGAGATTTGAGTTTATAGATGTAGGTTTTTTGCCTTGCTTTTTCATGAAAAGATGGTCTAAGAAAATCCATTTGAGTTGAAGAAGACGATGGCTTGAAACCGAAGCAAATTAAAATGAAGTAGTTTTCTTTTCAGGTGATTGCGAGTTTCTTTTTAGGAGGAGTGTGAATATGATTTAATTCCTATTCAATGAAGGCTTGTTTCTAAAGATGAAAGGATTTAGAATCCTTCTAGATCAAGGAGATCAATTCCTAAAGGGATTGATCAAGATTCTTTAACCATCCAAAGACCAAGATCATCTCATATTCCAAATAAGAGTTGTATTGTAAAATCTTATAAATAAACATTGTAACTAAACATTGTAATTGTCTCAACAAAACAAGTCTCAAGGAGTTTCTACAACAAAGAATCTCAAGCAAGAAGACCAGAGGAAGCTAAGAAAGAGGAGCAAGTTGAAGGTGCATAAAGAGAAGGTAATACTCTTGTAATTTAGGGTTAGAATCAAGTGGAAGATGAATACTTTTGTTGCATAAAGAGGAATGTTAGATCTCTTTATACCAAGTCTATTAATAAAGCTCTCTCAAGTTCTCTTCCCGTGGACTTAGGCCAAGTTTGGGCCGAATCACGTTAAATCCTTGTGTTCTTTCTTTATTACTCTTTTATTTAGGTATTGTTAGTTTGCTTTACATCAAGCTTTCTTTTTACAAGTACTGTTCATATTGCCAAGTTCCGCTAACGTCGATCCTGGGAGTCACAGCAATTGGTATCACAGCATATCAATTTCTAAACAATTAGTATCAGAGCTCAAGTTGACGAAGGGTGATGCGTTGAAGATAGGAAGTTCTACAGCAAAGTTTGAAGTTGAGAAGTTCAATGGCAAAGGAAACTTAGGCTTATGGTAAAAGAGAGTGAAGACGTTGCTAGTGCAACAATATCTTCACAAGACCTTACAGGGTAAGTCAGCAAAACCTGCAGGTACATCAAATAAGGATTGGGAGGAGATGGATCTAAAGGCTGCAAGCACGATCCAACTATGTCTCGCAGGCAAGGTTATGTATGATGTGATGGATGAAGAAACGTTTACAGGATTGTGGTCAAGGTTAGAAACATCGTATATGACGAAAAGCCTCTCCAACAAGCTGTATCTCAAGAAACAACTATATAGGCTACGCATGAAGGAAGGGACAGTAGTGTTGGAGCATCTAAACTTCTTCAACAAGGTCATTAGCGAGCTTCTAGCTGTTAATATCAAGAGCGACGAGGAGGACAAGCCGTTGATACTTCTCAGTTCTCTTTCAGAGTCATATGATCACATCGTCACCACCATGCTCTACAGTAAGGAAACTCTCATCTTGGAGGAGGTCATGCCAACTCTATTGTCTAATGAGATTAGGAAAAGGCCAAATCAAGAGGAGCAGACAGGATCGGGTTTGGTGGTCATGAAAAGGAAAGGAAGAGAAGGAAGAAAAGGTCTAAGCTCATCAAATGCGTGTTACTTCTGTCACAGGGAAGGTCATTAGAAGAATGACTGCAAGCATCGGCAAGAGTGGCTGAAGAAGAAGGGGCAAGCTGTGGAGGCAGATGTAGCAAGCAGTGTAGAGGATACCAAAATATTAATGGCTTCTTACGAAGACAACACTTCTCAAGGTAAAGGTTGGATATTTGATTTAGGTAGCACAGTTCATGTATGTTCTCAAAAAGAGTTATTCAATAACTTCTTAGTTGTAAAGGATGAAGGGATTGTTAAGATAGTGGATGGCTCGGCTTGCGAGGTCATCGGCACTGGGACAGTCAAGGTTATAGGAAGAGATGAGATTGCGTGCTCTGGAGGCAGTCTGGTATGTACCAGAGGCACGATATAATCTAATATCTATAAGGGTGCTCGACGAAGAAGGATGCCGGATCTAAGTGCAACAAGGTGTCGTCATAGTCAACCAAGAAGACGTGATAATCCTGGAAGGAGAGAAGTGTGGAGGGTTATACAAGCTGAAGAAAGGGAACTCAGTTTGAGGTGGAGTTTCAAGGATAACCTTGGAAGGGAGTTCATCACGAGGTGGAGCTTCAAGGAAGACTGTAACGAGACGTGAACCGGGTCAAAGTGTTGCTGGAAAGAGAAAGGGTGCACTCAGGTAAGGCCTGAGATGGCCCAAGACATGGCGGTAAATCAGCCAGAGGCCTCAGGGAGGGGGCAAGAGTTAAAAGTTTCATAGTACGGTTACAACCAAGGAAAAATTCAAGTTATTAATCCGAAATCTCAAGTTGTGCTAAAGGCTTGAAAAATAAGTCAAGGTGGAGATTGTTAGGATTTTGCCTTGTTATTTCAAGAAGAGATGATGGTCCAAGAAAATCCAATTGAGTTAGATAAGACGATGACTTGTAGCAGAAGAAGCAAATTAAGATGAAGCAGTATTCTTTTCAAGTGATTGCAAGTTTTCTTTTTCAGGAGGAGTATGAAAAGGATTTAATTCCTATTCAATGAAGATTTATTTTTAAAGATTAAAAGGTCTAGAATCCTTCTAGATCAAGAAGATCAATTCCTAAAAGGATTGATCAAAATTCTTCAACCATCCAAAGGCTAAGATCATCTCATAGTCCAAATAGGAGTTGTATTATAAAATCCTATAAATAAACATTGTAACCAAGCAATATAATTATCTTAACAAAATAAGTCTCAAGGAGTTTGTACAACAGAGAATCTCAAGCAAGGAGACCAGAGGAAGCTAAGAAAGAGGAGCAAGTTGAGGTGCATGGGGAGAATGTAATACTCTTGTAATTTAGGGCTAGAATTAAGTGGAAGGTGAATACTTTTGTTGTATAAAGAGAAAGGTTAGAACTCTTTGTACCAAGTTTATTAATAAAGCTCTCTCAAGTTCTCTCCCTGTGGACATAGGCCAAGTTTGGGCCGAACCACGTTAAATCTTTGTATTCTTTCTTTGTTACTTTTTTGTCTAGGTATTGCTATTTTGCTTTACATTAAGCTTTCTTTTTACAAGTACTGTTCATATTGCCAAGTTTTGCTAACGTCGATTCGGGGAGTCACAACAATTGGTATCAGCGCATATCAATTTCGCAACAATAGAAACTAGGGTTTTGAGAAGGAAAAAGAGATGAGGAAAGAGGATAGACTAATTATGGTTTTACGCTCTAAACTAGGGTTCTCTAGGACTTTCCACCAAAGAGAGAAATTTGGAGAGAGATAACTCACAAGATAAACTTTCACATCTTCATTGATTTCATTGATTGATATAAGAGACTTTTATAGGCTTGTACAAAATTGAATACAACTTAAACTAAAACTCCTAATCAAAATAGAATTACAATTTCAAAATAAAGAAACTAAACTCCTAATAAAAATACAACTCCAAATAAAAAAACTCAAAATAAAGAAACTAAAATTAAATAGAGTTCTATTATTACTGAGAAACTGGGACATGGTGTCTTCTCCACTGGTGATCCATATGTCATACACGTGGCATGATGTTTATTTGATACAGTCTTTGTCTATATACTTTTTTTTTCTTAACAAATGATGGAAAAGTGATTTTTCTTTCTTGATGTCTCAAATGATATTTGGTGCATAGTTCAATATTTATATATTGTTCTTATTCATTTAATACTGCTTTAAGCGGTATAATGCTTGCTTATAATTGAGATTAAAAGTAATGATACCCATGCTTGCACGCACACACACCGCGCGCGCACAATTATAGCTGTGCCATCACTCTTTCACTCACACCCTAAAATACACCCATAAGCTCTCAAACAAAAGGGTTGCCATACCTGTATCAATGAATATTATCAAAATTTTCCCCACCAAATGGGTAGCCTGTTTGGGTTAAACTTTGGTAGATGGCTTCACAGAACAGTTGCCAAAAAACTGAACCACTAATTGTTGGTCACCTTGTGTTAACCCTTAGTGAGTTGGTGTCAAGTACATTATTTGAGGTATTGTTCGATAAAAGAGTGACTTGCGAATAAATTCTTAGGGATATGTCCAGTTTTACTTAGTGCAGTTTAAACCCCTGAAACAAGTGAGCAAGCTTAAACATTCCCCCACACAAATAGGGAAGATGAAACAACTAATTTTTATCATTAGATAATCATAAACAATAAATGTTAATGTCCTATACTAACATCAAATATTAAGCCATGATTCTCAAATAACATTTTACTTTCTTACTTGATGTTACCTTTAGTTTACTTCTCTGAATTGTAAATGTAAAGGTCATTAGATTGTCACATCTAATTTTTTTAAAAATATTATCTTTTAGTTAAAATTTATGAATCAGGCCGGGTTGATTACTTTTTCCAAAAAGAAACCCATTATATTACTTAAATTTCGGTTAGGTGATAGCAAATATTGAATGTGTTTGAGTTTGTTGAGTAGGACACAATATCTCAAGCAGTTGTTTGTCTGTGTGTATGTATTATTTTGTGCATTTGTGTAGGGTATGTCTAGCAGTTGTTTGTTTGTGTATGCGTAGAGAAATTTGGGTAAATTCTATGGGAAGACAGTTTGCTATTCATACTATTTGAATTCATGTGATCGTTAGTTGGCGTGGTAAGAAATTGGATCTGTTATCTAGACGCCAATTCGAGCACCCATATGTATGGTTAACATCTTATAAACCTATTTCCAGGCTCGAAAGGTTTCCCTTTCTTTCTTTCTTTTTTTTTTCCTTGAAAGAGAAAAGGTGCATAATTCTGAATTTGGAATGGACCGAAATGAACTTTGGGGCTGAAGCCATTGTTTTTTAATGTCCAGAACAAGAAAGAGAAGAAAAAGATGAAGAGAGTCAATGAGATTTAATGAATAGAGAGGACTGGAGGCAACTCGAGAAAATTTCTTAGTTCCATCACACTTATTTAACAATTTGAGTTGGCCTACCTGAGAAGTAAATATAAGGGCACACTGTCTAGTCCATTAGAGGAAGAATGGAAAGAAAAAATAAGAAGGAATTGCTCCCTTTTATGAGCAGTTAGGTTGGCCAATCCTAAAAGTAAATACAAGGAGCTGCGTTTTGGAGTAACATTGAAACGCGTGACAATGAAAATTTCTACAGTCATATATTTGTAAGATATTTTAAAACAATATCCTCTTAATTTTGGATCATTAAAGACGCCTTTAATGGTAATGTACAAGATGTATCCAAATTATATATTGAGTAAATCATTATTCTAGAAAAAAAATCAATATATTGTGCTGGATAATGCTTTGTTACGTTGTATGGTACATACCAGTTTCTAATGTTGTATGGTACATACTTGGGTGATTACAGGAGGAAATAAGAAATCAAGAATGCATGCAAATTCTGGTTGGCCAGGAAAAGAAAGGTGTAGGGGGAAAAGGAGAGTGACCTCTGTGATAAAATATAAAATCATAAGTCGTATGTTATTTTTGTGCTTATAATATTATATTCATCTAGCTTCTTTAAAATTACAGCTTGTGGTTTGGGGAGAACTATAAATATCAGTTTCATTTTTCAAATATTCAAAGTGTCACTTCAAACCTCACCCGATTATTTAGGCTTTAAGTGCTCCTTTCCTCTTTCCTCTCAAGGGGTAATATGGGCTGTCATCAAACATATTTGGCCCTTTACCCTACTTTTTAATCATTCCAATCGCCGCCTTATGAGCACACAGAGCTCTTTGTCGAACATGCATAACCTTACTTCAACCAGTTTTCCATCATACTTTCTCTTAACTTGCTTTTATTATATATCTTATTTCTCTTTTATTATTTGATTGTTCACCCTTACATTTTGGATAATATTTTTCATTTTGTGGGGCATAGCATTCGCTCACGTGATCTATCCCATTATACCCTTGAAGCGCGTCTTTACTTAGTGGGACTACGTTTGATCCTATTTGGCATATCTTCATATCACACTCCAGTTAAGCAAGACAATGAAACTGGACATTTGGGAATCACATGGAATGGAAAGGTCTAATTTTCCGCTGCCTTTACCAATCTAGCTTTCTGTTGCCATTTATTCCCTTATAAGTCAAGGCTTTCTTTCCTACATTCATCCTTGCGCTGTAAACGTCGTGCAGTGACATTCATTTGGATACTTCTTGATTATATAGATTGAGCACATGACATGAAATTTGTTGTTGCTACAAACCCTTTGTCTTGTCTTTATGTAACCAGAAACTCACTAATGTGACCATAACTACTTCGGCATTCATCATCATGTGTTATTAATGACATCAACATATACCACTTTCTATAACCACCAAATTGATTTAGGGTTGGCAATGGGTTGTGATATGTTGTGCCTAGTCAAGTCTAGGCATGACTCATGTAAAAACAGTTAGGTCTATGCATGGCCCATAATACTATTTGAGCCCATATCTATACGCCTATGTACCAGTCCCACTCGATAGTGAGCCAACCTATTCATGCCCCCATTTGTGCTTGAATCAGGCCAGCCTATTCGTGCCTGATTTGGGTCTCCTACTTTGTGCCTAATCCGGCAAAGGAAAGTGAGAGTTGCTAGGGTTTTCACTTTGTTGTTTGGTTTGAGATTTACAGTGAGGATTAGGTGACAAATGATTCAAATGAGAGAATGAGATCTGAAAGTTTAAATGACTAATAGACTCATAGACTAATTCATTAAATAGTACATGTTACTTTGCCATTAATTGGAGGCTCAAGCAGAGCTCCATTCGTGCCTTGAATGGGCCGTGCCCCCAGCCATACGTGTCGGGCAAGGCAAGCTCACGTACGACACAATAATAAACTGGGTTGTAAGTTTTAGGTCATACCCAGAGTACTATTTTCATTATCATGTCCCAAATATATTCATGCCAAGCCCATCTTGCCTTGGTCCGGCCTCAACCCATTACCCACCGTACATTGATTGTCCTGGTTTCTCTTTTGCATTCTCAAAATAAAGAAAATATCAGCATTGGAATGGATATATAGAAATATGTTTTGTTTTCTATATGGAAATCAATGGCTCTTTGGCTTTTCTATGCTGGAGATGATCTTCACAGGTGCAAACCTTTTCTCTGTTTGCTCCTCTTTATAATATACTAGTCGAAAGAGCTTAGAGGGTTAACAATAGTGGCTTCTCAGGTGTAAGTTGTGCCATTGATGTGGTAGGTTTCTGCACTCGCGAAGGTGTCACACAGGACCCAATATTGGTCCTCTACATTTCATAGACGAGCATTCGACTAGTAGTGAATGGGAAAGAAAGCTTTTGACACGAAAACTTTTGTTGTTTCATTTGAAGTCAAGTGTTGGATACTGAAATATCTTTCCTTCTGTTTAAAATGTTGAATAATGAATTTTTTTCTCTATGTGGTCATTTGGTTATATTTACATCTGAATGAATAGGCTTTGCTTCCTCTAGCATCAAACTGACAGCTTTAGTCAGATAATTGTGTATCCTTTCATCATTTCTCATATGTGCTATCTTTCGAGGAAAAATATATTTTAGTTGGATGCACGAATTGATTTGAGGGTCATAATTCTGATATGAAAAGTTATGGTTATCATCACAATCTATATAGAAATTCACTCTCTAATTTGTTCTTAGCCATCTTTTTGTCACCAATATTTCATTATTGTTTTCTGAATGTTAAATAATGGTAAAATTGGTTACGATTCAAGATATTTTTATTTATGGCGAGAGATTTTTGATTGGTTGATATTGCATTTACTTTCAGGGTCTCAACTTTTTGAAGAAATCTAGATAGAGAGCAACAAAGTGTGGAGATTTTAGTGGTTCACCCACGAGCGGCCAGCAGTTGTCATCTCAGCTTCTTGTCAATAATGCTTTCCATGTAGCTTCTGCTAAATCTGATGTTCCCCGGCCATCTTCTGCTAAATCTGATGTTCCCCGGCCATCACACATCAGAAATTATCAGATCCTCTGCCGAGAGAGAACTGGTGTCTTATCTCCTGCTGGCAAAGATGCTGGTAGCCAAGATGATAATCTGAAGAGCTCCATCAATCAGAACCTCCAGGCTGAAAGCAAGGGTGCCAAAATGAATTTGATCAATTTGTCCAAGCCGAGCTTGGGCTATTTCGGGGAGAAGAGACCCCTCTCCCTATCTCATAATCGGAATGATTTCTTCAATTCCCTCAGGAAGAAAACATCTGTCATTCATTCAGGTGGTGCTGCCATTCCTGAGCCAAGCTCCTGTGTTAATGTGGAGTGGTCACTGTCATCGGAGCAAAACAAAGAGAATTGTGCTGACATTTCCATGAGTAATCAGGAAGAGAACCATGGGGATGGGTATTGCTCTGATGCTTCTGTGATTAACCTGGAAGAGAACAACGGTGATTCAGGGATTGGTTGTGGAGATGGTGCTGATGACTCTTGTGTAGAAAAGCAGATAGACACAGGAGGTTTCAATCTCAATCTCCAGGAGATGATCTAGAGAATGAAGGAAATAATCCTTGCATGCCACTAATTTAGCAAAACGTGTCACAAATCCTTGCCACTAATTTAGCAAACGTGCTAAATTAATCTTGCCACTAATTTAGCAAACGTGCTAAATTAATCTTGCCACTAATTTAGCAAACGTGCTAAATTAATCTTGCCACTAATTTAGCAAACGTGCTAAATTAATCTTGCCAGTAAGTTAGCACATGTGCAGTATTTTTTAGCATACCATGTATAGGTTAGTTACCTTGTGTGATCGGCCTGATTGAAGGCAGTTTTTTCTGTCCATTTTGTTCTCCATTTAGTTGTCTTTAAAAGCAGAGAATTATACAATGAAAAGTAAGCCAAAAAAGTTTTGCAGCTTCAATTCGTGTGAGTAATCTTGTAGCTTAGCTGTGAATCTCGTCGGCAACGTGCGCGTTGAATCTTCGGCGAGGTTCTAACAAGTGGTATCAAAGCCAGGCTATCGAAGATGTCTGGGAAGAAGGTCAACGACGGCGCCTCCAAAGATGGTGTGGTGTACCAGCGGGTGATTTGTGAGGTGAGCGGTGGGAGTAAGTATCCTGTCCTCACCAAGACCAATTACTCAGAGTGGGCACTCCTGATGAAGGTGAAGTTGAAGGCGAGAGCGTTGTGGACCGTCATCGAGGATGGCGCCGATCCGCAAGAGGAGATGATGGCGCTGGACGCCTTGTGCAGCGCGGTGCCACCAGAGATGATTCCAACGATCGCCAAGAAGGAGACGGCAAAGGAGGCCTGGGACACGATCGCGACCTTGAGGGTCGGAGATGATCGAGTGAAGAAGTCAACGGCGCAGCAGCTTCGCCGAAAGTTCGATCTCGCCGTGTTCGAGGACGGCGAGACCGTCGAGGACTTCGCGCTACGCCTGAACAACATGGCGGCACAACTCGCCACCATGGATGAAGAAGTGGAGGAAGCCAAGGTTGTCGCAAAGATACTCCGAAGCCTGCCACCCCGTTTCAAGCAGATCGCCATTGCGATTAAGACATTGCTCGATATTTCGACCATGTCTGTCGCCGATCTCACCGGGCGTTTGAAAGAGGCCGAGGAGGCGTTCGAAGAAGCGCCGGCGTCATTACAACATGAGGGAAAACTGTACCTCACGGAAGAGGAGTGGGACGCGCGACGGAAGAAGCGCGAGACGGAGAACCACTCTGGCGGCGGTGCAAGCGGTGGCAGAGGCAGAGCAGGACGGCGCGGAGGAGGAAGACGAGGACGCGGGCGCGCACGCGGAGACTCATCACCAGGTGGGCAGTCAAAACCCACTGGGGACGAGTGCCGGCGTTGCGGGAAGATGGGTCACTGGGCTCGCGAATGCCGATCCAGGCCCAAACAGGAGCAAGCCCATACCGTCCAAGATGAGGCAGAAACCTCGCTCCTACTCGCGAAAATCTCGTCCATTTCCTCGCCACCGAAATCTGAAGTGCAATCTTCCGATGGAGCCCCGACGACCTCACCACTGACTGATGTTCCACTCTCGCAGTCTGTTTCGGTCTGGTTGGGAGCGGAACAGAGGCATGGTGGCTCCGAATCAGAGGCGACGACACACACCCAGATCGAAATCTGGGAGCAGCAAGTGTTCACTCAACTCGGAGAAGAGAAGAATCGGGAGGCGGAGTCCTGGGTCCTGGACACTGGCGCGACGAATCACATGTCCGGATCAAGGACCGCATTCTCGAGGATGGACACGGCGGTACTCGGCACCGTGCGGTTCGGCGATGACTCCGTGGCGCAGATAGAAGGCCGGGGGACCATCACTTTCTCCTGCAAGAACGGCGAGCTCCGATCGTTCTCCGGTGTCTATTTCATCCCTCGACTAACTACGAACATTGTAAGCGTAGGACAGCTTGATGAAAGGGGCTACAAGATTGACATCAAAGACGGAGTGATGCAGATCAGGGAACCCGATGGAAGGCTGCTGGCAATGGTGAAGCGGGCGGCCAACAGACTGTACACCCTCCACGTCAAGATAGCAGAGACAAGATGCTTGGCGGTGCGCAGTCGCGGCGACGAGGTGGCGTGGCGCTGGCACGAGAGGTTCGGGCACGTCAACATGGCAGCGCTCCGGAAGCTAGCTCGGGAGGAGTTGGTACGCGGCTTGCCTGTAATAGGGCAGGTAGAGGAGCTATGCGAGGCATGCCAGGCCGGCAAGCAGCGGCGAAACCCGTTCCCGGCTCAGGCAGAATTCCGGGCAAAGCAGTGCCTTGAGCTGGTACACGGTGACCTGTGCGGCCCAATTGCGCCGGCAACACCAAGGGGAAACAAGTACTTCTTGCTCCTGGTGGATGATCTCAGCAGATACATGTGGCTAGCCGTGATTCCTTCAAAAGATCGTGCAGCGGCCGAAATCAAGGAGATCCAAGCTCGAGCGGAAGGCGAGTCCGGGCTCAAGCTGAAGGCGCTCCGCACTGATCGGGGCGGGGAATTCACCGCAGCCGAGTTCGCGGAGTACTGCGCAGCCGAAGGAGTCCATCGCCAACACACCGCGCCGTACAGCCCACAACAGAATGGCGTCGTCGAGCGTCGAAACGGCACGGTGATGGCGACGGCGAGAAGCATGCTCAAGGCGAAAGGATTGCCCGGATGGTTCTGGGGCGAGGCGGTAAGCACTGCAGTATATGTGCTCAACAGGTGCCCGACGAAGAGCGTGGACAACATGACGCCGTTTGAGGCGTGGCATGGGAAGAAGCCGGCGGTTCATCACCTCAAGACGTTCGGGTGCATCGTGTACGTCCGCAACACGACGCCGCATCTGAAGAAACTCGAAGATCGGGGGCGCAAGATGATCTTCGTCGGCTACGAGCGCGGCTCCAAGGCCTACCGTGCTTACGACCCTGTCACGAAGCGTGTCCATGTGACACGCGACGTGGTGTTCGGCGAGCAGGCCCAGTGGGACTGGGGTGCCGGCGGCGACGATGGAGAGCCGAGTGGCGGTGACGACGTCTTCACGATCGAATACACCACCACGGGCCAGGCAACTCCGACGGCTGTCGATACAGAAGAGGCACCAGCACACCAGACTCCGGGGGGGCCTGAAAACGTAGCAGAGCAACACGATGAGTTTGACGACGAGATCCTGGATGCGGACCATGACTACGACGCACCGGTCCGGTTCCGTAGTGTCAACGACATCATCGGGCCGGCCCCACCGTGTGGCTTCGCACAACGCGCCCTGCTGGCAGAGGAGCCGCTTGCAGCAAGCTATGACGAGCCTTCTTCGTTCACTGAGGCGGAGCGCAGCCCGAGCTGGCGGAAGGCAATGATTGAAGAAATAGAGGCCATCGAAGAAAACGGCACATGGTACCTCACCGATCTCCCGCCTGGGCGCAAGGCGATTGGAGTCAAGTGGGTTTTTAAGATAAAGCAGGACGAACACGGGGCGGTGTCCAAGCATAAGGCGCGCCTCGTGGTGAAGGGCTATGCACAGCGGCACGGCATCGACTACGACGAAGTCTTCGCGCCGGTAGCCAGGCTGGACTCGGTGCGCCTCCTCATCGCCCTCGCGACGCACGAAGGGTGGGAGGTGCACCACATGGACGTCAAGTCAGCGTTCTTGAACGGCAACCTACAGGAGGAGGTCTACGTCCAGCAACCAGCAGGTTTCATCGTCTCCGGCAAGGAACACAAGGTGTTTAGGCTGCGGAAGGCGCTGTACGGGCTACACCAGGCGCCACGCGCCTGGTACACGAAGCTCGACGACACTCTGTTGTCGCTCGGTTTCAGGAGGAGCGAGTCGGAGCACGCCGTCTACATCAGGCAGAACAACTACGCGAAACTGGTGGTCGGAGTCTACGTCGATGATCTTGTCATCACTGGAACGGATCGCGACGACCTCAGGGTGTTCAAGAACGAGATTGCGGCGGCATTCAAGATGAGCGACCTCGGCCTACTTCACTACTACCTCGGGATCGAGGTGAAACAGAGCGCGAGCAGCATCTCGCTCAGTCAAGGAGCATACGCCGCGAAGATCTTGGAGAGAAGCGGCATGGCAGGATGCAATCCTTGCCAAACACCCATGAAGGCGCGGCTGAAACTAAGCAAGCAGAGCACGGAGTCACCGGTAGACGCTACAACATACAGGAGTTTCATTGGGAGCTTAAGGTATCTGGTGAATACCCGCCCTGATCTTGCGTTCTCAGTCGGATATGTTAGCCGTTTTCTGGAGGAGCCAAAGGAGGATCACCTTGCAGCGTTGAAACGGATTCTTCGTTATGTGGCGGGAACAAGCAACTGGGGGCTCTGGTTCGGCAGGAAGAAGGGAAATCAAGCCCAGCTAACAGGTTTCAGCGATGCTGATTTTGCTGGAGACGTTGATGCTAGAAAGAGCACAACTGGAGTCATCTTCATGCTGGCGGAAAGCCCAATTTCATGGCAGTCGAAGAAGCAGCGGATTGTGGCGCAATCCAGCTGTGAATCGGAGTACATTGCTGCGGCATATGCGACCTGCCAGGCGTTGTGGCTCGCTCAAGTGCTGGGAGAAATGCAGGGGTCCAAGCCGAGCGCTCCTCTGCTTAAAGTGGACAACAAGTCAGCCATCGCCCTGATCAAGAACCCGGTTCTCCATGAACAGAGTAGGCACATCGAGGTAAAGTACCATCTGGTCCGAAAATGCGAAGAAAAGGGTCTAATCAAGGTACAGTTCGTCAGGAGTGAAGAACAACTCAGTGATATCCTGACGAAGTCATTGGGCAGGGCAAAATTTCAAGAATTTCGCTCAAAGATCGGCATGATCAATGTGGCTGAAGGTGCACGACAAGGCTTAGGAGGAGATTGAAGAAATAATCCTTGCATGCCACTAATTTAGCAAAACGTGCCACAAATCCTTGCCACTAATTTAGCAAACGTGCTAAATTAATCTTGCCACTAATTTAGCAAACGTGCTAAATTAATCTTGTTGGCCCAAGGTTACAATCAACCCATGTTTAGTGTATTTTGATGATTACAAAACATATTAGTTATTGGTACTAATATAAATTGTTGTTTAAGTGTGTTTCAGGTTTATATATTAAAGAGATGAATTCTTCCCTAAAGGAAGGTGTATTGGACTCAAGACAAGTCAAATTGGGCTCAAATTGCAATATTGAAGATCAAGAGAAGATAGCTCAAGTTGAAGTCTTGAAGACCATTGTAGTTTGTAAGTTTAGTTTTGTAAAGATAGAATATGTGAAATTTGGCTCTAGGATTTGCACACACATTTGTTTTGTATGTTTCTATGTTTTCAAAATATTTATTTCTAGGTTTATGCCTTAGTTTATACATACATGTACCCAAAGCTTTACATCTTCAAAAACTTGTTTAAAACATGTATATAAACTATTTTCAGCATAAAACTTAGCTTCAGATTTTTAAAGATTTTATACAAAATTTTCTATCTTAAAATCTGCCCAGAAAAACAGTTTTCCAGGCAGACCGGTCGACCGGCCCAGTCGACCGGCTGCTGTGCCCAGACATGCACAGGCTGTGCATGTCTGTCGGTCGACCGGACCTACATACCGGTCGACCGAAATTAGATGTTTGCTCTCTGTATCTTTCCGGTCGACTGGGTCGGTCGACCGGTAGAAGGAAACTGTGTTTCCTTTCTTGAGATCGGTCGACTGGCAGTCGACCGGAGCCATAACGGCTCTTTTGCCAGCAGGGTCCCGGTCGACCGGCAGTCGACCGGTAGGCCTGCAACACCTCCAACGGCTCTTTCCTCTTTGGGCTGTTCTGAAAAACTGTTTTATTTTCTGTTTTAACAGACTTTTTAGAGGGTTGTTGGGGTGCTTTTGCAGGTGATATTAGCTGGAAAAATCAGAGTTTTTAACCTATTCTCTCCCTATAAATAGTGGGAAATAGGCCTTAGTTATTTACCAAGAAAAATACAAGTTTTCATTGTTTTTCAAGAGAAAGAGAAAAATAGTTTAAAGCTTTCATTTCCATTCTTTCAAATTGGTTTTTCAGTTGTTGTTTGATCTCTAATATCACTCTACAACTGAAGCTTTTCTCACCACACTTCATAGAGCCAAAAATTTCATATTCTTTCTATAGGTGAAGTTGTAAAAGAGTGAGAGTGTTTGTAAAAGAGTGTTGTGGTCTAGTTAAAGATCACTATTTGTAATTCTTGTTCTTGTGGAGACAAGCTCCTCGGTGGAGTTTCTTTGTAAGGTGAAGCTACGGGCTTGAGGTCTTTGGAGGCCTAACTTGTACGGGATCCTAAGGGGATAGTGGAAACCCTTCACGGAGGTGAAGGCGGGGACTAGAGCTACGGGCTCGAACCTCGAAACAAATCACTTTGTTTGCGATTGCTTTTGTGTCATCTTGCCTAATTCTCTTTTGCTTTACTTGCTTTCAATTTATTGCTTGAGAACTAACATTTTATTTGTGCAATCCTTACTTGTTTACTTTTCTTGCTATATTACTTGTGTGCATTTCATCATCGCATTTCATACTTGGAATTGTTCGATCACACCTCAATACAACACGGTTGCATTGCGCACCTCTAACCCATTTAAGGGGAATTGGGAGGAAGGAGTTCAGAACCTCGCAAGGGGTATTCGGCTCTTAGTCGTGTTTTGAGAGATCGTTGCATCACTCACTTAAGTAAAATTTAAAAAGAGCATTAGATTAGCAATTACACCTATTCACCCCCCCTCTAGGTGTATTTCAATTGGTATCAGAGCCTGGACTCTAGGATTTGGCTTAACAACCTTAGAGAGATCCTCATATTGCTAATCATTTCATTCATTTCCACATAGTAAACATGGCCGATGGTATTAAGACACCCCCTAAGTTTGATGGACTTAACTTTCCCATATGGAAGGTTAAGATGACTGTTTTCTTGCAATCTCTAGGTAGCCGAGTTGCAAAGGCCGTGACTAAACAATTTAGTGCCCCCGATGGTGATAATCTACTTGGTCCGAATTGAGACCAAGGAGTTTGATGCCAATGCTAGGGCTCATTATGCACTCCTACAAGCCCTCAATGATGATGACATAGCTAGAGTCATCCATTGCAAATCCGCCTATGAGATTTGGACCCATTTGCTAGTAACACATGAGGGGACATCACAAGTGAAGAGGGCCAAGATAGACCTTCTTTGGTCCCAATATGAAAATTTTTGCATGCAAGAGAATGAAACCATAGATGATATGGTTACTAAGTTTACAAAGATTACTAATGGTCTTGCTTCTCTAGGTGAAGAAATCAACAATGATCAAAGGGTGAGAAAGATCATCCGGGCTCTTCCTCCATCATGGGAAGTGAAAGCTACAACATTGAAGGAACTCAATGATAAAGATGAGATTGAGCTCATTGGACTCATTGGGAACTTGAAGACCCATGAAATGGAGAGAAAGGCAAGGGAGGACATGGCACCTACCAAAAAGAAGACCATTGCCTTCAAAAGTCATGCTACTTACTCCGACGAAGATGATGAAGAAGAAGATGACGAGGAGCTCTCACTTCTAGTCAAAAACGTCCGGAGGATGTACAACAAGGCAAAGTTCCAAGGACGGAGGAGATGGCAAGGAGGCAAGGAAGAAAGGAAGATCATTTGCTTTAATTGCCAAAAGCCGGGACACATAGTAGCGGAGTGTCCGGACCAAGTGAAGCCATCTTCATCCAAGAAGCCATACAAGAAGAAGGCTATGAAAGCAACATGGGATGACGAAAGTGAATCCGAGGAGGAGATCGACACCGCCAATATGTGCTTCATGGCAAATGAGAGCACAAGCAAGGTAACCCCCTCAACTCTTCTTGATGATGATTTATCCATGGATGAGTTAAGTGAAGCATTTATGGAACTTTCTCAAAATTATGATTTCATGAAGAAAAAGTACTTGAAAATGAAAAAGGATAATGAATCTTTGAATATTCAAGTGTTAAATCTTTCTAAAGAAAATAATGACTTGCATTCTTCTTTAGCTTCCACTAAAAATGATTTTGAAAAATATAAGATTGCTTGTAAAGGAAAGACCCCATTTGTAGACTCTAATGAGATTGCCATGCTTAAGGAAAGATTAGACTCATTAGATGTTGTTTTGAAAAAGTGTAGTGAATTTGATAAGAAGAAGATGGAGAATATGTTTCCTAAGAAACAAGCTCCTAAGAAAAATATTCATCATGCTCATGCTCATGCTCATGTACATGCTACACAACCTATGCATCATGGTCAACCCCCCAAAGCATGCTCACACTTCACATACACACCATGCATTCATGTATAGAAAAGTGTACTCATGTTCACATTGTGGACGGAAAGGACACTTAGCTAATTTTTGTTATGATAGACTAAGTGCATCACATCATAATGTTTGGGTTCGTAACACTAACTTTCAAGGACCCAAGAAAGTTTGGGTACCAAAGTCAACAATTGTTTTAAATGATGTAGGTACTTTCCAAAGCCCAAAGACGTAGAGGTTTATGGTATCTTGATAGCGGTTGCTCAAGGCACATGACTTGGGACATCAACAATTTCGCAACCCTATCAAGATATCATGAAGGTGGCACCGTCACCTTCGGAGATGACGCCAAGGGAAAAATCATCGGTATTGGTAATGTAAAACTTGGCACCTCTCCTTTAATTGAAAATGTAGTTTTAGTTGATGGCCTCAAGCATAATCTCTTGAGTGTTAGTCAACTTTGTGATAAAGGTTTTGATGTTGTTTTTGATAATGTTTCTTGTAAAGTGATTGATAGAACTTCTAATGTTTGTGTATTTTCCGGTTTTCGTGAAAGCAATGTTTATATGATTGATATGTTAAATATGTCTTGTAATATAACATGTTTAAAAGCCCTCGATGACGACTCTTGGTTGTGGCATAGGAGATTAGGCCACGTTTCATTTGACCATATTTCTAGGCTTAACTCTAAGGAAATGGTGAAGGGTATTCCTTCATTGAACTTTGAAAAGGACCGAGTTTGTGACGCATGTCAATTTGGGAAACAAACTAAGTCCTCATTCAAATCAATTAAGGATATCATGTCATCACGTCCATTGGAGCTAATCCACATGGATTTATTTGGCCCTACACAAACCAAAAGTTTAAGTGGGAGTAGATTTGCTTATGTTTTAGTAGATGATTTTTCGTGTTTTACTTGGGTTTATTTTCTTGAACATAAAAGTCAAACCTTTTCACATTTTCAAGCCTTTAAGAAAAGAGTTGAAAAGGAAAATGACTCCTCAATAATTAAAATAAGAAGTGATAGAGGAGGTGAGTTCATTAACCTTCCCTTTACCACTTTTTGTGAGGAACATGGAATAAAACATGAACTTTCTTGTCCTAGAACTCCACAACAAAATGGAGTAGTTGAGCGGAAAAATCGTACTTTACAAGAGATGGCTAGGACAATGTTAAATGAATATGGTCTACCACATTATTTGTGGGCCGAGGCCGTTCATACTTCATGTTACATTGCAAATCGTGTTTTCCTATGTAAAAATACTACTAAGACTTCTTATGAGATGTATTTTTCTAGAAAACCCAATGTTTCTTATTTCAAAGTGTTTGGTTGCAAATGTTTTGTTTTAAATACAAATATTAATTTGGGAAAATTTGATGCTAGATCATATGAGGCTATTTTTGTAGGTTACTCAAATACTAGTAAGGCTTATAGAGTCTTCAATAGGTCAACTTTGACTATTGAGGAATCTATTCATGTTAAATTTGAGGAATCTAACAAGTTTGTTAAGAATTGTGTAGAAATTGATGCTTTAGATGAAGGTTTGAGAAAGTGACCTTGGAGGATGCTTCTACCATGGGAGACAAGCCAAAGGATGGTGATGTAAGTGAAGCCAAAGTGGAAGAGGCTCAAGGAAATAAACATCAAGCAAATGAAGAGGAGCCCTCTCAACCACTACCAAAGGATTGGAGATTCAATCCTCATCATCCCAAGGACCTCGTCATAGGTGAAGTATCAAAAGGGGTAACCACTCGCTCTAAGATTCAAGATTTTTGTGGTAATTTTGCTTTTATTTCACACATAGAACCTAAAAATGTCCTCGAGGCCGAGGCCGATTCATATTGGTTGCTTGCAATGCAAGAGGAGCTCAATCAATTTGAGCGCAACCAAGTTTGGCACCTTGTTCCTAGGCCCCAAGATAGACCAACTATTGGCACTAAATGGATCTTTAAGAACAAGTTGGATGAATCGGGTAATGTAGTTAGAAACAAGGCTAGGTTAGTTGCCCAAGGTTACACTCAAATTGAAGGAATCGATTTTGAAGAAACCTTTGCACCCGTAGCACGGCTCGAAGCCATACGGATGACCTTAGCATATGCCTCATTTAAAGATTTTAATTATTTCAAATGGATGTAAAGAGTGCTTTTCTTAATGGTTATATTGATGAGGAGGTGTATGTTGAACAACCCCCCGGGTTTGTTGATCCTACACACCCTAATTATGTTTATAAATTAGATAAAGCACTATATGGTTTAAAACAAGCCCCTAGGGCTTGGTATGAAAGATTGTCTTCATTTTTTATTTCAAATGATTTTAAGAAAGGAAAAGTTGATAAAACATTATTTACCAAACATATAGATCTAGATATCCTCATAGTTCAAATTTATGTTGATGACATTATTTTTGGATCTACTAATGTTTCACTTTGCAAGAATTTTGAGTCATGCATGAAAAAGGAATTTGAGATGTCTATGATGGGGGAGCTCAACTTCTTCCTTGGACTTCAAATCAAGCAACGTAGTGATGGGACATTCATCAACCAAGCCAAGTACACCAAAGAACTCATCAAGAGGTTCGGGCTTGAAGGATCCAAAGTAGCAAAGACTCCCATGGCAACCACTACGAAACTTGACAAGGACGAACAAGGTAAGGAAGTAGACATCAAATTATTTCGTAGCATGATTGGTAGTTTACTCTATCTTACGGCTAGTAGGCTGGATATAATGTTTTCCGTATGTTTATGTGCACGCTTTCAATCATGTCCTAAGGAATCACACTTAATAGCGGTAAAACGCATAATTAGGTATCTTAAGGGCACAATTGATTTAGGTTTGTGGTATCCGAAAACTAACCAATTTACCATGACTAGTTATTCGGATGCCGACTATGCCGGTTGTAGGGTAGATAGGAAGAGCACAAGTGGCACTTGCCAATTCTTGGGCAATTGTCTTGTGTCTTGGTCTTCCAAAAAGCAAAATAGTGTAGCCCTTTCAACCGCCGAGGCGGAGTATGTAGCAGCCGGAGCTTGTTGTGCACAAGTACTTTGGATGAAACATACTCTTCTCGATTTTGATTTACATTTTGATCATGTTAAGATTTATTGTGATAATACTAGTGCTATTCACATGACCAAAAATGCTAATCAACATAGTAAAACCAAACATATAGACATTAGATATCATTTTCTTAGAGATCACTTTGAAAAAGGTGACATAGATATTGATTTTGTTTCCACAGATTTTCAACTTGCAGATATTTTCACAAAACCTTTAGATTATGCAAGATTTTCATTTATTTGTGGTGAATTGAATGTATGTAAGATTGATACTTAAAATATCTTAGTTTGTTTTGTTTTGGTTTCTAATATGTTTGTTTTGTTTTGTCTTAAAATTTTTTTTTAAAACCCTTTTTGATGTATGACAAAAAGGGGAGAAAATATAAGGGAGAAAATATATGGAGAAAATATATGGAGAAAAATATGTTGTTTGTTTTAAATTTTGTTATTCCTTATGATAGTTTATTTTTTTTTGGTGATGATATTTTTCAATGCTTTATGTATGTTTACATAATGTTCATATTCATGTTAAATACATAGCATTGTTTAAGGGGGAGCTTTCCAAGCTCTTTCTTCTTTTATTTGTTTAATAACTCATATGTTTTGTCATCATCAAAAAGGGGGAGATTGTTGGCCCAAGGTTACAATCAACCCATGTTTAGTGTATTTTGATGATTACAAAACATATTAGTTATTGGTACTAATATAAATTGTTGTTTAAGTGTGTTTCAGGTTTATATATTAAAGAGATGAATTCTTCCCTAAAGGAAGGTGTATTGGACTCAAGACAAGTCAAATTGGGCTCAAATTGCAATATTGAAGATCAAGAGAAGATAGCTCAAGTTGAAGTCTTGAAGACCATTGTAGTTTGTAAGTTTAGTTTTGTAAAGATAGAATATGTGAAATTTGGCTCTAGGATTTGCACACACATTTGTTTTGTATGTTTCTATGTTTTCAAAATATTTATTTCTAGGTTTATGCCTTAGTTTATACATACATGTACCCAAAGCTTTACATCTTCAAAAACTTGTTTAAAACATGTATATAAACTATTTTCAGCATAAAACTTAGCTTCAGATTTTTTAAGATTTTATACAAAATTTTCTATCTTAAAATCTGCCCAGAAAAACAGTTTTCCAGGCAGACCGGTCGACCGGCCCAGTCGACCGGCTGCTGTGCCCAGACATGCACAGGCTGTGCATGTCTGTCGGTCGACCGGACCTACATACCGGTCGACCGAAATTAGATGTTTGCTCTCTGTATCTTTCCGGTCGACTGGGTCGGTCGACCGGTAGAAGGAAACTGTGTTTCCTTTCTTGAGATCGGTCGACTGGCAGTCGACCGGAGCCATAACGGCTCTTTTGCCAGCAGGGTCCCGGTCGACCGGCAGTCGACCGGTAGGCCTGCAACACCTCCAACGGCTCTTTCCTCTTTGGGCTGTTCTGAAAAACTGTTTTATTTTCTGTTTTAACAGACTTTTTAGAGGGTTGTTGGGGTGCTTTTGCAGGTGATATTAGCTGGAAAAATCAGAGTTTTTAACCTATTCTCTCCCTATAAATAGTGGGAAATAGGCCTTAGTTATTTACCAAGAAAAATACAAGTTTTCATTGTTTTTCAAGAGAAAGAGAAAAATAGTTTAAAGCTTTCATTTCCATTCTTTCAAATTGGTTTTTCAGTTGTTGTTTGATCTCTAATATCACTCTACAACTGAAGCTTTTCTCACCACACTTCATAGAGCCAAAAATTTCATATTCTTTCTATAGGTGAAGTTGTAAAAGAGTGAGAGTGTTTGTAAAAGAGTGTTGTGGTCTAGTTAAAGATCACTATTTGTAATTCTTGTTCTTGTGGAGACAAGCTCCTCGGTGGAGTTTCTTTGTAAGGTGAAGCTACGGGCTTGAGGTCTTTGGAGGCCTAACTTGTACGGGATCCTAAGGGGATAGTGGAAACCCTTCACGGAGGTGAAGGCGGGGACTAGAGCTACGGGCTCGAACCTCGAAACAAATCACTTTGTTTGCGATTGCTTTTGTGTCATCTTGCCTAATTCTCTTTTGCTTTACTTGCTTTCAATTTATTGCTTGAGAACTAACATTTTATTTGTGCAATCCTTACTTGTTTACTTTTCTTGCTATATTACTTGTGTGCATTTCATCATCGCATTTCATACTTGGAATTGTTCGATCACACCTCAATACAACACGGTTGCATTGCGCACCTCTAACCCATTTAAGGGGAATTGGGAGGAAGGAGTTCAGAACCTCGCAAGGGGTATTCGGCTCTTAGTCGTGTTTTGAGAGATCGTTGCATCACTCACTTAAGTAAAATTTAAAAAGAGCATTAGATTAGCAATTACACCTATTCACCCCCCTCTAGGTGTATTTCAAATCTTGCCACTAATTTAGCAAACGTGCTAAATTAATCTTACCAGTAAGTTAGCACATGTGCAGTATTTTTTAGCATACCATGTATAGGTTAGTTACCTTGTGTGATCGGCCTGATTGAAGGCAGTTTTTTCTTTCCATTTTGTTCTCCATTTAGTTGTCTTTAAAAGCAGAGAATTATACAATGAAAACTAAGCCAAAAAAGTTTTGCAGCTTCAATTCGTGTGAGTAATCTTGTAGCTTAGCTGTGAATCTCGTCGGCAACGTGCGCGTTGAATCTTCGGCGAGGTTCTAACAGAGAACAAACAGTCTTGTTTGGACTGTAACTGCCACCGAATGGTTGATCTAAACGAGCAAGACAAAGCCTTTCTTTGATTACTAGGATGGAAGGAGGAAGATGAAGAGGAAGAAGCTCCGACTGCTGAGGAGATTTTTGCTTTCATCAAACAGGTATATACTTTTCTAAACATTATATAAATGTATTTTTTCGGAATTGGTCCATTCAACTGCTAAGTATGCTATTTTTTTTTTCTTGCTCGTCTTCAAATTTATCTTCAGTATCAGGAAATACTAAGGCCATATTCCAAGTTTTGGATTCATTTTAAATCTGAGTTTTTGGATGGCTTTGAACCTGCTAGTTTATCTGTGGTGCAAACCTCATCAGATCACTTTGAAGCTGCTAGTTTGTCCATGGTGCAAACCTCATCAGATCGCTTTGAAGCTGCTCGTTTGTCTGTGGTTCAAACCTTCTGAAGCTCTGAGTTCGCCGTGGTGCTATTTTCAAGGATGAGAAGTAACCTAGTTTCTATAGAGGCGTGCTGGAGGACTGTCTTTTTCCTCTTTCAAACTGAGGTAACATCAAAAGGTAGATATTCTCTATAGAAAGAACTTGAGAGGTGGGAAACTAATGGTTTTGAGAGGATGCGATGCGATGCTAAGAGAGTGAGAGGGATCTAATTATTTTTTTGACCCTCTTGCTACCTAACAATAGGTACAATACATATTAAGATATCCTTAAGGAGTTGAATAGCATTTTTTTTCTTTTTCTTTTCATTTTTTCCCCCCATTGGTCCCAAAATTGGTTGGCGAAAAATCAACAGGGAGTTAGAGTGGGATTTATGTTTGGTATAAGAAAATGGCATGGATTGTGGTCATTTCTGTCTTTTTTTTCTCTTGAAGTTTTTTGCTTTTCTTTCTTCTTATGCTCGCATTCAGATGAGTTACTTCATAAGGAACAAGGTAGAATTAGACAAATGTCTGCGTGAAGTTTACAAATGAGAGGTAATGAGTTGGAAGTGAAACTAGCGTATTCTATGCAATCATATGGAAGTAAATCCACTAATTTTTTTTTTTTTTTTTTTTTTGGCTGGGGTTAACGTTGTAAAGAGCAGGTCTTGACTAGGCTTGTATCCTCACATAGTTGATACTTTATGGATTTTCTAAAGGATTCTCTTATTTAACTTCACATTTTCAAACTTCGGGCATATATAAGCACGTACGAGACTTTATCGAAGCCTAGCTTCGAGCTTTTTCAAGCTCTTTTACAACCCTACAGATCATTTTTAGTAATCCAAATCACATTGGGAAAATAGTTCCATACCCACTCCTTTGACACGTTTTAAAAAAATTCCAACTCATATTTAGTAATCCAGATCCAAATATGAAACAAACATGGGACCTGATTAGATCACTTCACCAGATAAACTAATTGCAGGTGACAACATGATTTGTAACAGAATGCAGGTTCATGTACAAAAAGATGAGAAAATTTATTCAAGCATAAATCACCACTACTACTACTAAGATACAACACGTACATGTACCCGATTTCATGAACAAAACTAAAACTAAAATGTAACAAGGACTATTAATGCCTATCACAACTATACTAACAAAGCATGGAAAGGTTGGTGGTGCCTCAAGTGGAGAGGTGGCTATGACCACAATTTCTGTTATTTGCCTTCTCTTCAACAACCTAGGAGAAGGGAGAGGGACTGAGCTTTGTCTTCTCTTGAGTAACTTGGAAGAAGGCAGGGGCACTAATCTTGGAGAAGGTGCGGCTTTGTCGAGGAGCTTTGTCGGAATTGGAAGTGAGCTGGGGAGGGAGAGGAATACATGAAGGAGGGACCAGCGAATAACTCATTCTCCTCGTGGCCAAGCAAATGGTTTGCATTTTCAGTGGGCGCTGGCACCACGGGTCTCCGTTGCGGAATGATGTATTTCGCTTTCACCGGCATTGCAAGAGTGGTTGAGACACTTGCGTGAGGAGGAACATATTTGGCCTCGGGACAATGATCTTTGTTGCAGAGTGACCTGTTTGCTTTCACTGACGTCGGATTAGGGGGGGGATCGATGACAAGGAGGAACATATTTGGCCGCAGGACACTGATCTTTGTTGCGGAATGACCTGTCTGCTTTCACCGACGTCAGATTAGGGGGTGGAAGCCGACGAGGAGTAGGAACATATTTGGCCGTAGGAGGAGGATTTTTGTTGCAGAGTGACCTGTTTGCTTTCACCGGCGTCGGATTAGGGTGTGGGAGTCTTCGGCGAGGAGGAATATATTTGGCCATAGGGCAAAGATCTTGTAGAGTATACACAAAGAGAAGAAGAGAATAAAATGATGGAGTGTGAGCATGGGGGGTGATTCAACTATATATAGAGGTTCAGCATTCCTAATCCGTTGCTAGTTAGGTTGATCCCAAAAAGGAAACTAACTTCAGTTCTAATCCTAATCCCAGTGGGTAAACACAACAAATGTCCATTACACCTCACTTAATCTGAGGTCCAATAAAGGAAATAATTATTGATCCTATTAGGATTAGGATAAAACATAAAAGTTGACAGGAGAAGTTGCGCGACTCCAGCTGCATTCAGATGTATGTGTTCACAGGACAAGAGAACACGTAAAGGAATTGCAAAACATCCCCTTTTTCTCTCTCTGGCATAAACCGAGCGAGAATCAAAAGCAAAAGCGAGCGAGAGAGAGTTTGGGGTTCGGTTCGGGTCTCTCTCTCTCTCGATCTCTGTGGAAATGAAGCGTAGCAAGAGCAGGAGCAAGATGGCGCCCTGGCGGCGATGTTCTTCTTCCTCTTCCTCTCCATCGCCGGCATTGCCCTCTCCAAGTCGACGATCGAGCCCTGCTCCGGCTCCGACAACCCTCGTGGGCTACACCCTCTACGCCGACCTCAAGGTCTCAGAGGTGGGGCCCCTCTTTCAGATCGACCCCGCCGCCAACTCCATCGACTTCACCCTCCCCGACACCGCCAACCGCATCCTCCCCTCCGGCTTCTTCCTCCGCGTCCCCACCACCTGCTCCTGCTCCGACGGCATCCGCCTCTCCCTCTCCGTCCGATACCGCACCCGCCCCGCCGACACCCTCGCCTCCATCGCCGGCAACATCTTCTCTGGCCTCGCCTCCCCTGACCAGATCAGGGAGGCCAACTCCCTCGATTCCACTGATCCCTCCGCCTCCCTCAACGTCGGCCAGAACCTCATCATCCCCCTCCCCTGCAGCTGCTTCAACTCCACCAACAATTTCCTCCCCGCTGTATACCTCTCATACGTCGTCTAGCCCCAGGACACCGTGCCTCGCATCGCCGCCACGTACTTCACCACCGTCACCGACATCATGAATGTCAATGCCATGGGGACTCCTGTCGTCAAAGCCGGTGACATTCTTGCAATCCCCCTCCCAGGTAATTAATTAATTGTTCTTTCTATTTAATTCGTGCACTCATAGTGGCTTAGATAATGTCACTCAAAAAATCAACATCAATGTTTGAAGGTGATGGACGAACTGACGATTTAGTATGATTAAATTTATATATATTGTATGAGATCCTATTGGGGGTTTTCATATCTGTGGGACTGTGTGATGACTTTGGTATGATAGAGAAGCATGGAAGAAGGATGTTAAGGAAAATAAAGTAATTGCAGTAGGTAATGACTGCAAAACAAAAAAGTCTTGTTAGTGCATAGCTAATCAGTATGCAGGAAATCTTAATGTGAGAGAAGTCATCGCCTGCAGCAGCAACAATGTTTACTGAATTGAATTGTTAAGAATCTCTCAACTCTAAATTAAGGATTTAGAAGAACGCAAAAACAGATCCATGTGGATATTAAAAAAAATACTCTATAGAATCTATCTCTCCCTCTCTCATGAGATTTCGTTGGTAATGTGCAGTGATTTAAGAAGTGCTTATAAGAGTTATCCCAGAATTGCATTGCCACTTTAGCACATTCAATCCCTTTCCATTTTATCGAAATAATGTGTGCAAGAGCTGATGGAACCTCATCATATAACTTGCAACATCTGCTTCTTCTCCAATTGAAATTTATCAGAGAAGGAACTATATGAACATGCAGCAGAAAGTCACAACTAAAACATCTTTTATTATTTTAGCATGCACTCACAGATCTAACCCCCTTTTAGTTGTTGATTTCTTAATGCACAACAAGGTTTTAAATATTAGAGTAGGTTTTTGGGGTTTTTTCATATCAGATAGTGGATATCAGATGATATATCATATATATAGAATCAATATTGGGTGTCCTTATTGGGTATTGTTTGTGTACCTCTATGTGTGTGTGCGCGTTTTATATATGTGTGTATATTGATAACTTAGGGTTGGTTATAATGTTCTAAATGTCATCTAATAGAAATGTCACATCTAATAAAAGTGTCTTAACATGCATGTAAAAGCAGTGAAGGATAAATTCTTCTAAGGTGAGAATTGAAGAATTTAAGGTGAGAACTTGGACCTTATCAAATGAAGATTCTAGAAAAAAGCACAATCACTTAACCAAATCAACAATTTTAGATTGCCACAAAGTACACATTGGGGGGCGAGGGACAATGGCAGCCTTATCATCACATCAAAATGGGGGAGTCCCTCCATAACTGAATCTCCAATGAGATTTGGGGGAAGGGACTAGAATTTCTTGGTGGGGTAGGGATACTAAAACCAAGAGCAACCTCAATTTCAAAGTGGATCACTAATAATCATAAGCTTCCTTCCATGCAACTGAACCCCATGGTTCAAAGTCTCTGTCTCGGCCGCCGACTCGGCCGGCACCGAGACGGATCGGTCTCGGCGACTCGGATCGGACTCGGCCGATACGCGCAAAACTACATAGAGCGCCAAAAAAATTATGAAAAATTCATGACAAATCATAAAAAATTGTAGATATCAAAATTCATGTATCAAAATTAAACTGGGGGGGGAGAGAGGAACAGAGAGAGAGAGAGGGAGAGAGAGACGGAGACAGAGGGGAGAGAGGGAGACACAGTCACACAGAGGAGGAGAGAGAGACGGAGAGAAAGGGAGAGAGGGACGAGAGAGAGAGAGAGAGAGACAGAGAGAGGGAGAGGGGAGAGACTGAGAGGGAGAGAGAGTCCGAGAGAGAGAGAGAGACGGAGAGAGAGTCACAGAGAGAGGGAGAGGGAGAGACTGAGAGGGAGGGGAGAGAGAGAGAGAGAGAGAGAGAGAGAGAGAGAGAGAGAGACGGCGATAGAGTCCGACAGAGAGAGACGGAGACAGAGGGAGAGAGAGGGACAGAGAGGGAGAGGGAGAGGCAGAGAGAAAGCCGGAGTCAAAGAGGGAGAGAGAGGAGACACAGAGGAGGAGAGAGAGAGACGGAGACAGATAGGAAGAGAGAGGCACAGAGAGAGGGAGAGGGGGAGAGAGAGAGAGACTGAGAGGGAGAGGGAGAGAGTCCGACAGAGAGAGACACAGCGGGAGAGAGAGAGAGAGAGACGGAGACAGAGAGGGAGAGAGAGGGAGAGAGAATTACCTGCGACGGCGAGGCGACGGCGACGGCGAGGCGACGGCTAGGGCGACGCGGGGGGACGCGAGAGGGAGGGAGCAGCGTGTGAGAGAGAGAGACACAGTAGGAGAGAGAGAGACGGAGACAGAGAGGGAGAGAGAGGGAGAGAGAATTACCTGCGACGGCGAGGCGACGGCGACGGCGAGGCGACGGCGACGGCTAGGGCGACGCGGGGGGGACGCGAGAGGGAGGGGGCAGCGTGTGAGAGAGAGAGAGACACAGCAGGAGAGAGAGAGAGACGGAGAGAGAGAGGGAGAGAGAATTACCTGCGACGGCGACGGCGAGGCAACGGCGACGCGGGGGGACGCGAGAGGGAGGGGGCAGCGTGTGAGAGAGAGAGAGATCAGATCGATCTGATCTCTCTCTCTCTCATACGCAGGCCCTTTTTAATTGAAGGATCACGGGCGCCGAGTCGACCCGGATCGGGTCCGACTCGGACCCGACTCGGGTGACTCGGCGATCCTAGACTGACTCAGGGGTCCGAGTCAAACCGAGGGGGCCGAGTCGGATACGACTCGGTCGAGTCGTATCCGACTCGGCCGATTCTTTGATCACTGCTGAACCCACAAAACCAATCCGTCGGGCCGTCAGTGTTTGAATGATTTGAGGGAGATAGGGAATGAGATAAAATAGTTAGGGGATTAGATAGAGAGGAAATTTTTAATGATTTTTTTTGATTTCATGGTTAATTTCCCCCCATTAGAGATCTCGCCTTCCAAAAGAAATTGAAGAAGAGGAGCAGTAAGAGGAAAGTGAGATGAAAAGAGAGAGAAAACTCATGACCACAAACCACCCAAACTCTTCGCCACCCTTTGACAACAAAAAAATATAAATTAATAGGATGTCGAAATCACCTCAAATCCCTCCCAAGGTAACGATTTTGGATAGAAGAAAAAGGTGAGATGTTGCTACATGTCAAAAATCACACCCGCAACTAAACTAAAGGAAAGGAGTCTAACAAATTTGCAACCATATCATCAATGCGTAGACAACCTTGTGCTCTTGCACACATATTAATGCTCTGGCCTCAGCTCGCTCATCCACTATATTGTATAGAGACATTTCTTGATGAAGATTGTACGAACAAGGAGGGGGTATAATATGGGCAAAGATTATTTAATATGCAATACATATCCTATAAAATCTGATATCACTTAATTCCTTCTTTTTTTCTAATTTAATATACATTGCGATTTAGTTGTTATCGGCCTCATATTGAAATAGTTTGGAACAAAACTGAAAGTTGAATCCCATAAAAGGGACCAATTTTAAATTGAAATTGAGTGTTCAAACCATTGTTAAGAATGTAGTGGATGACATGTATATAAGTTACTATCACTAGTCTGCATGTTCTTGATATAAATTTTCCTAAATGATGTTTCAAACATTTAATTTAATATTGGTTTTTGTTTTGGTGTTACCACGCCAATAAATCTGTGTTTTGGTATAAGCCCCCTCTCATTGTGGGGCCCACCATATGAGGCATGGTTCAAAGTCTCGGTCTCGGCCGCCGACTCGGCCGGCACCGAGACGGATCTGTCTCGGCGACTCGGATCGGACTCGGACGATACGCGCAAAACGCTACATAGAACGCCAAAAAAATTATGGAAAAATTATGACAAATCATAAAAAATGTAGACATCAAAATTCATGTATCACATATTCAAAACATATCGCCTAGCACTCAAAACATAACGTGAAAGTATAAATACAAGCGTTGTCGGTAGAAAAATATCAAAATACATGCATAATATAGTAAAGTGCACAAAATAATTCATAAGTACCTGTTAATATAGTCATTTCCACATTGAATTGCGAGGAGGCACAAAATCATCATTATCATCATCCCCGCGATAAGTATAGAAACCAGGCATATAGTTTTCATAATGATAATAATATGTTTGTGGGTGAGATCTTGTAGGCTGAGATGATTGGCCAGAGATCCATTATCAGAATAATATGGCGGTAGGGGTTGTGCAATATCACCTCCATGGTGATAATACCTAAAATCTCGATATTCAGTGCTGCTAGTAGAATATTCACCAGTGCTAGAATAATCAGTGTCAGAATATTGGTCAGATGTCAAACCCAACCCCTGTAAATGGCCTTCAAGACTATAATGATCATGTGAATAGTTATCATGTCCACTTGAATAATTATCGCTAGAACTGAAATTGACCAACCGATCCAAATGCCTACGCTGTTGCGAAATCCCCGCCCGGCCTCCATGATCTGTATCTTGTGTGGCATAATATTCTGAATCCCATGTTAAAGCACCACCTCGTTAGCTTCCACCAACACCATGAGTCTCTTCATCATTACCACCATCACTGTCGTCATCACCATCACCACCATCCCCGCCACCACCATCACCGCCATCATCATCACCGCCGTCATCATCACCGCCGTCATCATCACCGCCATCACCGCCACTTTCGTCATTACGACGAATACCTTCATCCAACCAATCTAAGTCATCTGGTGGTAATATCGGCTGTTCTCCCTCACGAATCCACTCATCTAAAATATCATCATTGAAAATATTGTTCAGATCAATTGCGTTGTAATAATCATCAGTGTCACTTTTGCATGTCAAGTTTCTTACTCGCAACCGCATATTGTAATGCACAAATACTAGTTTATGTAACTTGTTCATTGCCAACTGGTTGCGCAATTTTGTATGAATCAGCGACCACGTGCTCCAATTTCTTTTACAACCCGATGAAAAATATGTTTGGCTTAAAACTTTGATGGCAATTTTCTGCAGATTGGGAGCTTCTTCGCCATAATTAATTCACCAATCAGCTGAAAGAGATTGTTACACTGCTCTTCTAGTTAGTGAGCTTCCAAATTTTCCAACTCCATCCACAAATAATTTTATCTGTGAGATACACATCACAAGTGTTAATATTTGCATAACATTATATCGATGAAATAAATAAATTATTATTACCTCATTAATAGCTCTTGCTTGTTTATTCAAATCTGGTTCCTATCTTTTAATGACGTCATTTAATCCATTTCTCACTTCTGGATGTGTAGAAAAGTTTTTTGAATATTGGAGTGCTGGATTTAAAAAATATGCTGCAATAATGTAAGCACATGATTGTTATGATATGACAGTTTCAATCTAGTCAACAAATATGATTTCTAGGCAAATGAATTACCAGCAGCATGCAAATGTCTATGTAATTGTTCCTCACATCTTCTATCAATGATATCCCAGTACTTCTTCCAGTTCTTATTTGATGCCTTTATAGCCAATTTTGCTCTATCCATAGCTTCATATATAATAGATAGTGTAGGTTTCTTATCCTGGTCCACTATCTTCAAGACTCTAACAAGATGATCCATAATGTTTTGGACCTCTCTTGCCTTCTTTCAAAACCGGTCAGTCAGAATGAGATTAACCTTATCTCGCACACTTCTTCTACTCCTTTCCTTGTTGAATTCACGCCATTCGGTAGTCGTACGCATTCTTTTCAAATCTTGCTCATAGCGAATAAGGCTTTCAATAGAAATAAACTCGGTGGCAAACCGTGTTATACCTGGTCTCAACAAATCTCTTTCTCTGGTAAATAGCTTCATTAAATTCACCACTTTGAGGCTATTATAAATGAATGAAGTGATCATCTTAGCATCGTCTAATGTCTCCTTGACTGATTTCAAAGAGCCAATATCTTCAAGCATCAAATCAATGTAATGTGCTGCACAGAGAGACCAAAACAAATGTTTTCTCTTCTCCATCAACATGTGACCAGCTGCTTTGAAACTTGCCTCATTATCTGTTACAACCTGCACGATATTTTCTTCACCAACTTCATCAACAACTTTATCTATTAGCGAGAATATATAATCAGCAGTCTTCGAGATATTAGTAGTATCAACAGAAGTATGGTAGATCAAGCTTCTATCACAATAAATCATGAAATTAACAATAGGCTTTCTATTATGAGAATTCCATCCATCACACATGATCATGCAACCATATTGCGGCCATTTTATTTTTATTGAAGCAATATATACTTCAATTTCTTTCATTTCCTCTAAATATAGATCGTCAATCTGGTACCCTGTAGGGCCTTTTACACCTGGGTCTGCCTCCGTAATAGTATTAATCATGGCTTGGTAGTAAGGATCACTATCAGCGGCATTGAATGGTATTGCATTGTAGTGAAAGAATTTCGCCATAGATTTTTCAACCTTTTTAATATTCTCAGTTGAGAACATGCTTTTGATTGATTTCTGTTTTGCTGGGAACATGTAAGGATCAATACCACGAGCTGGAATTCAGCTTCTCTCATAGTCATACTCCTACGCAATCCACGGTTACTCCCTGATCTTGAAGGCTGCGAACTACTGTCACCAATATCAACTCCATCTGCCGATCTCCAAGCCATTTCACTACTTTTTTTCATAGCTTGTTTTAGTTGTCTTCTTTCAACTCCTTCTAAACCACCAACTTCTTCAATTTCATTATCAGAATCTTCTTCGGTCACATCATAAAAATCTTCCTCACTTAAAGATCTCATAAGTTGCTCTTTTTTGGATTTTATGGCCGCTCTTTCTTTGCTACCTTCAGAAAGATGTCTCATTATTTGAGATACCTCTTTTGATACTCGCAAGCATCCTTTCACCTGACCGGGTACATGTGCTATATGTTACTTCAATCTAGTGATACCACCATGGACTTGTTTCCCTAATAATTACATTTCACAAGTTTTTACTTCCACCAACAGGGGTACCATGTTCCCTCCAATATCGCGTTGCTTTGGAGCCATACTGAAATTTAAAAAAATTATCTGTTAAATTAAATTAAAACTAAAATTAACTAAATTAAAACAACATTAAATTAAACTCAATTAAATGAAACTAAATTAAATTAAACTAAACTAGTTTATACTAGATTAAGCTACACTAACTTAATTACCAAACTTCAATAAAATTATTAAATTACCTAACTTAATTATAATTACAAAACTTTATTAAATTAAATTAACCTAAATTAAGTTAACTAAACTAATTTAAATTAAATTAAACTCAATTAAATGAAACTAAATTAAATTAAACTAAACTAGTTTATACTAGATTAACCTACACTAACTTAATTACCTAACTTCAATAAAATTATTAAATTACCTAACTTAATTATAATTACAAAATTTTATTAAATTAAATTTAACTTAAATTAAGTTTAACTAAACTAAATTAAATTACATTAAACTCAAATTAATTAAACTGAGGGAGAGAGAGGGACTGAGAGAGAGAGAAACAGAGGGGGAGAGAGAGGGACTGAGGGGAGAGAGAAACAGAGGGGGAGAGAGGGACAGAGGGGAGAGAGAAACAGAGGGGGAGAGAGGGACAGAGGGGAGAGAGAAACAGAGGGGGAGAGAGGGACTGAGAGGAGAGAGAAACAGATGGGGAAGAGGGACTGAGGGGAGAGAGAAACAGAGGGGGAAAGAGGACAGAGAGAGGGGGAGAGAGGGAGACACAGAGAGGGGGAGAGAGAGACGGAGACAGAGAGAGGGACACAGAGAGAGGAGAGGGAGAGGAGAGGGAGAGAGAGAGACAGAGGGGAGAGGAAGAGAGAGGACAGAGAGAGGGAGAGGGAGAGAGAGTCCGACAGAGAGAGAGAGACACAGAGGGAGAAAGACGGAGACAGAGAGGGAGAAAGGGAGAGAGACGGAGAGAGAGAGAGGAGAGAGGAACACAGAGGGACACAGGGAGAGAGAGACGGAGACAGAGAGGGATAGAGAAAGAGAGACACAGAGAGAGGGAGAGGGAGAGGGGGAGAGAGAGACTGAGAGGGAGAGGGAGAGAGAGTCCGACAGAGAGAGAGAGAGAGACAGCGGGAGAGCGAGACGGAGACAGAGATGGAATGAGAGAGAGAGAGAGAGAGAGAGAGGTACCTGCGAGGGCGAGGCGGCGACGGCGACGCGAGGGGAGGACCTTTGTTGCTGCAGAACGCGAGAGGGAGGGGCAGCGTGAGAGAGAGAGAGAGATCAGATCTGATCTCTCTCTCTGTCCCTTTAAGTGGGGATTCACGGGCGCTGAGTCGACCCGGGTCGGGTCCGACTCGGACTCGACTCGGTCAACTCGGCTGAGTCGAGGGACTCGGCGCCACATGTCCACTCAGCTCCAAACAGGCGAGTGACACGTAGCCACTTCCAAAACCTCTGATCGGGAGTGCCCATTTGATCCAAACCCCGAGCGACTCATATAATTAGAAGAAAGAGATAGAATTAGTTGTAAGAATCTCTATCTATAAGAAAAATGCCTATTTGAACTCGACAGTTATACCTCAGGAACAGATCAACCATATCAACAGTTGGACGCAGAGAATCAAATAAAGATTGACTCTCACCCGATCAATTCTAAGCCGGATGTTTAGCTCTAAACTACCTCCGAGATAAGGGGCTAAGTATTCAAACAAAGTTAAACTCTATAGCCTTATCTAAACAGACACAACATGTATATATATAAATCCCTTTTAATGCGGAAGAGGACGAAAAAATAAGCCCAGAAACCCGAGCACGCCAGAGAAGTCCATTGTAAACGCCATTATTATAGTAGAATTTCTCCGTGATTTTGTCCTATCGGGTTTCCACGTTATTCTCTGTGTTTGCGTTGGGTTTTCTGTGATTTGATTATATTCACTACATTATTTTGGTGCGTGGATTAATTCCTTAAGAAATCACCCACAATATTTAATGCTTTCATTGAGGGGGCTATTTGGTTAGGAGTGGAAGGGAGGAAGTGAGGAAGTAAGAAAGTAGTAATAGTTTCCTTTAGAACTTGAGAATTGGTTGGTAAGTTTTCCGGTGTTTGGATGTTGGGAAATGCAGTTTGGAAAACGTTATGTCTTTTCCTGTGTTTGGATGGTAATGTGGAAGTGACAGTGAAAAAGTTGACCACAAAATAATATTAAAATAAAAATTAATTAAGAAAAATAAAAATTGAATTGTAATTAGAATGCAAGTGATATTTACATGATTACAAAACTAACTATTTTGAGCTATAACTTATTACAAATGAGATTTACATGACCACAAAATTAACTGTAGCACCCTAGAAGTGAGGAAATGGTTGTGTAAAAGAGAAAAGAGAAAAGGAAAAGGTTTTCTCATTTTCTTTTTCCGGTGTTTGGATAGATAGGGAAGTGAGAAATAACACTTCCTCATTTCCCTACTTCCGCCCACTTCCTTGAATCTAAATAGCCCTGAGATCCAGGATCTCTCCCCATCCAATATCTTTCCTCAAAATAACCATAACGTCCAAAAACGCCACCTGATATGACGTCAACGCTTCTGACAAATTCGACCCATCGGTTCTTTCTCGCCGGCAACTTGTCCAGATGGTGATCGACTGCGAGATGGTTGGGTGAACACCGGCAAAGGCTGACAACGAGCGGGAATTAGTAGTCATCCATTGCGATACCGTAAAACGCTAGTAAGAAGTGATAAAACAGGTCAACCGTCAGTTGCTCACGTAGATAAATGTTCTTCGAGAGACGCAACAACGCGTTATCGAGTTGGGTGCCTGGGAGATTCAGGTGGACAACTCCCCTGAGGTCAACCAACATCCAACGGCCCTGACCGACCTACGTTTCAAGCTAAACAAGATGCACTCCAATGTAATCAATCCGCATGGGGACCCCGAGAGCCTCCAAGTCGATAGCTCGAAAAAGCGTGCACAGGAACATCACACCCAACTCACAAGAATGCTTCCCTGACAATGGCGAAGACCGAGGACACCGCAGTCTTCATCCCTTTGAAGTTGTTGATTGACCAGATTCTTCATATCATCAAGCATCAATCATTAATAAAGCTCCCTAAGATAGCCAAGCACGACAAAGATTTCCTGAAAGTAGGAAACTGTTCTTTTCACGGTAGTTGGGGGACACGCCACCCAGCATTGTTGGGCCCTCAAAAGATACCTCGAGGACTTAATTCAACAAGGATATCTGGACGGTTCATCCTCGATGTAGAGGGAGATCGTGAGGTCGGAGAGTCCCCTGCCGAGACTGTCAACTAAACATCTCGCTCCTCGACAACATTCGGGACAAGAAGAACCCCTACAGACAAGAAGACCCCAGACAGGCAACGGAATTCTTCTCACTCAAAACGATAATAAGTGTTAAAATCATGTAATATCCAATGAAGTTATGCAGATTCTTTTACTTTGATGGTCATTGTCTTCTCTAGTATGACAAGCTCAGTCAACAGCTTATACGGGTCCTAACCCGACGACTACAAACTATAACTGCTCAGAGTCAGCCTAGACAGGTTCTCACCTTGACGACCACTCGAGTAAGTCAACAACCTATACATGTCCTACCCTGCCGGTTACAAGGGAAATCAGTTCCCGCGACTATCCCTCGAGGAGCCCCTGAAAGACGGAGAATCACCCACTATAACTGATCTTAGTCAGCCTAGACAGGTTCTCGCCTTGACGACCACTCGAGTGAATAAAAAGGATATATGGGTCCGACCTTGATGACTATAAGGAAAAAACAGCCCCCGCGGTTATCCCTCGGGGAGCCCCTTAAAAGACTGGGACTCGCCCACTATGACTGTTCGGAGTCAGCCTAGACATGTTTTCACCTTGATGGCCACATGAGTAAGTCAAAAGCCTATACGGCTACCCTGATGACTATAAGAGAAAAATAGCCCCCGCGGCTATCTATTGGGGAGCTTTCTAAAAGACGGAGACTCGCCAACTATGACTACTCAGAGTCAGCCTAGACAGGTTCTCATCTTGACGGCCACTTGAGTGAATAAAAAGGATATACAGGTCCTACCCTGATGGCTACAAGGAAAAATAGCCCCCGCGGCTATCCTTCGGGGAGCCCCCTAAAAGACGGGGACTCGCCTACTATGGCTGCTCAGAGTCAGCCTATACAAGTTCTTACCTTGACGACCACTCGAGAGAGTCAACAGTCTATACGGGTCCTAATTTGTAGACTATAAGGGAAAAACAACCCACGCGGCTCTCTCTAGGAGCCCCCTAGACGGATCTTCACCCTGACGGCGACTTTTCGAGCGACCCTCCAAAGGACGGATGTTACAACATATCTCAAAACATGAAGCCTCCCCCTTTGGGAAGGATTCTTCACTCGGGAAGTACATGCCAAACCACTTCAAATGTTTCAGAATCAAATAAGCATCCCGAGCAAACACAACAACAAAGTAAACAAAAAATTTAAAGGCATCACACAGGAGCGCCAAGTGCGACGATTCAAATACTCAAAGAAAATGGCGGACTTATCTTCTTGTTCCATTAGATCTTACAAAAAGGGGGAGCTATTTAACTCCGCCTGGGACTACCGCCTCGGCCCTCCAACAATCTGTGATGTCTCCCATGCCAGTCGCCAGAGCTCCCAACCTGATCAGTTAGCTTCCCCGATTGGCTATCCAAGCCCCCGGGTTGGAAGCCAGGACATCCTCCGGAGCCCTCTGCTGGACCGCTCGAGTTAAATATTATGATCGAAGAACGCAACTCTGTGTCTCTCCAAGCAGCGTATAATGATCCTTTCAAAGCTCGTCATAACGATTCGACTGACGAGATCTCGGCTCTCAATTCCTCTACATCCTTATCCCGATTTTCCAGGTTATTTTTTAACAAATGGACTACACGCTTGAGCGACAGCTTCTCCGCACGCTCCTCATTGATCTGCTCCTGAAGAGATCTCCGACTGGGCTGAAGCAACCTTCCCCTGCAGTTCAGACACCTTCCACGCCTTTTGCAACTCCTCAAGCCTGCTCAAGCATGTTTCAAAGTCGCGGTCTCGGCCGTCGACTCGGCGGGCACCGAGACGGATTGGTCTCGGCGTCTCGGATTGGACTCGGGCATTACGCACAAAACGCTACGTAGAAAGCTGAAAATTTTTAAAAAAATCACGACAAATCTTAAAAAAATGTAGACATCAATATTCATATATCATATGTCCAAAACCTATCACCTAGCACACTTAACATAAAGCGAAAGTATAAATACACGCATTGTCGGTAGAAATATATCAAATTACATGCATAATATAGTAAATTGCAAAGAATACATTAATAAATACTTGCTGTTGTAGTCATTTCCAAATTGAATTCCGATAAGGCACAAACTCATCATTATCATAATCCCCACGATAAGTATAGAAACTATGTGTATAGTTTCCATAAGGATTATAATATGTTTGTCTGTGAGATCCAGTAGGTTGAGATGATTGGCTAAAGGATCCGACATCAGAGTAATATGACGGTGGGTGTTGTGCAATATCAGCTCCATAGTGATAATACCCAAAATCTCGATATTCAGCGCTGCTCGTAGAATATTCACCTGTGCTGGAATAATTAGTGCTAGAATATTGGCCTGATGTCAAACCCAATCCTTGTAAGTGACCTTCAAGATTATGGTAATCATGTGAGTAGTTATCATGTCCATTCAAATAATCATCACTAAAACTCAAATCAACCAACCAATTAAAATGCCTACGCTGTTGCAAAATCCCCGCTCGACCACCATGATCTGTACTTTGTGTGGCATAATACTCTAAATTCCATGTCATGGCACCACCCCATTGGCTTCCACAACACCATGAGTCTCTTCATCATTATCGCCATTACCTCATAACCTCCATCATCATCACTACCGTCACTGCCATAATCGCCGTCATCATCACCCCCATTACTGCCATCACCGTCGTCGTCATCACCGCCATCACCGCCACTTTCGTTACTACGACGAATACCTTCATCCTACCAACTTAAGTCATCTGGTGGTAACATTGGTTGTTCTCCTTTCCGAATTCACTCATCCAATATATCATCATTGAAAATATTATTCAGATCAATTGAGTTGTAATAATCATCAGTATCGCTTTGGCATGTCAAGTTTGTTACTCGCAACCGTATTTTGTAATGCACAATTACTATGCAACTTTTTCATTGCCAATCGGTTGCGCAGTTTTGTATGAATCATCAACCACGTGCTCCAATTTCTTTCACAACCCGATGAAAAACATGTTTGGTTTAAAATTTTAATGGCAATTTTCTACAGATTGGGAGCTTTTTCACCATAGTTAATCCATTAATCAGCTGGAAGAGATTTTTGTACTACTCTGCTAGTCAGTGAGCTTTCAAATTCTCCAACTCCATCCACAGATAATTTTATCTGTGAGAATCTACATCATTAGTGTTAATATTTGCATAACATTATATTGATTGAATAAATAAATTATTAGATAGCTTACATCATTAATAGCTCTTGCTTATTTATTCAAATCCGGCTTCAATCTTTTAATGGTCTCCTTTAATCCATTTCTCACTTCTAGACGTGAAGAAAAGTTTTTTGAATATTAGAGTGCTAAATTTAAAAATTATGCTGCAATAATGTAAACACATGATTTTTATGATATCTTATTTGAACTCTACAATTATAGCTCGGGAACAGATCAACCATATCAACAGTTGGATGCAGAGAATCAGATAAAGATGTACTCTCCCCAATCAATTTAAAGCCGGATGGTTAGCTCTAAATCGCCTCCGAGATAAGAGGCTAAGTATTCAAACAAAGCTGAACTCTGTAGCTATATCTAAACAGGCACAACTTGCATAAATGATAAATCCCTTCCCATGTGAAAAAGGACAATAAATTGAGCCCAGAAACCCTTAGCACACCAGAGAAGTCTATTGTAATCACCATTATTATAGTGAAATTTCTCTCCGTGGTTTTCTCCCATTCGGTTTTCCACGTAACTCTCTGTGTTTGCATTGGCTTTTCTGTGATTTGATTATATTCACTACATTATTTTGATGTGTGGATTAATTTCTTAAGAAATTACCCACATGTACCTACTGAGGATCAGGTGTGATCTCAATGTCCTCGTGATAATTGTAGATATGTAGGGCTCCCTTCCACGTATCCAACGCTTCGAACCGTGCATGCTTTAGACTCCGAATGAGAGTTACGGCCGAAACAAATCTTAAACACTTTAATGGTTTGTGGCAATCGATGTTGTAGAAGCCGAGGTACTGTAGCATTGGGGTACTATAGCGAATTATTGTAACGTCGTACTATAGTGCTTACTACTATAAAGATTTTTTTTTGTGTGTGAGGAAAAATTTATAGAGAATTAGAAGAAGGATTTTTCTAATTTTTTTTTTGTAAAATAGAAATTAAAACTTCGGATTGGAGTTCAATGAGAGAATAAGAATCATAGAGAATTGAGTTTATAGATGTTAGGATTTTTGCCTTGCTTTTTCAAGAAGAGATGATGGTCCAAGAAAATCCAATTGAGTTAGAGAAGATGGCTTGAAGTAGAAGCAAATTAAGATGAAGTAGTTTCCTTTTCAGGTGATTGCGAGTTTCTTTTTCAGGAGGAGTATGAATAGGATTTAATTCCTATTCAATGAAGGTTTGTTTCTAAAAATGAAAGGGTTTAGAATCCTTCTAGATCAAGGAGATCAATTCTTAAAAAGATTGATCAAGATTCTTTAACCATCCAAGGGCCAAGATCATCTCATAGTCCAAATAGGAGTTGTATTGTAAAATCCTATGAATAAAAGTTGTAATTAAGCATTATAATTGCCTCAACAAAACAAGTCTCAAGGAGTTTCTACAACAGAGAATCTCAAGCAAGGAAACCAGAGGAAGCCAAGAAAGAGGAGCAAGTTGAAGGTGCCTAGAGAGAAGGTAATACTCTTGTAATCTAGGATTAGATTCAAGTGGAAGGTGAATACTCTTATTGCGTCAAGAAGAAGGTTAGATCTCTTTGTACCAAGTCTATTAATAAAGCTCTCTCAAATTCTCTCCCCGTGGACGTAGGCCAAGTTTGGGCCGAACCACGTTAAATCCTTGTGTTCTTTCTTTATTACTCTTTTGTTTAGGTATTGTTAGTTTGTTTTACATTAAGCTTTCCTTTTGCAAGTACTGTTCATATTGTCAAGTTCCGCTAACGTCGATCCTGGGAGTCACAACAATTGGTATCAGAGCATATCAATTTCGCAACAATTGGTATCAGAGCTCAAGGTGACGAAGGGCGATATGTCGAAGATAGGAAGTTCTACGGCAAAGTTCGAGGTTGAGAAGTTCAATGGCAAAGGAAACTTCGGCTTATGACAAAAGAGAGTGAAGACGTTGCTGGTGCAACAATGTCTTCACAAGACCTTACAAGGTAAGTCAGCAAAACCTGTAGGTACGTCAAATGAGAATTGGGAGGAGATGGATCTAAAGGCGGCAAGCACGATCTAACTATGTCTCGCAGACAAGGTTATGTACAACGTGATGGATGAAGAAACAGTTACGGGATTGTGGTCAAGGTTAGAAACGTTGTATATGACGAAAAGCCTCACCAACAAGCTGTATCTCAAGAAACAACTATATAGGCTACTTATGAAGGAAGGGACAGCAGTGTTGGAGCATCTAAACTTCTTCAACAAGGTCATTAGCGAGCTTCTAGCTGTTGATATCAAGAGCGACGAGGAGGACAAGGCGTTGATACTTCTCAGTTCTTTTCCAGAGTCATATGATCACATCGTCACCACCATGCTCTACAGTAAGGAAACTCTCATCTTGGAGGTCACGCCAACTCTCTTATCTAATGAGATTAGGAAAAGGCCAAATCAAGAGGAGCAGACAGGATCGGGTTTGGTGGTCAGGGGAAGGAAAGGAAGAGAAGGAAGAAAAGGTCCAAGCTCATCAAAGGCGTGTCACTTTTGTCACAGGGAAGGTCATTGGAAGAATGACTGCAAGCATTGGTAAAAGTGGCTGAAGAAGAAGGGGCAAGCTGTGGAAGCAGACGTAGCAAGCGGTGTAGAGGACACCAAAATATTAATGGCTTCTTACGAAGACAACACTTCTCAAGGTAAAGGTTGGATATTTGATTCAGGTAGCACAGTTCATGTATGTTCCCAAAAGAGCTATTCAATAACTCCTTAGTTGCAAAGGAGGAAGGGATTGTCAAGATGGTGGATGACTCGGCTTGCGAGGTCATCAGCACTGGACAGTCAAGGTTACAGGAAGAGATGGGACAGTGCGTGCTCTAGAGGCAGTCTGGTATGTCCTGGAGGCACAGTATAATCTAATATCTATAAGGGTGCTTGACGAAGAATGATGTCGGATCCAAGTGCAACAAGGTGTCGTCACAGTCAACCAAGGAGACGTGATAATCCTGGAAGGAGAGAAGTGTGGGGGTTATACAAGCTGAAGAAAGGGAACTCAGTTTGAGGTGGAGTTTCAAGGATAAGCTTGGAAGGGAGTTCATCACGAGGTGGAGCTCAAGGAAGACTGCAACAGGACGTGAACCGGGTCAAATGTTGCGGGAAAGAGAAAGGGTGCACTCAGGTAAGGCTTGAGATGGCCCAAGGCATGGCGATAAATCAGCCAAAGGCCTCGGGGAGGGGGCAAGAGTTAAAAGTTTTACGGTACGGTTATAACCAAGGAAAGAATCAAGATATTAATCCAAAATCTCAAGTTGTGCTAAAGGCTTGAAAAACAAGTCAAGGTGGAGATTGTTAGGATTTTGTCTTGTTTTTTTCAAGAAGAGATGATGGTCCAAGAAAATTCAATTGAGTTGGAGAAGACGATAGCTTAAAGCAGAAGAAGCAAATTAAGATGAAGCAGTATCCTTTTCAGGTGATTGCAAGTTTTCTTTTTCAGGAGGAGTATGAATAGGATTTAATTCCTATTCAATGAAGATTTATTTTTAAAGATTAAAAGGTCTAGAATTCTTGTAGATCAAGGAGATCAATTCCTAAAAAGATTGATCAAGATTCTTCAACCATCCAAAGGTCAAGATCATCTCATAGTCTAAATAGGAGTTGTATTGTAAAATCCTAAAAATAAACATTGTAACCAAGCATTGTAATTGTCTCAACAAAACAAGTCTCAAGGAGCTTCTACAACAGAGAATCTCAAGCAAGGAGACCAGAGGAAGCTAAGAAAGAGGAGCAAGTTGAAGGTGCATAGAGAGAAGGTAATACTCTTGTAATTTAGGGCTAGAATCAAGTGGAAGGTGAATATTTTTGTTGCATAAAGAGAAAGGTTAGATCTCTTTGTACCAAGTATGTTAATAAAGCTCTCTCAAGTTCTCTCCCTGTGGACGTAGGCCAAGTTTGGGCCGAACTACGTTAAATCCTTGTGTTCTTTCTTTGTTACTCTTTTGTCTAGGTATTGCTATTTTGCTTTACATTAAGCTTTCTTTTTGTAAGTACTGTTCATATTGTCAAGTTTCGCTCACGTCGCTCCTGGAGTCACAATAATTGGTATTAGAGCATATCAATTTGCAACAATAGAAACTCGGGTTTTGAGAAGGAAAAAGAGATGAGAAAAGATGATAGACTAATTTGGGTTTCACCCTCTAAACTAGGGTTCTCTAGGACTTTCTACCAAAGAGAGAAATTTGGAGGGAGATAACTCAGAAGTTCGAGGAAAAACTTTCATATCTTCATTGATTTCATTGATTGATATAAGAGGCCTTTTATAGGCTTGTACAAAATTGAATACAAATTAAACTAAAACTCCTAATCAAAATAAAATTACAATTTCAAAATAAAGAAACTAAACTCCTAATAAAAATACAATTCCAAATAAAAAAACTCAAAATAAAGAAACTAAAATTAAATAGAGTTCTATTATTACTGAGAAACTGGAACATGGTGTCTTCTCCACTGGTGATCCACATGTCATACACGTGGCTTGATGTTTATTTGATACAGTCTTTGTCTGTGTACTTTTTTTTCTTAACAAATGATGGAAAAGTGATTTTTTTTTTCTTGATGTCTCAAATGATATGTGGTGCATAGTTCAATATTTATATATTGTTCTTATTCATTTAATAGTGCTTTAATCAGTATAATGCTTGCTTGTAATTGAGATTAAAAGTAATGATACTCATGCTTGCACGCACACACACACGCACAATTATAGCTGTGCGAGCACTCTTTCACTCACACCCTAAAATGCACCCATAAGCTCTCAAACAAAGGGGTTGCCATACCTGTATCAATGAATATTATCAAAATTTTCCCCACCAAACAGGGGTTAACCTGTTTGGGTTAAACTTTGGCAGATGGCTTCACAGAACAGTTGCCAAAAACTGAACCACTAATTGTTGGTCACCTTGTGTTAACCTTTAGGTGTCAATTACATTATTTTAGGTATTGTTGGATAAAAGAGTGACTTGCGAATAAATTCTTAAGGGATATGTCCAGTTTTACTTAGTGCAGTTTAAACCCCTGAAACAAGCGAGCAAGCTTAAACATTCCCCTACACAAATAGGGAAGATGAAGCAACTAATTTTTATCATTAGATAATCATAAACAATAAATGTTAATGTCCTATACTAACATCAAATATCAAGCCATGATTTCTCAAATAACTTTTTACTTTCTTACTTGATTTTAACTTGATTTTAACTTGATTTTACCTTTAGTTTACTTCTCTAAATTGTAAATGCAAAGGTCATTAGATTGTCTGTACATCTAATTTTTTTTTTTAAAAATATCTTTTAGTTAAAATTTATGAATCAGGCCGGGTTGATTACTTTTTCCAAAAAGAAACCCATTATGTTACTTAAATTTAAGTTAGGTGATATCAAATTTTGAATGTGTTTGAGTTTGTTGAGTAGGACACAATATCTCAAGCAGTTGTTTGTCTGTGTGTATGTATTATTTTGTGCATTTGTGTAGGGTATGTCTAGTAGTTGTTTGTTTGTGTATGCGCAGAGAAAATTGGGTAAATTCTATGGGATGACAGTTTGCTATTCATACTATCTGAATTCATGTGATCGTTAGTTGGCGTGGTAAGAAATTGGATCTGTTATCTAGACGCCAATTCGAGCACCCATATGTATGGTTAACATCTTATAAACCTATTTCTAGGCTCGAAAGGTTTCCCTTTCTTTCTTTCTTTTTCCTTGGAAGAGAAAAGGTGCATAATTCTGAATTTGGAATGGACTGAAATGAACTTTGGGGGGCTGAAGCCATTGTATTTTAATGTCCGGAACAAGAAAGAGAAGAAAAAGATGAAGAGAGTCAACGAGATTTAATGAACAGAGAGGACTGGAGGCAACTCGAGAAAATTTCTTAGTTCCATAACACTGATTTAACAATTTGAGTTGGCCTACCTGAGAAGTAAATATAAGGGCACACTGTCTAGTTCATTAGAGCAAGAATGGAAAGAAAAAATAAGAAGGAATTGCTCCTTTATATGAGCAGTTAGGTTGGCCAATCCTAAAAGTAAATACAAGGAGCTGCGTTTTGGAGTGACATTGAAACGCGTGACAATGAAAATTTCTAGACAGTCATATATTTGTAAGATATTTGAAAACAGTATCCTCTTAATTTTGGATCATTAAAAGAAGCCTTTAATGGTAATGTACAAGATGTATCCAAATTATATATTGAGTAAATCATTATTCTAGAAAAAAATCAATATATTGTGCTGGATAATGCTTTGTTACGTTGTATGGTACATACCAGTTTCTAATGTTGTATGGTACATACTTGGGTGATTACAGGAGGAAATAAGAAATCAAGAATGCATGCAAATTCTGGTTGGACAAGGATAAGAAAGGTGTGGGAGGAAAGGGAGAGTGGCCTCTGTGATAAAATATAAAATCATAAGTCGTATGTTATTTTTGTGCTTATAATATTATATTCATCTAGCTTCTTTTAAAATTACAGCTTTTAGTTTGGGGAGAACTATAAATAACAGTTTCATTTTTCAAATATTCAAAGTGTCACTTCCAAACCATTAAACCTCACCTGATTATTTAGGCTTTAAGTGCTCCTTTCCTCTTTCCTCCCAAGGGTAATATGGGCTGTCATCAAAGATATTTGGCCCTTTACCCCACTTTTTAATCATTCCAATCGCCGCCTTTTGAGCACACAGAGCTCTTGTCAAACATGCATATCCTTACTTCAACCAGTTTTCCATCATACTCTCTTTAACTTGCTTTTATTCTATATCTTATTTCTCTTTTATTATTTGATTGTTCACTCTAACATTTTGGACAATATTTATCATTTTGTGAGGCTTAGCATTAGCTCACGTGATCTATCCCATTAAACCCTTGAAGCGCTTCTTTACTTAGTCGGACTACGTTTGATCCTATTTGGCATATCTTCATATCACACTCCAGTTAAGCAAGACAATGAAACTGGACATTTTGGGAATCACATGGAATGGAAAGGTCTAATTTTCCGCTGCCTTTACCAATCTAGCTTTCTGTTGCCATTTATTCCCTTATAAGTCAAGGCTTTCTTTCCTACATTTATCCTTGCGCTGTAAACGTCGTGAAGTGACATTCATTAGGATACTTCTTGATTATATAGATTGAGCACATGACATGAAATTTGTTGTTGCTACAAACCCTTTGTCTTGTCTTTATGTAACCAGAAACTCACTATGTGACCATAACTACTTCGGCATTCATCATCATGTGTTCTTAATGACATCAACATATACACCACTTTCTATAACCACCAAATTGATTTAGGGTTGGCAATGGGTTGTGATATGTTGTGCCTAGTCAAGTCTAGGCATGACTCATGTAAAGACAGTTAGGTCTATGCATGGCCCATAATACTATTTGAGCCCATACCTATACGCCTATGTACCAGTCCCCCTCGACAGTGAGCCAACCCATTCATGCCCCCATTTGTGCTTGAATCAGGTCAGCCTATTCGTGCCTGATATGGGTCTCCTACTTTGTGTCTAATCTGGCAGAGGAGAGTGAGAGTTGCTAGGGTTTTCACTTTGTTGTTTGGTTTGAGAATTAAAGTGAGGACGAGATGACAAATGATTCAAATGAGAGAATGAGATCTGAAAGTTTAAATGACTAATAGACTCATAGACTAATTCATTAAATAGTACATGTTACTGTGCCATTAATTGGAGGCTCAAGCAGAGCTCCATTCGTGCCTTGAATGGGCCGTGCCCCCAGCCATACGTGCCGGGCAAGGCAAGCTCACGTACGACACAATAATAAACTTGGTTGTAAGTTTTAGGTCATACCCAGAGTACTATTTTCATTATCATGTCCCAAATATTTTCATGCCAAGCCATTGCCTTGGTCCGGCCTCAACCCATTTACCCACCGTACATTGATTGTCCTGGTTTCTCTTTTGCTTTCTCAAAATAAAGAAAAATATCAGCACTGGAATGGATATATAGAAATCTGTTTTGTTTTCTATATGGCAAGCTATGGCTCTTTGGCTTTTCTATGCTGAAGATGATCTTCACTGGTGCAAACCTTTTCTCTGTTTGCTCCTCTTTATAATATACTAGTCGAAAGAGCTTAGAGGGTTATCAATAGTGGCTTCTCAGGTGTAAGTTGTGCCATTGATGTGGTAGGTTTCTGCACTCGCGAAGGTGTCACACAGGACCCAATATTGGTCCTCTACATTTCATAGACGAGCATTCGACCAGTAGTGAATGGGAAAGAAAGCTTTTGACACGAAAACTTTTGTTGTTTCATTTGAAGTCAAGTGTTGGATACTGAAATATCTTTCCTTCTGTTTAAAATGTTGAATTATGAATTTTTTTTCTCTATGTGGTCATTTGGTTATATTTACATCTGAATGAATAGGCTTTGCTTCCTCTAGCATCAAACTGACAACTTTAGTCAGATAATTGTGTATCCTTTCATCATTTCTCATATGTGCTATCTTTCGAGGAAAAATATGTTTTAGTTGGATGCACGAATTGATTTGAGGGTCATAATTCTGATATGAAAAGTTATGGTTATCAACACAATCTATATAGAAATTCACTCTCTAATTTGTGCTTAGCCATCTTTTTGTTGCCAATATTTCATTATTGTTTTCTGAATGTTAAATAATGGTAAAATTGGTTACGATTCAAGATATTTTTATTTATGGCGAGAGATTTTTGATTGGTTGATATTGCATTTACTTTCAGGGTCTCAACTTTTTGAAAAAATCTAGATAGAGAGCAACAAAGTGTGGAGATTTTAGTGGTTCACCCACGAGCGGCCAGCAGTTGTCATCTCAGCTTCTTGTCAATAATGCTTTCCATGTAGCTTCTGCTAAATCTGATGTTCCCCGGCCATCTTCTGCTAAATCTGATGTTCCCCGGCCATCACACATTAGAAATTACCAGATCCTCTGCCGAGAGAGAACTGGTGTCTTATCTCCTGCTGTCAAGGATGCTGGTAGCCAAGATGATAATCTGAAGAGCTCCATCAATCAGAACCTCCAGGCTGAAAGCAAGGGTGCCAAAATGAATTTGATCAATTTGTCCAAGCCGAGCTTGGGCTATTTCGGGGAGAAGAGACCCCTCTCCCTATCTCATAATCGGAATGATTTCTTCAATTCCTTCAGGAAGAAAACATCTGTCATTCATTCAGGTGGTGCTGCCATTCCTGAGCCAAGCTCCTGTGTTAATGTGGAGTGGTCACTGTCATCGGAGCAAAACAAAGAGAATTGTGCTGACATTTCCATGAGTAATCAGGAAGAGAACCATGGGGATGGGTATTGCTCTGATGCTTCTGTGATTAACCTGGAAGAGAACAACGGTGATTCAGGGATTGGTTGTGGAGATGGTGCTGATGACTCTTGTGTAGAAAAGCAGATAGACACAGGAGGTTTCAATCTCAATCTCCAGGAGATGATCTAGAGAACAAACAGTCTTGTTTGGACTGTAACTGCCACCGAATGGTTGATCTAAACGAGCAAGACAAAGCCTTTCTTTGATTACTAGGATGGAAGGAGGAAGATGAAGAGGAAGAAGCTCCGACTGCTGAGGAGATTTTTGCTTTCATCAAACAGGTATATACTTTTCTAAACATTATATAAATGTATTTTTTCGGAATTGGTCCATTCAACTGCTAAGTATGCTATTTTTTTTTTCTTGCTCGTCTTCAAATTTATCTTCAGTATCAGGAAATACTAAGGCCATATTCCAAGTTTTGGATTCATTTTAAATCTGAGTTTTTGGATGGCTTTGAACCTGCTAGTTTATCTGTGGTGCAAACCTCATCAGATCACTTTGAAGCTGCTAGTTTGTCCATGGTGCAAACCTCATCAGATCGCTTTGAAGCTGCTCGTTTGTCTGTGGTTCAAACCTTCTGAAGCTCTGAGTTTGCCGTGGTGCTATTTTCAAGGATGAGAAGTAACCTAGTTTCTATAGAGGCATGCTGGAGGACTGTCTTTTTCCTCTTTCAAACTGAGGTAACATCAAAAGGTAGATATTCTCTATAGAAAGAACTTGAGAGGTGGGAAACTAATGGTTTTGAGAGGATGCGATGCGATGCTAAGAGAGTGAGAGGGATCTAATTATTTTTTTGACCCTCTTGGTACCTAACAATAGGTACAATACATATTAAGATATCCTTAAGGAGTTGAATAGCATTTTTTTTCTTTTTCTTTTCATTTTTTCCCCCCATTGGTCCCAAAATTGGTTGGCGAAAAATCAACAGGGAGTTAGAGTGGGATTTATGTTTGGTATAAGAAAATGGCATGGATTGTGGTCATTTCTGTCTTTTTTTCTCTTGAAGTTTTTTTGCTTTTCTTTCTTCTTATGCTCGCATTCAGATGAGTTACTTCATAAGGAACAAGGTAGAATTAGACAAATGTCTGCGTGAAGTTTACAAATGAGAGGTAATGAGTTGGAAGTGAAACTAGCGTATTCTATGCAATCATATGGAAGTAAATCCACTTTTTTTTTTTTGGCTGGGGTTAACGTTGTAAAGAGCAGGTCTTGACTAGGCTTGTATCCTCACATAGTTGATACTTTAAAGATTTTCTAAAGGATTCTCTTATTTAACTTCACATTTTCAAACTTCGACCATATATGAGCACGTACGAGATTTTATCGAAGCCTAGCTTCGAGCTTTTTCAAGCTCTTTTACAACCCTACAGATCATTTTTGGTAATCCAAATCACATTGGGAAAAATAGTTCCATACCCACTCCTCTGTCACGTTTTAAAAAAATGCCAGCTCATGTTTAGTAATCCAAATCCAAATATGAAACAAACATGGGACCTGTTAGATCACTGCACCAAATAAACTAATTGCATTTGACAACATGATTTGTAACAGAATGCAGGTTCATGTAAAAAAAGAAGAGAAAATTTATTCAAGCATAAATCACCACTACTACTACTAAGATACAACACGTACATGTAACTGATTTCATGAACAAAACTAAAACTAAAATGTAACAAGGACTACTAATGCCTATCACAACTATACTAACAAAGCATGGAAAGGTTGGTGGTGCCTCTGGTGGAGGGGTGGCTTTGACCACAATTTCTCTGATTTGCCTTCTCTTCAACAACCTGGGAGAAGGGAGAGGGATTGAGCTTTGTCTTCTCTTGAGTAACTTGGAAGAAGGCAGGGGCACTAATCTTGGAGAAGGTGCGGCTTTGTCGAGGAGCTTTATCGGAATTGGAAGTGAGCTTGGGGAGGGAGAGGAATACATGAAGGAGGGACCAGCGAATAACTCATTCTCCTCGTGGCCAAGCAAATGGTTTGCATTTTCAGTGGGTTTTAGCTCCACGGATCTCCGTTGCGGAATGATGTATTTCGCTTTCACCGGCATTGCAAGAGGGGTTGACAGTCTTACGTGAGGAGGAACATATTTGGCCACGGGGCAATGATCTTTGTTGCGGAGTGACCTGTTTGTTTTCACCGACGTCGGATTAGAGGGTGGGATCCGGAGACAAGGAGGAGTATATTTGGCCGCAGGACAATGGTCTTTGTTCCAGCGTGACCTGTTTTCTTTCACTGGCGTCGGACTAGGGGGTGGGAGCCGACTGCAAGGAGGAACATATTTGGCCGTAGGAGAAGTATCTTTGTTGCAGAGTGACCTGTTTGCTTTCATCGGCGTCGGATTAGGGTGTGTGAGCCTTCGGCGAGGAGGAATATATTTGGCCATAGGGCAAAGATCTTGTAGGGTATAAAATGATGGAGTGTGAGAATGGGGTGTGATTCAACTATATATAGAGGTTCAGCATCCCTAATCCTTTGCTGGTTAGGTTGATCCCAAAAAGAAAACTAAATTTAGTCCTAATCCTAATCCTAGTGGGTAAACATAACAAATGTCCATTACAGCTCACTTAATCTGAGGTCGAATAAAGGAAATAATTATTAATCCTATTGGGATTAGGATAAAAAAGAAAAGTTGACCGGAGAAGTTGCAAGAGTTAGGTGAATTCAGATACATGTGTTCACAGGACAAGAGAAGCATCTTTTAATTCACACGCAAAGGAATTGCAGAGTTTTTGTTATGATGTGGTTAGATAATTACTCAAGTGTGAATTCTATGTTGTTTCTGCGAGCAAATTTATGAGAGGAGTTTGCAGGCAGCAATCGTGTAACAACCGAGGGCAAAGAAAAATTGCAAGATATTTCTTGAGAATGTAAATGGGAAAAATAGCTTGACATGCATTGCAAGAGTTAAGAACCAACAATGTTACACATGAGAATTGAATTGTAGGTGAGGAACTCGCAGCAGAAGAAAGATATGATGGCAATTGTTTGCAGCATTGTGTTTACGTAGATGATGAGTATATTATAGCAAAACAAAAGACAATACCACATAAGTCTTCAGACGAGAGGATACGCCTGATTATCACACATATATATTATATGTATTGTTGTTTAAGTGCTACACACAGACAGCCCAAAAAGGTGTTCAGGTAGGAGAACAGCATGCTACTCTGATGAAGATGATGAAGGTTCTTTCGTTGGAGAATCTGATTTTAGAGAAGCAGATTTCCCAGTGCCAGCCTCTAGAGTATCAGTTTGTTCTGGAGCACGAGAGCTGGAAGCGCCGTTTGTTCTCATCACCCTCTGTGGCTTGGCTTGAAAGCGCGAAGCACCCAATCAATGTTTTGAACACTGTACCCGCTATTTTGCAAGGTACCTGAAACTTTTGTGATTGACCTTTAGACGAAAGTATGTAAGTTTTGCTGACTTGTCATTGAAGAATCTGCCTGGCTTGGTGAATTCCATTTGCCTGTAGTTGAAGAGAAGAACATGTAAATTTGCGTGTTTTAAATAAGTAGACAGTAAGAAGACACTTCAGTATGATATATCAATGTAAATGTTCTATAGTGCAGATTCAATTTCATATCTGAAGCGGAAGTATTGTAATTCTTGTGTATAGAATCTAAAGAGAAATGACACAGAATTTCAGAGAGAGTAACAAAAGAGAAAGTAGTGTGTAAATGAAAATAGAAGGAAATATATCGTGAAAATACTATAATCACTGGGTTTTGTTGATCGTTTTGGGTGATACCTCTTTATTTTTCCCCATTTCCAATACGTCAGAAGAGGGGAGTGAGAATAACTCTTCAGCGTCATCATCAAACATTGTAAGCTTAGCCTGCTGTTGTGTCGGTGACTTCTTTGCGAACTTCTGACCTTCAACAAAATATGATGTGACCATGTTCACTTGCACACTTTAGTTCTCTATAAATAAGATGTATGGTTGTATTTTCTTTTTTGAGATAAAACCTTGAGGTCAAAAAAACCCCGCTGTTTCATTAATAAGAAACTAATAAACATTCTCAAGCAAGAAGAGTACAAACATGTATCGCATATACAATTTGAACCTTCAAAAAGGAAAAAAGAAAAAGAAAAAAGAAAAAAAGAAAAGGCCAACGGAACGCCATTGGAGTTCCTCCCGCATCGCGGCATTGCTAATCTGATCAAGTCATTCCGTTACTGGCTCCAACACCATAGAGCATGGCAAAACCCACCACCACAGTTTCGATCAAACCCCTTTCGACCAGATCGACGAGATCCGACGCCCACTACCGCCTCCGCGGTCCAACTCCCTTTCGGCCGGCTCGGCGTTGATATCCTTTCGGTCCTCACCGCAGTCATCATCATCTTCCTCCTCGCCGACCTCAGATCTAAAGGTCACGGAGTAGATCTAGCTAAAACTCCACGCCTAGGTAACGGCCAGATCCGGCCACCCCAACGCCGTCGACTCCATCACATCAAGCCTGCCTTTGTCGCGCTCTTCGTTACTGCGCAGCCTTGCTGAGCCCTCGCCCGTTGCCCACTCGAACCCGTCGCCAACTTGGGCCGAGCCCTCCAAGAATATAAAGATCCAAACTTTTATCACAAGACGAACGCATTCCATTTCAACACATTAAAACACTTTGTAAACAAAGTGATCACCATCAAAAAACCTAACTCACATGGATAATCAAAGGTGACAACTTCGACAGCACCCAGTGCTTCCTTGAGCATTTCCTTCCATCTGATCATCCACTCTGAAGTGGATGGAGCTCCAACGCCATAAGCAAACACAACGAGAGGTGAATACGATGTTGATGAGCGCGCCCTCGCTATGCGACTCCGGCGCTCTTTGTCATCGCGATCTTCACCTCCACGCCAAGGTCAGACCGGCCTCCTTTGAAGGTCTTGGTCAGATCCGTCCACCCTAACGTCGACTCCGGCGCATCAACCCCCCTCATCCCTGCGTGGCCTCACCCCTCATCGCAGCTGACTTGGACCCGCAGCCGACTCATCGAGCCCTCGAAGTAAACGCTCTCGTCGCGCTCAATGCCGTCGCACGGCCTCGCCAAGCGCTCGTTGCAGCCAAGTTGGGCCCACAACAGACTTGTCGAGCCCTCGAAGAGCGCACCCTCGTCGCGCTCTTCGACTTCGGCGCAGCCATCGTCGCGGCCTCATCCTCGCCGCAGCCGCCTAGGGCTCAGATCTGACCGACTCGCGCCAAAAATCTCCACGCCAAGGCCGGATCCGGACGCCCCTTGGACAGATTTGGCCGGATGGCCGAATTTGGCCAGATCTGAAAGTCACGGCCAGATCCGGCACCTGAGAGGAATAATAAAAAAAGAAAAAAAGAAAAAAGAGGATTTGAATTTCGTGGGTTGCTAGAGGAAGGGGGGAGAGGATGCCGGCGATCTACTCCTCCCCCATAGAACCGATCAGCTGTGTGTGTTGGTTTGGGTGGGGGGAGAAGGCTCTATACGGTTGTATTTTTTGTTATAAAGTTTTTTTAATTACCTTTCTGTCATGTTACCGTCTCTGTTCGCGCACCTGGTGTCAAGGCAGCCATGTTGATCACCAACAGAAAGGAAGAAAATCAGAAAACAAATACTAAACACTGTGAGAATGTCATTAAGAAGTGTATATCTATTAAAATTCTTTTGCGTAAGCAGGTCTAGCAAGCTATTGTATTCGTAAGGATAAATACATAGCAGCATGCTAATAACAGGAACACTGACATATATAACAAAGAAAAAGAATACTAATGCTCATGAAATTTACAAAGAGAGAGAGATATTAGACTTTGTTGACAGAGAATGGTGTCAGTGAGGGCAGTAACCAATTGCGCCCAATGAGGAGGAAGAAGACTGGAGCAAGCTATAGGATTCCAAGTTTGAGACCAAAATAAAACGTTTGAGGGCAAATATAAGTTAATATTTGACACCAAAATCAGAAAAACAAGCTGCAATGACATAGTTCAGCTGCAATATCACAATTGACACCACGATCACAAATTTGACATGAAATTTTAGTTAACTATTGATAACAAAATCACAAAAGAAGTTGTGAACACATTGTTGAGGTCCAATACTACATTTGAGACCAAAATCATAAAATTGACGCCAAAATTGAAGTTCATATTCCAAACCAAATTCAGAAATCAAGCAGTGAACCACTAAGGTGCAATACTACACTTGAGAACCAAATCCTACAGCTGAGACCAATTAAAATGTCATATCTGAGACCATAAACAGAAAAGTTGACTGTGAACACATATTTGAGACCAAATAATCAAGGATAATTATGCTAAATGGTTCAGAAATGGCCGAGTATCATTTACTTCATGGGGGAGAGCTGCACAAGTTTGCCTCTTTATCCCCAAAACATCATATTAATGGCCTATCACCACAGCCTACCGAATCTCAAGGCCTAGCATGAATGCACAGACCACATTCCAAATATATAAGTAACAAGATGAAATTGGCAGCAAAACTGTAAACATAACAAAACTACATTCAAAGAAGAAAAACTTATAAATTTAGAGGATGTAAAAGAATAGCTCAGACCAAAATCATATGAAGAAGGTATGAAACATGGTAAAGGTGTAAAAACTTCATATATCAAAGGCCAAAAATGAAATTTAGATATAGTTGAAAGGAAAGTGGAAGATAATCAGGAAAACAAGCTGCCAAGTTTGCATAATTTAGCTGCAACACCACATTTGAGACCAAATTAGAAGATTCACACCAAATTGAAGGTCATATTTGAGACCAAATCAGAGCATAAAGGTGAAAATAATATGAGACCAAAACCATAATTGTCAGACCAAATTTAAGAAAATATTTGAAAGCACAATCATAAATTTACTTCCAAACCCTCGTAAGCCAAAATTGTCATTTATGAAAGACCTACCATCACTGCGCACATAGTTCAACCGCAATACCACTTTTCAAATATAGAAACTGATGAGATGAAAGTGGCACAGATAATATTAACAAGTGAAAAGTAATTTTACATAAGGAAAAGCTTGAGGTATTAAGTAATTTAATTTAATATTTTAAAGAAATTTCATGTAAAGGTGTGAATGAAATAAGGTAAAGTTGCAAAACTAAGCCTCCACATCCCCATATACTCCAATGTTTGATAGATCAAAAGGCTAGCATTAATGCGCATATAGTTCAGAATAAGAGAATAGTAAGATTTGCAGTACTAATTAAAGGAAAAAAATGTGTTTGTACCATCCTTTTCCTGATTTACTTCTTTACCCCTACTTGACTTTTACTTCATCATTTGCCTCTTTCTTTTATTTGGTATTCTTTTTTAGCCTTATATCAATTTACAGAAACCTTTAACAACCTTTTTATGTTATCTGGACTGTTTTACCCTCTGATTATTCTATATTTTATGGTAATATCATCTCACAAATTAGGTCCACTGATTAGAGGAAAGAAGAAAAGAAAAAAAGGCTCATTGTTCTTGCTCATGGAGGTATCTCTCTCTCATTGGATCATATTCTCCAAAAAAAAAAAAAGGATCAGTACATCAAATGCAATGCACCTTCAGAAATCCTTTATCATTTCTTTGAAAATATATCTGATACTGTATCTCTTCTTTGGCACATGTTTTATAAATATTGGGCCAATGTTATATAATTTGAAGGGAAATAGCTGCACAAGCTTACCTCAGCATGAACGCGTACCCAATACTCAAAGACTAGCTTGAATGATAAATGCAAAAACCAGCAAATATCCTGAGTACAGAGATGAAAAATGGTGGCATGCTTGGCTGCTAACTGCCTCGTCAGGTTACAATATGGCATATAGACACCCCCTAGCACGTTGTCTCACACCACACAAGTTATTTTTCTTAACCTATGATAATAAGAAGAATAAAATAGAAAATAAAAAACAAATAAATATAATAACAAAATTATAAATTGTCCATGGTGTCGCCAGGGAGGGAGGTTGGACCCACCAACAGCAGGTTGTTCCTTCTTCTTCCATTTTTTTATTTAACCTCAAGAAGAAATTTGGGGTTGGTTCCGCATAGAAATTATAACAGATACTCTATAATTACTACATACATTTATCAAGTAAGTTTCTGCTTTAGCTTTCAGTACACTACTAACTAAATATATAGTGTATTATTAACTTTTTCAGAAATTGCAAATTCAGCTGTTAGTAATTGTAGGAAAGCATTTCTAATGTGATAAATTTGTGGTAAACCACGAGTTTTTTTTAGTATTGTTCTGTAAACAATTTTAAAGTAAAGATAAAAACTTATATAAATTGTAGTTTTTACCCCCAAAAGTTTTAAGATGCTATTGAAACCTCTGATATTACAGCTTAAACCCTAAAAGTTTTATTGGCAATAAGAAACATAAATAAAATAGTATTTTTCACATTTGTCACATATTTTTTTCAAAAATTTCAGATTAATCTATATTGACTTTAAAGTTTAAACATGTTAATAAGGTTGCAAAAAAAAGATATAAAAATCTTTATAAAATTTTAGAACCCTATTATAACATAATTTTAGTATTTCTCAAATTTTAGTTTATATCACATTACAATTAAGAACAATAAGCAAAAAAGAGAAAGTTTAATAAATATATATTGGTTAAAGTTTAATGCATCTCTAAATTGTTATTGTAGTACGATCTTTTCAAGACTAATTGGCTAGGTCGATAGAGTGTCTAGTGGGGAATTTAGATGGTTGAGAGGTTAGTGGGCTTCAACTCACTATTTATTTTAAAAATTGAACATTATTTTGTAATAATGGAATGGTTGTTGCAAAAAATTATTTTTCATGTGTTTTTCTTATGAGAAGGATCGAATATGATACTTTTAGTTCTTTGATTTTCTAAGAAACTTGCAAGTGAATTTGCTACCATGTGAATTTGATATTTTACACTGTTAGTAGTATTGTTTACGATGTTTCTATTTAGTACACTGACTAATGAAAATTGGATAATAAGTGACAGTGAAACTAAAATGTCACATCAGACACTAATGAGGGAGGGCACCTCTAGATGTTGTTGGGGCCACTTATATGCCCTTATGGGTGGATATGTGAAGCTAAATATCACAAGAATCACACCAAACATGTGTTGGGGCCACATCTAGGTATCCTTGAAGGTCGGCTCTAAATGATTATATCCAAGTTCTATTATCTTTAATACTTTGTAACTGATAGATATATTGACTTCTCAAGTGAATCCATTTAAGTACAAGTGGCAAAAACTTTAGAACACGATATTATTTAAAATGGTTTTAATATTGTGTTTTAAATATTTTTATATTGTTTATCACATTTATATATTGAATTCATTAGTAATATGTTTATCTATTTTGATTTACTAGAGAGATGGTGTCTTACTCATTTAGCATTTAGCTCATCCACCTTTTTACCTAGTTTTCAGATTTGGAATAGACTCAGTAAAATCACGTAAGGAGATTTAGGTGCAATCAGAATTAGAAGATTTTCTTTTGTTTCATTAAGTTTCTATTTATTTCCATAGATGAGGAGTGTGGAGACAAAACTTGTATTGAAAACCTGGTCTTTTGAGACAATATTAAATATTCAAAGTTTTATGTTTTCGAACCTTTAATAAGAATCAATAGTTTGTATATCTTTATGTTGTATTTATCGCTTTGAAGTAAGTAGTGATAGGTTTAGCATGGGTGTGAGATCCTTCTTGTACACATGTAGCTTATGGAACAACTCCAACCTTTTGAGGAGTGGGGGATGTTACGGTGAACGTTCTCAACGTGAGCACGAATTCGATTTTAATGAAGCTTCAGCTAGGAAGAAGTGCAACTTGTATTCAGCTAGGAAGATGTTTGACTTGTTTTGGTTATCTTTATCATTTCCGTGGTCACATGCGGATAGGTCCTCTAGATTCTTTCCTTGTCAAAAAAAGAGATGGAAAATAAACCATCTTAAAGTGTGTACCTTTCAGAAGCGTGACGTTGTGTCTAGTCCACGTTGGCACGTCTATCACCTATGTTTGTGCAACATAGAATAGCTCGTTCAAAGGACATTTGATCTAGTGTAGAATCTGTTTTAGTTGTGGCATCAAAGAAAAAATTCATTTAATTTGTTTGCATGACCCAACACTATCTTTTGAAGGGTGGTGTATCTTTGTAAAAAAGGCTAATAAATAAAGTTTGCATTACAACATAAGCAGCTTACTTATTTACTATGTACCTCCACTAGATGAAATTCTTGGTTTGATTCCACCACTAGAAATGGCTAGCATTAGCAACCGTAAAAGTTTGAACAATGAAGACCATCATGTTTGGTAAATTTATTTCTTTTCAGAGCCTCTAAGAACTTAAATTGGATTAATATCAGTCACTTTGTTTTATCCCATTTAGGTGTCTTGTTTATGGATTTAGGTGCCTTGCCAGCATTACAGTCATAATATTTAGCATAAAGCAATAATTAGGGCAAAGAAAAAGATGGGTTTCTGAATAATTTATATGCTCATAACCATGTAAATGAAGGAAATTCAATACAACACATGGATACTCAATGTGAATATATAAAAGTGAATGTTCAATATGAATATATAAAATATCCACTTTATTTGCACTTGGTACCTTTAGTTCTGATCTGAAAAAAGAAAGAACATTGCAGGACTAAGAGAAGATGTATTAGCTTCCCCCCGCACTGGCTCAGCATCTCGGTATGCTTTTCTTGGCTTTTCTTGGGCAGAGGAAACGGATGATTTTTGTCCAGGTTCGTGTGGGATGTGTCCATCTGAAGTACCACTCCCCCGATGAGGGGCAATTTAGAGACCTCAAATTATCTTGGCAATAAGAATGAGAAGAAAATTTCCCTCTTGATTCCTTTGGTGGTAGAACAAACTGGGGGTAGAACTGACCTAATCTCCTCAGGCCTCAAAGATTGCATCCCATGATACTGTCAGTAGACAATAGTGTCTGTTTTAAATATAGTGGGTTAGAACCAGTAAAGCAAAAGTGACCAACAAACAGAGCCGGACATGAAACTCACCATGGACATGGTAGCCATAATGAAAGTTTCACCGCCAAATGACAGCTTTATGTAGAGGGAGAGAAGTGACGTATATATACATATATTTGATAGATAAGTCCCCTTTACAATCACCTTTAAGCATTCACTGCTATCCATCCTTGCAGAGCAACGAAGCAAGTGTGGACTCTTCATTGACAATTGATGCGAACTTTTTCCTCTTTCATCAGCTGATTAATGTTGGAATGGAGTACACATGGTACCAATACATTTATGCTTGATAGAAATTCAGCAAACACATACTAAGGAATGACTATATATGTGTCTACTCATCGCCTCAAACTGAACTTCAGAGTATTCAAGTGCAAGATATTTCGAAACTTTTTGGCCGATCCAAAGTCCTGATCCCATCTCAGCCTATAGATTGATTACTTCGGTAGCCTTCAAGTAAGCATGACAAGTATTGTAAATTTGTGATGTGAGACATCTTAGCAAAAGGTTTATAATTACCTTCAGGATTGTACATGTCTTAAACTTTTTGTTTTACCTCATTAGACTTCAGGATTGTACGTGACTTAAACTTCTTGTTGCACCCACTTTTGATAAGAGACCCTGACGGTTGTTCTTGGCGCAATTTAACAGCCACCATACTGCAGGATCTTGTGAAAGCCTATTCTTCAGCATCATGTAAGAATTTTCATGTGATGTTCAGACCACTGACGAATGCCCAGATCAATGATGTTGTAGTTTGTGTTCACTGTCAGATGATCTAGTAATGCATCATTTGACTTCAGACTCATCCATTACAATGATGCAGCTTCATTTCAAAACTGAGCAGTTTGAGCATACCATTGATGTTCTCATATTGGACATGGCCTCTGTCTCCAGACACAAATTCATGCCAAGCACCATCAATCTCTACAGCACTGAATCCAGGACTCTTCTTTATCCCGAGAGACTTCATCATGTTCCGCACTTTCACCGCTCCATCCCATCTCCCAGCAGAAGCATATGTATTTGACAGTAGCACGAAATTGGAATCTGTCTCAGGCTCCAACTCTACCAAATAGCCCATCAACTTTTCTGCCAAACCAATATTTTCATGCACCCTACAAGCAGCAAGCAGTGAACCCAGCACAACCTCATTTGGCCCCATGACCGGCATCATGCTTCCCACCAAGGTCATCGCCTCCTCTAGCCGCCCGGCCCGGCCCAAAAGATCCACTACACATCCATAATGCTCAATTCTCATAGGGATTTCCGTATACTTCTGCTGCATGAGTTTATAGTACTTAAGCCCTTCATCTACCAACCCAGCATGACTGCAGGCAGTAAGCACCCCCGTGAAGCTAACGCCATCTGGCTCGAACCCCATCCTCTGCATCATATCAAAGTGATCAAGCGCCTCACTACAACATCCATTCGTAGCAAACCCAACAATCATCGAATTCCAAGTGACCCGCGTCCTGCTCCCATTATCCACCCTATCAAAGACCTGGCGAGCGAGGTCAACGCGGCCGCACCTCGAGTACATGTCAATGAAAGAATTGGCAAGTCGGACATTGGCACAAAGATCTCCACTGCGGCGGCTCATAGCATAGCGGTGCACCCACATGCCCTGTCCAAGCGCACCAAGATCAGCGCACGCAGCAACAAGAGAAATAATCATGACATAATCTGGCTCAACTTGATCGGTTAGCTGCTGCATTTCCCGAAACTGTTGCATAGCTTCTTCCAGAAACCCATTCTAGACGAAGCCATCAATGAGGGCCGTCCAAGAACCTTGTCCCTCTGGCGGGGCCGCATCCCTGCGAAGACAGAAACCGCATGCTCGACCTCGCCGCTCCTCATGTGGCCCGCGATCATGGCGTTAAAGGAGTAGGAGTTTCTGAGGGGCATTCTGTCGAACACCCGGCGGGCAAGATCAGGGCGGCCGCATTTGGAGTAGAAACCGAGGAGGGCGGTGTTGAGAAGGAGGGTGACGTGGTCGGGAAGGGAGATGGGGAAACGCTTGAGGAGGTGAGAGTGGAGGGGGAGGTCGAGGGGGAGGGCGGAGGGGGAGGAAGAGGAGAGGTCGGCTCAGGCGGAGAGGAGGGTGAGGAGAGTGATGTGATTGGGCTCGGTGTCGGAGGTGGAGAGCATGAGAGAGAAGGTTGAGATGGCCTCGGAGAGGAGGCCGCGGCGGGCGTGGCGAGCTATGGATGAAGTCCAGGAGACGACGTCTTTGTTGTCGGCGGGAGGGGGAGTTCGAGGTCGAGGAGAGCGAATTGAGGAGGGAATTTTGAGGTTGAGGCGGGGGAGAGGAGAGGGAATGGTGGGTAGGGGAAAGGAGTGAGAGTTGCAGACGCCATAAGCAACCTGTGAGCGAGAAGCTGGCGATTGGGGGGAGCACTTGAAAAAGGTTCAAAAATCCATATCCAGTATTTTTTGGGTTACAATTTGTGTTTTGGGGGAAAATAATTAAATACTCTGTAATTCATTTCTGTACCTAAATTATTGAAGATCAATCAGTTTGTCCAGTAATGACAACTAAAGTAATTTCCAAATTATGCACTTATAAAAGTAAGTTTTAGTTAAAAAAAAAAAGACAAAATAAACCTTCGTTCCCTTTAATTTCACATATTAATAAAATAAAAGTTTGAAGGATGAAGCTTTGGCTTTATATTAGATATAAAACTGGCTACATGATTGAGAGTAGAATAAGATTCAAACGGTGACTAACTAAACAGTTGACGATTGAGACTGACGACCAGCACGGTGGACAGCTTCATTCGTTGATCTGCTGTCGAATTCCAACCTCACGCTTGTTGTTATCCTAATGTAGACTGCGGCACTCGTACACCGCATGGGTAACTCCCTATGAAGGCACTAAATCCTTATCACAAATTCAGTGAACTAAGTTCTTTGCATCACTTACAATGATACATGATGTGTCCCTCAAGTCAACAGCTAGCTTCAGTTTAAGAAGTGTTGTGTTTGCCTCAGCATGCTTCGAGTTCGGTGTAGCGACTCTCACAGCGGCGACAAGCTTCACTCTACCTTTAATAGAAATATTATTATAAACATTTTCTTGTTATATTTTTATTATTTCTTTTAACTCTGAAAAAATTATATTAAAATTCTGTTAAAAGATATTTTCATAATTAAATACATATATTTATAGTTTTATTTTTTATTGTAATAATTATATAGTAAATAATTGTGAAGAGAAAACATCAAGAAGAATCATGATTTGTGGCTTAAGGAACTTCAAACATGCACGTAATATAGTTGTTATGGTAACGAAGAAATACTGAGGTCATGGTGCCTAAGCCAACTCCGTTGGCCTTTATATGGACTCAGGCAATCCTGTGTTTTTTTTTATTTTTTAATTTGCTCTTTTACCTATATTTGAGGTTGCTAATCCCGAGCATAGATTTGGCTAAAATAAAAAATTGGATTTGGAAACTAATTTCTTTTGTACTTGGTTTCTCTCTCCCCTCGTTTTATCTCTCTCCTTTTGCTCGCCCCCCGTCCCCATTTTTCCCCCGCTCCCCCCCCTCTCCCCTCTCTCTTAACCCTCGCTTCTCTCTAGACCTCCCCCCCCCTTCTCTCAAGGCTTGTTGCCTTTTAAGGTTTATGAACTGCAATTTTTCTTGTTGTTTCATTAATCAAACAAGTGAACAACTTTCGGAAAAGCTACCTTCCCAAGATTTTTTCTAAACTACCGTTAAAACTAAGTTTTTGAGGTAGCTAACTATAGTTTAATAAACTATAAATACTAGCCAAAGGGACTTAAGTTTGGTTTTTGGAGATAGAGGACTTAATTCTAGAAAACTACAGTTTAAAAAACTTAACCTTAAAACCAAACGATCCCTTAACATAAATTGGAAAAAAGAAATACTTGGTCCGGTTGACAACCCAGAACTTAAAATTATACTTTGAACACAAAAACAGATCATAAAAATAAAAAGATATGTTATACCAGTGGGACAATTGTGCTCAACGTTGATGTGGTTAAAAGGAGGTTGCTTTTTTTAAATAAATTTTGAACCGTTGTACCTTTGTGATTAAGTTCAAATTTGAGATTTTTTTTTAAAGAAATGCTTTCTATTTTATTTTATTTTTTTTAGGGGGGGGGGGGGGGGGGGGGGGGGGGGGGAGCTATCCTAGCTATAAATTCTTTGTTACATTTATATGTTATATCAAACATTACCCAACTCCTACTATGTAAAACAAATATGCAGAGCCGTAGTATTATTTTCATGTGATCTTTCTTAATAATTAGTGCACCAATCTAGTGATTACTATATAAAAAATAGTAGTAATAAGTACAATATATAAACAAATATAACACATGATTGATCCAAAAAAATTGCAAGCAAATGATTATTGAAATCATTAACGACTACCAAAAAAATAAATTCTTTTTTCCGAAATATAAGCCGTAACTTAATGCAAGCGGGATTTAAATCCAAGACCTCTTGTCCACTTTATCACAGTGCTATAATGAACTTGCAAAATAAATTTTCATATTTTTTCCTTTTCATGATCGAGCTTCACCAGTTTCCATGTCACTTCATGAATGCAATATTTATACTTGGGACATGGTGCTCGAAAGCATATGCATGAACAAGATTTGAGGACTTAGTTCGGGCTTATAAGTTGGTGGGACCCTCTATCTTAGCTGATAGACAACTGGTCCAGCAGAACATTAGGGGACCCTTCATCTAGAAATAGGGACCCTTCATCTTTTAAATAGGGTCCAAGAAACCTCACCCAGATATGAATTATTATTCTTTGTTCCTAGTTCCAGTCATAATTCTCTAGGGTTGTGACTAACTTGAGTATTAGGGTGTGTTTGGCTTTTGGAAAGCAAAAGGGAAAGCTGAGAGTGTCATGCAAACAATAGCGTCCTCAAGAAACTTTGTATCTGGGCCCCTCAAGCAGTAATTTTCTGTTGGTTTCGAGCCGAAATCGTGCTGAAAGCAAAGTGAGAAAGTGCTGACGTCTTTGACGATATCAATGACCACTTCTACAAACTTAAACAAACAAGGTTTGAAAAACAGGGTGAGAAAGTTACTGTCTGGGCCCACGCTACAATGTCAAATTTTACGTTTCCTCCAGTTTTACGGCGTGTCAAACACGCCCTTGAATAGAAGTCCCAGGAATCTAGTCCAAAATTGATTGTCTTCTTAATTCTTTAGAACTGATGCTAACCTGAGTCTCGGAGGGGGATTAGCAAAAATTTGGCCCCTAACTAACCATCTTCTTCCAGATAAATTACCGAACAAAAGGAATACGAAGTTTAAGCCATATATTCACCTCAATCCCTTTTATACAAAAAAAATTGAATGCCCGAAGAGACAAACAAAAGATATATTGTATAAAGTGCTTCTTTTACAGCTCTTAAAGTTTTATTAAGAGGAGACTCTAGTTCTCCATGTGTATTGCTCATAACAACCATGAGCATAATGTATCGTTATATATGACAATAGTTAGGTGATTGAGAAATGGAGAGGATCGAAATTCCATTGAGGCAAAAATTAATGTGCTTATTTAATGTATACATGTTAAAAATCCAAATAAGAGAAAGAAATAATATTGCGACATGATAAACTAATAATGTAATACAATATAATCCATAGTTAGCAAATGAGTAGCAAAAAAAAGAAAACGTGAGATCCTGTACATGGCAACTACAACACTAATGGGAAAGTGAATAGTGTTTATAATAAGATTATTAAGAAAGATTACTAACTTGAAAAATAAATATCAATCAAAGAAATAAAATCAAAAGACATTCGCAAACACAAATATTTTATCTTGGTCAGTCAAACCTACATCCAGTCCCCAAGCCAATCCCCTTGAGATTTTCCTTAACCTTGATTTTGAGAACTACAAAATCAACACATGTACACTAATTGACAACAACCTTTCCAATTTTGTGCACCTCTTCTCTATACTGAAAAGACCTTTACCTTTTACCGATTACAACTTTGAATCTACAAGCCTTGAATGTGAAGTGCAAATGATTTTTTGATGCGGCTTATAGGGTTTCTCTTCTACTTCTACCTAACAAGTCATTTTGGAAGTGGATTTAGGCAACATGAGGAGTATATAGTTTTCTTAATAGAAATTCAGAACCTTTAAAGTCAAGAACTTGGAATGAATTGTGTTAATAAAAGTCCAAGAATGCTTAGCTATTTATAAGACTTTTAGCAATTGAAAATCAGTTATAAAATAATTCAAATTCAAAGAATATAGCTGTTGAAAAGGAGGGAATATGTAAAAAGTTTCAGAATACCTACAACATTATCAGCCGACTGAGAAGTGTCTGTTCAAAACTATCAGTCGATTAGTTCAATTTATCAGTCGACTGTTCAGAACAAACAGAGAAAATAAGGCTATGTTATGGATCAGTAGTTGACTGAAGCATCCTATCATTCGACTAGAAGAGTACCAGATGATTTTTTAGGCTCTGAAAAAAGCATTAGTTGACTAGATAAGATTATAGGTCAACTAACATGTGTATATTACTGCATAAACAAGCTAAATATGAGTTTATCTTGATATGGATATCTACTAAGAGTGTGTGAGTGTGTGAGTGTTCAAGGCTTTTACAACATAAACTAAGACATGGAAAATAAAATTTTTACAACATATAAATCATGTCTTCTTATATCTTCACTTGAGCTTGCTACAACAGTATATAAGATTATGAGCAGATAACGTAGCTTCGAATACTGTAAAGATGCAATTACACACATTTTATATTGTTATCATCAAAGCATCAAAATAAGAGATCCAACAGAAAAAGGTACAAGAAATATTCATGTTTACTGTTGAAATGGTCAAATTTTGACTTTATTCAAGATCACGACATGTGTCTGGACATCTGGAAGCTTCACTTCTCTACCAGCGGGCCCAGCTCACATACAAGCCTAATATGGGCCCAAGAAGAAAGCATCGGGCCTCGTCCCGAGCACACATCTGATCAGACATCACTTGTCCGGATTCACTATCCAACTGTACTGTGCGACTCTCCAGGACGCCAATAATTGATGCAAAGATCCTTTCCGGAGCCATCCAAGGCTCCGATACAAAGACCCTTCAAAGCCTGCTACTCCTGCGCTGCTTACAGCTGTACAACATGATCCCCATGATTCACGGATCCGGCTATGCCTCCAGATCACCCCACATTCTAAATGTTATAACGCCCTTATATCAATGCGATAGTGGCATATATCTCTGTATGACGGGCCCAACAACCAAGCGACGTGATCTGGGCAGTTACAAGAAAATCATACTGTGCAAATCATGCAGGTATGTAGATCAAAATATTCGCACCCATAATAACAGCTCAGACGGGTTATAAATACTCCTCGATCTCCATCAAGAGAGAGATTGGCTTCTGATTACTACATAGAACCCTAGAGATTGTAATCTTAACATCACTCTGGAGAATTTTTTGTAACCCTCTGATATTATAATGAATCTCTCCCTCTCCCTTGGTTTTTTTCCTGTTGAGTTTTCACATAAAATGCTTATTGTTTGCGATTGCTTTCACCTGTCATTCGTTTACAATTCATAGTGTGGAGAAATTCACTGAGAATTTTTCTTCACATGTTGGTGCTTTCATTGAGATCTCTTGAATTTATACTCAAGATCTCTTCTCTCATTCCCAACCCTTCGTCAAAAAGCCTCGCCAAACAGAAACGACCCCACAAAGGAAGAGTGTTTCCCAGGCCGCTACAGCCGCCGCTTCAAAAGAAGTCTATCCGCTGGGGGCATGGGGCCTACCCCCCTCTCCCTTCCCATCTCGATGTTCACGTCGAAGACATCGGAGAAGATCACTCTTCCCCAGCTACTGCGCCGGAGGCAGCGACCAACGAACACAAAATCCAGCTTCCCGGTGAAGGTCAGCTCCTCTAAATGCTTGCCGCCTCCAAAGGCAATTAGACAAGCAACAGGAGGAGGTAGCTCGTGAGCAAGAGGAGGCTGCTCTGTGGAGTGATGCGGTGGCCTGAGTCCAGAATCAACTCGTTACTCAGATCGAGATCCTTCAGAAGTCACAGTCCATTAGAAATCAGAGGGCAGAAGGGTCTTGGGTTCCCTCGTCACCACCTCTTACCGCGAGAACCTCCCGCACCGAGAGCAGTCGGAGGCATGCTAGATCTAACCTCCTGAGTGATGACGAGCACTCAGAGAATTCTGGCCCACACAAGGCTCTGAACGTCCCTCGCATCGAAGATATTAACGAGATTGTTCTGAAGCGGATCGAGGAAGTAAGCCAAAAACTTTGAAAGGACGTGGAAGTTTAAGGCTTGAGAACCTCCGGCTCACCACTCTTATGTAAGATCACCTAGAGGGGGGTGAATAGGTGATGGCTAATCTAATGGTCACTTATGAACAAATAATGCGGAATTAAAACTAAGTTGACCAAATTAAAATTTCTTTTAATTAAACACTTATGTATAACTCAAGAGTGTTGCCGAATTCCCCTTGCGAGGCTCTGGACAAGCTCCTCTAGATTCCCCTTGAATGGGTTGAGGTGCCGCGTTGGCTCTCTTGGTTGAATACTAGTGTTAACAAGCAATCCCACGCAAGTATATAACAATATAAGCACAAGGGTATATCAAGCATGTAAAGTAAAGACAATGTAAGTAATGCAAGATATAAAAGAGACTAAGTGAGAAAGAGAGCAAGAGTGAGCAATCGCAAACACAAGGGTATGTTTCGAGGTTCGAGCACACTTGCTCTACATCCCCGCCTTCGACACACGAAGGATTTCCACTATGCACGATCCAACCGGATCTCTCCTTGGTGCCGCAACACCTACAAGCCCTCGGACTCCCAAGTCCCTTACACACCACAAGCCCACCGGCTCGTCGAGGCCGCACCTCAAGCTACAAGTCCTCACTAGGACCCAACAACACCAAGTCCTCACTAGGACCCGAAACAAACCGCGAACACAACCGTCCGCCTTCTCAAAGAACAAAGATGAACTTTGGTGATCACAACTCTTGATCACCTAAAATCCTCTCACAATAACACTCCTATAGAATGAATAGCTCAATGGATGCTCAAGTGTTTGTGTGAGAAAGCAAGGAAAGAATCTTTGGTGAAAAACACAAGAAAATCTCTTTTACCCTCTTTGATAAAACTCTCCTTTTAATTGGAAGTATTGACTCTAATTTTGTGGAGAAAAAACCCTTCAGAAAGACTGGGAAAAACTAGCTCTAAGGTCTCCAAAAATCTTGGCTTAAAACAATGACAAAACCCCCTTTTATAGAGGCCAGAAAAATCTGACCGTTGGGCTCTGTCAGAGCTACCGGTCGACCGGTCCGGTCGACCGGCAACGGTCAAAATCCGACCGTTGCAGCCTCCGGTCGACCGGCCCGGTCGACCGCGCACCTGGAGAAGAGAGTAAACTCTCTGTCGGTCGACCGGCCCGGTCGACCGATAATTCCCGAGAGCAAAGCTCTCTGAAACGGTCGACCGGCCCGGTCGACCGATCTCCAGTGCACACTGGCGTGCACGTCGTGCACGTCCGGTCGACCGACCCGGTCGACCGGCCTCTGTCAGTTCTGAAAAATCAGAACTGGCAGAACCAGAAAATAGGGATTAAGGATTGGTCTTTTGGCTTAATAAAATCCCAGAAATTCACAGTAAATCCAGAAAAATAGTTTCAATCAAAATAAAAACTGTTTTTCTAAAAATATGTTTTTCTAAAACTTGTTTTTCCATAACTTCACAAAATACAAAAACAAGATATTTTGAACTTATAAAGCAAAGTGTGTATGGATATGATCCACCACACAATCAAGATGAAATATCTAGTTTTTGACATAAAGCACTAAACTTGTTTTGGTTAAAGGATATGTATATAAGAAATTACCAAAACCCAAAGTAGATATTTTGTCATAAGGAAAATCTCATCAAATACAAAAACAAGATATACTTTTAAAGCATAGTGTGTATGGATATGATCCACTTACACAAATAAGATGAATATCTAGTTTTTGACATAAGGCTCTAAACATGGTTTTTGGATATAAGATATGTATACATGAATACCAAAAACCAAATTGTATTTTATCACAAATAAAAATCTTTTCTTAACTAGGAAAATCTTTTATGAAAATCATTCTATCAAGAGTGTGTGTGTGTGATATGACTTGAGCAATCCACCAACTATCTATCCTTTACATTTTTTCTAAAACAAAAACAAAATCTTATACCTAGACACAAGTCTTCATCTTCTTGAAGTCTTCCCTTGAAGTCTTCTCATCTTCTTGACTTGGTCCACATGCAATCCACCGAGCTCATCTCTAGATGTGGTCTTGATGCATAGGCTCGTGAATCGACCGGTGCTAGCTTCCAACTTGACATTTTATCCTTTGTTGAAGCTCCACACCTACTAAGATCTTGATAAGGAATCTGTCACTAATTAAACAAGATCATTAGCAAATATAACTTCATGAGTTGATCATCATCAAAACTAGGGTGATAGGCCTTTGGGCCAACAATCTCCCCCTTTTTGATGATGACAAAACTCATGACGTTATATATGCATGGATTAAAGTAAAGCTTCAAAGAAGCTCCCCCTTAATTCATGCATACAAAATAAATAATAAATATGATCATGAAGCACATGAATATGGATGCAAATATGGAGATGCAACAAGCATAAATCAAAATCTTTTTACTCCTATTTGCATAAATCAAAACACATATGCATAAATACAAATCTTAATTCCCCTTAAGTAAGAAGGACAAATACTTCTCCCCCTTAAGCAAGGAAATCATGCATATATATCAAAACAAAAACACAAATACTTCTCCCCCTTTTTGTCAATCATCAACAAAGGGTTTAAAGTAAAATCAAATCAACAAATTTTCTCCCCCTTTATGTCAAAAATAAAGAAGTCAAGGAGGGGCAATACAAATCAAAAATTTTGAATTTTCTCATCAAAACAAAATCATTAATTCTATTTTATCAAAACAAATTTTGAATTTCTCTTTGATATCAAATAAAAAATATTGATACCATTTTAAAATCTAATGCATAAGCTTGAAAAATAAGATTTGAATTAAGCTTAGCATTAACAACACATGAAGAATTCGAACTAGTTAAATGAGAGTGTTTAACAACTAGTACGAAATCCTTCTATCAAGGAATAAATCTAAGGATTTCATGAAATAGCAATGAGACACAAAACACTCAAACACTCTAATCTATAAAGTCCAAATAGTTTCAAAAGAAGTGAGTGTACTAATGTTATGTGAAACATGGCATCATGAAAATGGCAATAAGGTACAATATTCCTTAGAAAATCATAAACATCAAAATCATCTCACATTTTTTTATTAAATCATTGAAAACAAAATCTATATGTCAAGATATATGTATGTTTTGACAATACATGAAATATACATACATATCTCTTAAACTCAAGTGAGTCTATATGAATGGATTTGCATTGAAGGCAAAAGACTCAAGAGTTATACATGTATATTTTAAGGTTTGGCAAAATACACATATACATGAAATAAAAGGCACATGATCATAAATCAAATCCAAAAGGTGAACATAAGTTTAAATATGTATGAATCATCAACACTAAGCAATACAAGTACATTTCAAGGGTTCAAATAAGCATTTAAGCACACTTACTAATAGATCTTTTGAGGCCCATGATATGTTCAAGTATAAATCCTAGTGTTGACAAAAACTAACATATAAACTAATATTCAAATCATGAAGCATTAAATTTTAAGAAAAATAGAATCATGTGACAATCTCAAAAACTATTTGAAGAATACATAACTAGTATAAATTGTTTTTGAAAACTAGTTAAAGATCCTTCAAATATGTCAAATCATATGTTTTTCATGAATGAGACTAAGTACATAAAAATCCAAGCACTCATAGTCCATAAAGCTCATAAATATATTTTTGAATAAAAGATGAGTGTTCAAAGGTTATGTAAATAGTATTTTCATGAAAGTTGTCATTGAAGTTCAAAAAGATCATAAATCACATTTTGTTTTACACATGTTTTAATCTTTAATACAAATCAAAAACATGAAAAAATCATCAATTTTTTATTATTTATTTAAAATACTAATCTTCATGGTATATGTATGATTTATCCAATTCTAACAATATGCATACATATCCCAAATCTAAAAGAGTCCAATATATATTGCATGAAGGCAAATGACTCAAGGGTATACATGTATATTTATTAGATTTGAATTAAACACACATATACATGAAGTAAAATCAAAGATAGGCATAACAAGTATAAATGACCGAATCATCAAAACTAGCCTATACACATGCATATAGTGGATACAAATGAGCATGAAGTTCAAATATGTATGAGTCAATTGTAGTTCACTATACATATATGTATAATGCAAGTTTTGACACATTCTACATTTAAGCATGTAAATGCCACATGAAGCACAAATCAAATAAAATCATGAACATGCTATATGACATATGAAATTAAAAGCATGTACATAAAATTAGGAGTTTAGAGGTTGTTACCAACTCCAAAGCTCCAAGCATGGTGGTTGACCCACCAAAATATCCTTGATAGCAATGCATCCAAAAGTTTGTCCATCATGTCCATTGCATCCGCTATCAAGGCACCAATCCTCTCACGTTTTGTGAGAGCCCTCACCTACATCAAAATCAAAGGGTGGGGGTTTTGGTACCCATACTCTCTTGGGTCCTTTGGGTTAGCTTTATTGTAAGGATCCCAAAATCTTTATATTTAGCAAAATATAAATGAGGTTTCTTATCAAAACAAAATTTTGCTAAATGGCCTTTGCGGCCACAATGTGTACATACGTACACCTTAGTATGCTTATGTGTAGGAGTGTGATCATGTTGTGCAACATAAGCATGATGATGAGAGTGATGTGCATGAACATGAGGAGTTTGTTTCTTTGAAAACATTGACTCCAACTTAGTATGATTAAATGCACAAGAGTTCAAAGTTGAACTCAAATTATCCATTTTATTTTTCAAAACATTTATCTCATTGTGGTGGCATGTAAAGCATGATGAGATATATGATCATTTTTCTTTTTCTTTTGTGAAACAAAATCTTTTTCTTTTCACAAATTTTTCTTTTCAAAGATTTATTTTCTTGAAAAACAACTTCCTTTTGAGTTCCACCAAAGCAATTTTATTTTCAAAAACATATTCCCTTCACATAAATCATTTATTTAGACATAAGGGAAACATTCTCATTTTTCAAAATATTGTTTTCTTTTTCAATACATGCTATTTTAGTTTAAAAGAAACATTCTCTCTTAGCATGCAATCAAATTCTTTTCAAATCATTATTCTCTTTTTCTAAGCATGCAATGTTAGATTTAAAAGAATCTTGTTCTATATGCATGCAATCAATTTTCTTTTTCAAATTTTTATTTTCTTTCTTAATCATGTCATATTCTCAAGAATTGTTTGGCAAAATGAAGTGAGCTCATCATATGACATGTCCTCATCATCGGATTCGGAGTTTACCTCAAGGGGGTTATCCCTTGGACCATATAGCATACGTTGGAGATGTCGCTTCCAACGTCCGAGTCACTCCCCGCATAGTATAGATCTTTTTCGCCGAGGGAGGTGATGATGTTCCATACTACAAAAGTCGATTCAACATTAGAAACCCTAGATAAATAATCATCATTTAGGGTTGACTTAATAGCATGAAGGGCTTTTGCATTAGCCTCAATGTTCTTACCATTTAAGCAATATTCTTTATTAGTTGTGGCAAGATATACACTAAGGCCAAGTCCTTTGAGGAACAAAGACATCTTAACTTCCAAATTTGGATGTTAAGAATGTCAAAGGTGGGTGGTGACATGAAGTCCATTGTGTGTGTACAAATCTTGTGATTAGCCTAAATGAGGATCTTTAACTCTAGGTTGTTAGACCTAATATCAAGAGCACTTGCTCTGATACCAATTGTAAGATCACCTAGAGGGGGGGTGAATAGGTGATGGCTAATCTAATGGTCACTTATGAACAAATAATGTGGAATTAAAACTAAGTAGACCAAATTAAACTTCTTTTAATTAAACACTTATGTATAACACAAGAGTGTTGCCGAATTCCCCTTGCGAGGCTCTGGACAAGCTCCTCTAGATTCCCCTTGAATGGGTTGAGGTGCCGCGTTGGCTCTCTTGGTTGAATACTTGTGTTAACAAGCAATCCCACGCAAGTATATAACAATATAAGCACAAGGGTATATCAAGCATGTATAAGATGAACACAATAAATTGAATGCAAGATATAAAATAGAGACAAAAAAAGAGAAAGAGAGCAAGAGTGAGCAATCGCAAACACAAAGGGTTTGTTCGAGGTTCGAGCACACTTGCTCTACATCCCCGCCTTCGACACACGAAGGATTTCCACTATGCACGATCCAACCGGATCTCTCCTTGGTGCCGCAACACCTACAAGCCCTCGGACTCCCAAGTCCCTTACACACCACAAGCCCACCGGCTCGTCGAGGCCGCACCTCAAGCTACAAGTCCTCACTAGGACCCAACAACACCAAGTCCTCACTAGGACCCGAAACAAACCGCGAACACAACCGTCCGCCTTCTCAAAGAACAAAGATGAACTTTGGTGATCACAACTCTTGATCACCTAAAATCCTCTCACAATAACACTCCTATAGAATGAATAGCTCAATGGATGCTCAAGTGTTTGTGGTGAGAAAGCAAGGAAAGAATCTTGGTGAAAAACACAAGAAAATCTCTTTACCCTCTTTGATAAAACTCTCCTTTTAATTGGAAGTATTGACTCTAATTTTGTGGAGAAAAAACCCTTCAGAAAGACTGGGAAAAACTAGCTCTAAGGTCTCCAAAAATCTTGGCTTAAAACAATGACAAAACCCCTTTTATAGAGGCCAGAAAAAATCTGACCGTTGGGCTCTGTCAGAGCTACCGGTCGACTGGTCCGGTCGACGGCAACAGTCAAAAATCCGACCGTTGCAGCCTCCGGTCGACCGGCCCGGTCGACCGCGCACCTGGAGAAGAGAGTAAACTCTCTGTCGGTCGACCGGCCGGTCGACCGATAATTCCCGAAAGCAAAGCTCTCTGAAACGGTCGACCGGCCCGGTCGACCGATCTCCAGTGCACACTGGCGTGCACGTCGTGCACGTCCGGTCGACCGACCCGGTCGACCGGCCTCTGTCAGTTCTGAAAAATCAGAACTGGCAGAACCAGAAAATAGGGATTAAGGATTGGCTTTTGGCTTAATAAAATCCCAGAAATCACAGTAAATCCAGAAAAATAGTTTCAATCAAAATAAAAACTGTTTTTCTAAAAATATGTTTTTCTAAAACTTGTTTTTCCATAACTTCACAAAATACAAAAACAAGATATTTTGAACTTATAAAGCAAAGTGTGTATGGATATGATCCACCACACAATCAAGATGAAATATCTAGTTTTGACATAAAGCACTAAACTTGTTTTGGTTAAAGGATATGTATATAAGAAATTACCAAAACCCAAAGTAGATATTTTGTCATAAGGAAAATCTCATCAAATACAAAAACAAGATATACTTTTAAAGCATAGTGTGTATGGATATGATCTACTTACACAAATAAGATGAATATCTAGTTTTTGACATAAGGCTCTAAACATGGTTTTGGATATAAGATATGTATACATGAATACCAAAAACCAAATTGTATTTATCACAAATAAAATCTTTTCTTAACTAGGAAAATCTTTTATGAAAATCATTCTATCAAGAGTGTGTGTGTGATATGACTTGAGCAATCCACCAACTATCTATCCTTTACATTTTTTCTAAAACAAAAACAAAATCTTATACCTAGACACAAGTCTTCATCTTCTTGAAGTCTTCCCTTGAAGTCTTCTCATCTTCTTGACTTGGTCCACATGCAATCCACCGAGCTCATCTCTAGATGTGGTCTTGATGCATAGGCTCGTGAATCGACCGGTGCTAGCTTCCAACTTGACATTTTATCCTTTGTTGAAGCTCCACACCTACTAAGATCTTGATAAGGAATCTGTCACTAATTAAACAAGATCATTAGCAATATAACTTCATGAGTTGATCATCATCAAAACTAGGGTGATAGGCCTTTGGGCCAACATCTTAGAGAAAATCACTCTCACTGTTTACCCAAAAAGTTTATAATGCCGAATTTTGAATGCTACTTTGGGGCGACCGACCCATCTAGCACATCTGACAATGCCAAGACAAGATAGTAGTCCACTCTCATGATGGCCTCTTCTTGAGTCGCGTGTTCCCATGCAACCTCAAGGCGCCGCCTATGACTGGTTCTACTCCCCCCGAGGCACTTATCACTGGTTTTACTCTCCCCGAGGCACTTATTCTGGAGTTCCAAAGAGGTGAAACGGGCTTTCCGTCACCAATACGTTTCCCGACGAGGGCCTAAGAAGAATAACAATCACATCCTCACAATCAAGATGAAGCCCGGAGAGAGCCTCAAATATTTTGTTAGTTATTTTCAAAGCCAAATGGCCTTGATGTATCACTTCAATGACAATATGGTTGTCGCTGCGTTCATCAGTGGGTTGCAAGTCTCTCATCCTTTTACAAACACTTGGTGAAGCATGAAGTCACTAGGATGAGGGACATCCTCTCTCAGGCTTAGAGTACATACAGATCAAGAATACTACTCGAGGTGAAACCAATCACTTTCCCGAATGAGAGAATGAAGGGGAGGAACAGAAACCACATTCTGTTTCCCTCGAAGAAGAATCAAAATTGAGATATCAGAGCAGTAAATAAGCCAGCACGGAACCTGCAAGACTTACACAGAGGCCCTCTTGAAAGACAAAAGTGTTCCTTATGATCACTTCGATAGCCTATATCGGGTCTCACCCTCACGGCTAGACCTATACGGAGGCTCTCCTGAAAGATGATGCCGCTCCTGACGATCACTCTGACAGCCTATATCGGATCCTCACCTTGACGGTTAGACTTGTAAGTACACCTAGAGGGGGGTGAATAGGTGTACAAGCTAATCTAGGACAAATGATGTGAAATTTAAAACTTAATTGCTAATACACTATGTGCAACAAAGAGTGAGCCCGAATTTTCTGTGAAGGGCTCTGGAACTACTCCTCGAGATTCCTCTAAATTAAGAGTTGAGGTGCTATTTGAAGCTTTTTTGGTTCAACACAAATGTCAGCACACAAACAATACCAAGTATGTATATAATATGAACAATGTAAGGCAATGCAAGATATAAGAGAGAGAAAGAATAGATCACGCGCAAGCACAGGGATATGTTTCGAGGTTTGAGCCACTGCTCAACGTCCCCTCCTTCACACAGAAGGATTTTCACTATGTCCACACAGGACCTTCCACAAAGGGACCTCTACCGAGAAATTACAACTCAACACCGGGAGTACACAACTCCTCTCTCAAACACAAACACCTCTACACAAGAGGTGGGCATTAAGCTAAGCACAAAGCAAAAAAAATACAACTTTGTTATGACAAAGATCACAAACACTCTCTTGGTGATCTCAAAGGATCACAAATAATTTTCTCACTAAACAAAGATCCTAAAGATAGGATTAGAATTGATTGGCTCAAGTATGTAAGAAATCAAAGTATTTGAAAATAAAACAATAAAGAAAATACTTGAGAAAAACTTCTTGATTGATATATAAAATGAAGAACAAAATAGAATTCCCAAAGACTTAATTTTCTTTGATTATCTAAAACTTTGAAAACAAATAAAGATAGAGAATTTTTGGCACAAAAACTCTTTTGAAAATTTTGTTAAAAACACTTGAGAAGGTGAGAAAAATTGCACTTTAAAATCTTGGGAGAAATAAGCTAAGGAACCTATATTTATAGGATTCCCAAAATATAGTCGTTGGGGTCCAGAACAAGCCCAGAATAGCCTGTCAGACAACCGCCCGGCCGACCGGCCAATGGTCAGATTTCTGACCATTGGAGTTGTCGGTCGACTGGCCGGTCGACCGCCCCCAAGGCAAACTACCCTGTAGGTCGACCGAGGCTAGAATCGGAGAGCTAGTCTCTCTAGTCGGTCGACCGGTCAGTCGACCAGGGCCATTTCAAGAGAGCATACTCTCTGGAACGGTTGACCGCCGGTCGATTGTTAAAGCCTATGCACCTTTGTGCACGTCGGTGGACTGATCCAGGCTTCGGTCGATCGGTCGGTCGACCGTTAGCAGCCCTAAACCAGGGTTATAGGGTTTGAAATGTTGGCTTTTAAAGACCTATAAAATCTCATAAAATCATATAAATTCCACAAAAATAAGTTCATGTAAGCACTTAAAATACAAATATGTTTGATCAAAAATCAACTCATATTACAAACAATTTGAATTATTTTTGAGGCATAAAACTTAAGCTTGAAACCAAAAACTGTATTTTCAAAAAATCGTTTTATTTTTGTCTTCAAGAATTTTTGAGAAGACTTCAAAATAAAAAACTATTTCTCAAAAACTTGTTCAAATAAAAAAACAAGATATTGAAACACATTTGATGCATAGTGTGTATGAATAGAATCCAATGCACATATAAAAAGATATATCTATGTTTTCTATTTTAAATCCAAAACTAAGTTTTGTTGAAAAATAAAACTTGAAACATTTGAACTAGAATTATCAAAATAAGTTTTTCTACAATATGAAACAATAATGTATATGGATGAAATCCAATACACTTTTAAACATGTAAAACTTATTTTGATTCTATCTATTCATGAAAACGATAAATGTATACCTGAAAATCCAAACAGTTAAACCGAAACCAAAACTATTGAACTTGTGTGTGTGTGTGTGTAAACTTGAGCATATCAAGACTAAGCTATCCTTACACAAGATCTAAACAAAATAAACAAACTGAAGTCTTCTTGTAGATCATAATCTCCAAGCCGACTCGATCCAAACTTGATCCAAAGGAGCTAGATGTGATCGTTACGATGTGAGCTTTTGAATCAATACTTGTTTGCTTCAACACTTAGAGTGTGAATCTCTTGTTGAAGTCAAATCACTACTAAGATCTTGATCAATAACTGAAACTATATAAACACAAGATCATTAGTAAACTAACCTTCAAAGTTAGTCATCATTAAAACTAAGGTGAAGGGCCTCTGGGCCAACAACACCCACATGGAGGCTCTCCTGAAAGACGAAGTGCTCTTGATAGTCACTCATACGTCCTATATCGGGTTCTCACCCTGACGACTAGGCCTACACGGAGGCTCTACTGAAAGACGATTGTAATCATGACAGTCACTCTGACAGTCTATATTAGGTCCTCACCCTGACGACTGACCTACGCTGAGGCTCTCCTGAAAGACAAAAGTGCTCATGATGATTACTCATGCAGCCTATAAAGGGCCTCACCCTGACGGCGAGACCTACACGTTGGCTCTCCTGAAAGACGAAAGTGCTCCTAACGGTCACACCGATAACCTATATCTGGTCCTCACCTTGACGGCTAGACTTACATGGAGACTCTTTTGATAGCCTATATCGGGTCTTCACACTGACGGTTAAGGCCTACATTGAGGTCCTCCTGAAAGACGAAAACGCTCTTGACAGTCACTCTGACAGCCGACCGTCACTCCGATAAGAAAATCATAACGTGCAAATCATGCAGTTATATAGATCTAAAATATTTGCACCCACAATGACAACTCAGGCGGGTGTATATACACGTCCATCTCCATCAAGCGAGAGGTTGACTTCTGATTACTAACCCTAGAGATTGTAATCGTAACATCATTCTGCAGAATTCATTGTAACCCTGATATTATAGTGAATTCTTTCTCTCCCGTGGTTTTTTCTTTTGATTTTTTCACGTAAAGCGCTTGTGTTTGCGATTGCTTTCACCCTTCTATTCGTTTATAATTTATGGTGTGGAGAAATTTCTCAAGAATTTTCCTCCATAACTCTTTAGTATGGGATTTCAGTAAAAAGAATCATATTTAAAAAGATAAAAGTAACTAGAAAGTGAAAAAATTGGATAAAAAGAAAATCGTGTTTAAAACAATTTATTTCTTAAAAAAATTGATGTAAAAAGAGTTTTATGCTTATCTATGAAAATTTTGTAAGTTAATCACCTATTTTTTATTAAGAATAGCTAATCACCTAATTTGTTTGCATATATTCATTGTGGCAAATACTGTCTAAATTAACAAATAGTTATCGTTGTTTGGCTCTGTTTTAGTTTATTTTAGGTTACTTAATGATAACTATATTTATTAGCAAAGATTTTTGACTAAATCTTATTGATAATTACAAAAAAATTATAAAAAAGAAGTATGATTCATAGTGCTGCACAGCCTGCACTAAGGGCACTGCTGCCGTTCAGCCTTTTGCCCGGGCAATGCTGGGCCTCACATGGAATCTTGCAAAAACAACCTCTTCAATGGTGGACCCTATGCTACCCGATTTTAAGCACAGGCAATGGGAGCCCGAGCTCAAGCCCAAGAAAAAATCATTGTAGTCGATACGAACCCTTTTTGGACAGAGCTAATGGTGCTAGAAGAAGCATAGCCACTAACTTCTCCTTCGTCAACTTAACATTGGAACAAATGCCTTAATGGCCTAGGTGATGTAGCACCCTTGATGAAGAGGACTTCTCATAATTAAAGGGTATTGCTACTTGTTTGGTGGAAAAATTGAAGATCGAAGTGTAAATTCTTTATTTGATGGTAAAGAAAATTACAACGGATCAATAATCCTTTTACAAGAGAGGGGAGATATTCAAGCTCAAATCTCTCCTTTGTTTAATGTCAGGTTCTTGATGTGGCGATGGAAAGTGAACCTTATTTTTCGTTGACCGGGTGAACGTCAAGACTTCTTAGGAATTTTCTCTTTGGATGGTGGACGAAGTAACACAGCTTCTGTCCAACAAGAATCTCAAAGAGACTTTAAGCAAGAACAAACTTGAATGCAGCAAGTTGTTAGAAGAGTTAAACTCTCTCTTTCTTTTAGTTAGAGATCTTAGTCCTTCTACGGCTTACAACCGAAGTTCTTCTGACTAGATTTTCCCCGCCCTCTCTTCCATAGCAAACTGGGCTATTTATAGAGGTTTCAGGGGGGTAAAAGTGTCCCCTAAAACACTCCATAATGGGGGTTAACTCCCACATTACGTGGGCAGTAATTGATCCAGTAATGAGGGCAGTTATAATCGAGAAGCAGGGTTCCTCTGTAGTTAAAATGCGGGCTTCAGGCCTTGCGTTTAGCCATTGAGGTAACGCTTGAACTTCACATTTGGTTGAAATGTGAGCTTCAAGTTCTGCGTCAAGCTTTGTGTGAGACACGGGCTCCGGGCTCTGCGTCTTGGTTATTGTGGTAAAGTAAAGACGCGGGTTTTGACCCTCGTGTCTTGGTACTATAGTGATGCTACTACAGTAATGCTGAGACGCGAGTTTCGACCCTCGCGTCTTGGTGTTGTAGTGATGGCTATGATTAGCCCTGCGTCTGGAGTTTGGACTCTGCTTTCTGATGACTTATCCTCAGTGATTTTTGGACAGTCTACAGACCCCCTCCAAAGTTTTCGATATTCCACGATTGATTAGGACGAATTTCGAAATACTTTAGACTCTAGTTGAATTCATACTTCTCATGATTGGACTGATAATCATTTGAGATGCCCTGGGCTTGATCCTGTCTGAAATGTAATCTTTGAGATTGTACTGTAAAACCCTTTGAAGCCACTAGAGATGATCGTGGTGAGTGTCTAGATACGCAGTCCAGACCTCCTCAGTGCTCTGAGCTGGTTGTTGGTGTACTGTTGAACCAGGGGTAAACAGTCGTCTGCTTGTGCCAGTGTACTGTTGAACTGATTGCAGAGCAAAGACTGAATGCAAGTCTTGTAGACACAAGGGTCATGTTGCTCTAGAGATGCCATCCTCATTCAGAGTGGGGACGCATCTACTAATTTGCTGAAGAAACAGGCCTCTGGAGGGATGCGATCTTTGAAGTTTCAGTCTAACTGTCTTAAGCAGAGCTAAGACTTGGCTTATGCTAAGCTAGCCCATCATCACTGTGCAAGCGAGGCTATCCTCTGCTTAACTGAAGCACCACTGGATCGGAAATGAATTGCTTCGCCCCAAAGAATTTGCCTTAGCATTTCACTTTTGCAGCTTTTTCTTTGATTTACTGCTAACCTGTTTTCAGTTTGCATTGCAGTGAACTGTGCCCTTCAGTTTTTTATCTTGATGAAAGAGTCCAGAGACTTGCCTCCCTATCTTCCAGTTGAAACTTCAATCCTAAGCAGGAGGAACATACTAGAGCAATTGATGCGTGTTCCAAGAAGAGGTTGGCAGTTGCTTATCCGAGATGATCCACTTTGGGAAGGGGCAGGTAGTCGCTTATCCGAGATGATCCACTTTGGGAAAGCGGGCGTCACCTGTAAGGTCTCAGATCCTTCCTTTGCAAATTTTAATCAAAGAAGTCCGGCTTTCTGGTGGCAACCAGTCCTTTGCCAATTTTCATCAAAGAAGATCCAGCTTCTTGATGACAAAATCTGCCATTATGCGAAGGATTACAGCCTTGTGTAGGAGGAAGGCCTTTCGTGCCTAGTTGGTTTGGCTTATCACCTTCGAAGTAGATAGGACAACTTGTATGCCTTTGGAGCAATGATTCGGTTGTATGAAAGATCACCTTGATGCGTCAATGTATCTTCCCTTTTGGATCAATAAAAATGTTTATTTTCCGCTTATCTGCTCTGTTTCCCTCCCCTTCCTTTTGAATTTTGAAGGCAATTGGAATGGACCGGCGAGTTAAACTTCCTGCGAAGTTAAAGACAGAATCCCAGCTAAATCAGGAACGAGCTTCCAGCGAAGCTAGCATGAATTTTTTGCAAAGTTAGAGCCGAGCTTTCAGCGGGGCTAAGGTTCATCTTTCAGCGAAGTTACTTAAACGTCACATGAGGTCGACACTGAACTCACGGCGGAGTTATCCCTTAGTGGGGCTGAAGCAACGCTTCTCGGGAAGGCGCTTAGGTGCCGTTTCAAATTAATTTGAAATGACTGCCTGCGCTCCTTTCGAGGAGGCGACATTTAGGCAATCATCCGCCTATAAAAACCCGATTAGGCTGAAAAGAGAAGGCACCACTTCTCTTCGAATTTTTAGAGAACTCCAAATCTCTTCTCCTTCTTTCTTCTTCGTTTGGAAATTCGAGCACTTCTTCAGTTCTCCAATGTCTACCAAAAGACGAGCAGGAAAAGAGGTAGCAACCTCTACGACGGAGGGTCCTTCTCCTCCTCCGGCCATCGAACGACCTATCGCGGGTAGGGATCTTTCCCTGTTACTCAGAGATTTTCATCTCTTTTTGAAGCCAATTCCTGGCTATTTCATAATGAATCTAGAATGATTCATTATGATCCAACGATCTCAGGGAGTTCAAGTCCCTTAATTTCCTTGATTTCTTGATTGGGAATCTAAGACCCGAAGGGGTTTCTTCTCCAAGCTTCTATGCGAAGCTAACCCTTAGGCGGTTCATAACCTGTCGAATGATAGGATGCGAAGCTAAACTTTGGAGCGCAGCTGAAAAGGACCTTAATGCCCTTAAAATAATTTTAGGCAACAGTACTCTTCTTGACGAAGTTAGCCCCTGGGGCTTTGTCGCGTTCTGTTGTCCGAAGTCAAGCTTCCAGAGCGAAGCTACAAGCTTCCAGAGCGAAGCTAATACTTAGATACTTTTCTGCATCCTGCCTTCATGTAGAGTGCAGAGTTAAGATGCTGCTACGAAGCTGAGCTTCAGGGCGAAGCTATTGTTAGGCTAACTTCGCTTGGAGAGCGAAGCTATGCCTTAACAAAAAAAAATTATATTCTTGTTTTAGCTTTCCTTCAGCCAATGAACTAATCATAGTTTCCCCTTGTTTTTACAGTGCACTATACTCCTGGTCCTCTGAACAGTCTCTTTGGAACGGCTAGAGGGTTGGATGGCAATGTTAGCCTACAGTTCCAAGGGCAGGCTTCACTATTCAGCGAGCGGAGCGCTCCTGGTCGGGACGCACTTTTTCATGCTGGGGATCAGCGCACCATAAGGAGCATCTTAACTACTACTCCCCTTGAAGATTCCGACCGAAGAATCTATCGAAAGCCCGGCTTCATGTTTGGAGATGCAGCGCCAGACAATGATCACCAGTTGCTAGCCGGAGAGGGGCAGTGGATTTTCAGACTAGATGGCGAGAAGTATTATAATACTTCTCCCATCTAGCAAGCGCCACTTTCCCTTGTCCTTCTTTCAATGTGTGACGAGGGCTCGAAAGATGCAGTGGCAAGTGACGTGGACTACCGATTCCGTTCACGTGGGGAAGTTGATAGCTCCGTCTCTTGGTTATACAAGGGCGGGTCCTCCTCGCTGCATATTGGGTCTCCAACCTGGGAACGTACTTCCGAACATCCCAGTGGGAGAAAATCCCGCGGTGGCTCAGACTTTTGGAAATCAGTTCTTTAAGGCTCATGGTAATTATCCAGCCACTGATTTTAGGACCCCTGGGTGGATTCATCCTCCTAAAGCATGATGGAGGGATTTGACTTTATATGTCCTTGCCCATTTTGAAGAAGATCTGGAGAGGCTGGGACTTTATGAGGCCGTCAGGGCGACCTGTTACGGCATTCAGATGAGTATAGCGAACTTTTATGTCATCTTTGAGTTATACTGCCCGGCTACAGGTACCTTCTTCACCCCTGTTGGTGAATTGGGCATGGCTTTGCATGAGATGTGGGAAGTCTCTGCTCTGCCTTTGGGGTCTCTCCCATATGAAAAATATTTCCCGTGCGAGGCAGAATTAGAACTTCTGAAGAAGCAGGAGCCCGCCTTGTTTGAGACTTACCGGGAGTTGATGTGCCACCTTTACATTTGCTCAAGCATGCATGGGAGCCATAAGGGAGCTTCATGCAGTTTGAAGAGCTGGAAAAATTATTGTTCCCTGACCTGGAAGGTACTCCCGAAGCAGCTCATTGTGGAGTTACAGATGAAGACATCTTTCACCAGATGCAAGAGCACTCCCTAGGGGATTTAATTCTGGAAGAAGATGACGGACCCTATGAGAAAGGTGATATTCTTCGGAGTTTTCATCACCAGGATCGTCGACCGATGTCCCGGAAGGCACTTCTAGCTGGCTTTTTAACGATTTGGTTGAAGAGATGTGTGGTGCCATCTCCGTCTAGCGACGTCGTTCATTCGATCGTCTTATTGCCGGCTATTCGTTTAGTCCACGGTCGTTCTCTCAGACTTCTTCCAGCAATGGTGTGTTGTATTCATAGAGGTCTTCGTGCATTGACAGAGGCTTTCTGTAGGCCACCAACGACGAAGCGGGGAAGGGGACTATCTTGCCTTGTGACGGACCAAACCCCAGAATTGGTTTGCCATATACTTATTTGATGGCATGGTTCGCCCTTCACTGCCCCTCTATCATCCAAGCCGGTGAGGAGCCCCCAGAAGGTGTTCGAATGGCGCTTCTATGTCGATTCGAGGGGTGTTCGTGGTCACGGACTTATGTAGCTGCGGTCTGCAAACTGTTGTGTCGTCATGACGTCTACAGCCTTTTTTGGTGCTTTCCCTATATTCTTGATGCAGGCTATGGTGAAGAATTCAAGGATGTAGGGGAAAGGCAGACATCGTTGAGTCAGGGAGTCTTCAAATGGCTGGTTAGCATCCGGCCATCCCACTTGTTGTATAGAAGCGGGGACACCTGTTACTGGAGCCCTATGTTCCGAGTCAGTTTGCTCATCATTTTGGGTATGACCAACTGTACGTAGGCAATCCAAACAGCAGTGTGGCTTTCATGGGGAGCCTCATCGATGGAGCTCGAGCCTGGCGGTTTTATATTGCTAGCTGTACTGAGGCGCGGCTGTGCATGCCTCTGAGGACTCCGAACCTTCTGACGACCCTGGGATTCTGCCAGTGGTATAGAACTTCAAACTCCACACCAACTGGGTTTTCTATTAATTCCTTTAGTGTGAAGTTGATCTCTTAGAAGTTGAAGCGGAAGGTCACTGAGAAGAGCGAGGGTAAGAGGGTCCGCGTTCCAGCCTCGGGGAATTCATTGTTGTTGATAATAGCGAGGCTTCGGACGCAGGAAGTCCCCACTTCGAAGGGAATACAGGTGCTGAGGTTTCGGCAGCTGCTTCTGGTGGGGTAGGCACAGCCCCCATGGAACATGTTGATGTGGAAGAAGTGGAGGAAGAAGATCCTGACGTCCACTTCAAGCGAAAGCGGGAAGGCAGATCTCGTAGGAAGAGGGTAGTAAAGAAGCCTCGTCGCTACGCTCCTACTGTTATGGCAGAGGGTGAATCATCTGCATTGCCTCCTCCTCTTGCTCCATTAGTCATTAAGCTGTCGGCTCCTAAACAGACCGCTGGTAAAGCTGTTCCAGACCCGAGTAAGATCGGCTCTGTTCTTGCAATACACTCTTATATATTCCATACAGCTCATTGTTTACTTTATGATTCAGGAACTGAGGCGATGAGAGACCCGGGAGCCAGGGTTGCGGGAGAATAGAGGGAGCATTATCATCCCCTGTTCACTTATAGAGAAGGTGATGAGGCTATCTATTTTTCCGTCTCGGAAGAATCTGGAGGTGATGCGGCCGATATAGGTCCTTCAGGTGCTGGGACCTTAAAAGGAAGTCCCATGGCCTCCAGCTCTATAGGATGGACCACCGAGGGTTTGACGAGCGAAGGTGGGCCGGCCATCCGTGTTGACTTTGCCAAAGACTTTCCTATGGAGCCTGGGGGACTGATGCCTTGGTCAAGGAAGTTCGGAGAGAAACTGCGGCCAAGGCGACTAAGGCGATATCATCTTTTGGTAGTGCTTTGACTTTTTGTGAGTAATTCTTCTCGTGATATTCATTACGCCTTGCTTAAATATAATCTTGCTACAGGTGTTCCGCCTCTGGGTGCATTGACTTCGAGGGAGCAGCCAATCTTTCTGAGGGAATCCGAGGTGAAGCAAGTACTTCGACCGCGGCGGATGCTGCTGAGTTGGATGCCTTGTATCACAGCTTACCTTTCTATCAGTCCGAGCCGGCCAGAGGAAGGGGGATTGAGGGAACAGTAGTCACAGAACCAACCTCACTTCCAACTATATTGGTAAGTGAGGTGCCATTAGTTTTGCCAGTGCCGCCTATCTTGCCAACTGCGGAGCTGAAGGTGATTATCAGTCCTACTTCTCCAACACTGGTGGTTGAACCAGCTTTCCCAGAAATAGTCACCAGTCCTACGTCGATTGTGGCTAGTGTACTGGCTTCAATGAGGACTCCTCCGAGATCACCGGCGATTCCTCATATTGCTCCAGCCAATGCTTCTACTATTCCTTCCACAGTTATGTCATTGAAATCGGTGGAAGCCTTGTCTTCAGAGGCTGCTCGTTCACCGAGAGTAGTTGAGGCCGAGAATGAATTCGTGGCTGAGCTAGTCGACAGCTTTTATAAGGGCTTAAAGCGCTCCATTGCTTTGATCTTGAAGGGTTCGAATACCTCATTTTCCACTTTGAAAGTGTTCCTCTCCTGAAGCATTGACAGTATCCGAGACTTTGGAGGGGACGACCAGGCTGCCGCATTGGAGCTTCTGGTGGACAGGCTTGAGAGGATGTGGACGAATGGCGCCGTCTTAGCCATTCAGATCTGGAGTCTTCAGTTAACGAACATCTTGCGCACCTTACTGCTCAAATGCATGAAGCCCATCTCGCCGCTCAAGAAGCAGCCAAGGCAATTTCCTCTGACTTGAAATCCTTGGAGATGAGGAGAGTAGAACTTAGGGACGCCATAGATGCTTCTAACAGCGCTTTTCTTGATGCCGAGGATAAGATTGAAAAGGCCAAGGAAATGATTAGGAAGGCTAATCTTCTTTTGTCTAAGGCTGAACCGGTGTGTCTTGAAGAGATTACTTGGCTAGAGCAGCTTAAGGCTCAAAATGGCGAAGTCCTGCAGCAGGAGCTGGAACAGAGGGTAACTTTGATTGAAAGTGAGGCTCGCCTGGCCAGACAGTGAGCTTTAATCAGGCCGAGTTGAGGTCGCATGCACTTATCTGGGCTGCTGAGGAGAGGAAGAATAGGCTGGCCATTCTTGAAGAACGGATCAAATCCTACGAAGCACCCTCGTAGCTTGTAATCCGAGCATCCTTGTATCCCTCTTTTGGAATCAATAAAAGTGATTTTATCTGACTCCCCTGTTGCCTTTCCAACTTGTTTTATCTTCTGAATTTTCAATTCTTACTTTCAAGTTGTATTGCAATCCTCCAAAGGAAGCAGAATAATGATATAACTAATCCAATCAGTGGTGATAAGCTGATAGAGTTAGTCACAGATTTGAGAAAATAGTCCTTACTGGACTTAAAAGATGAGACTTGACTATCTGTCGGTTCAGAGGTCGTAATGACATAATCGATTGAGAAGCCACCAAGCTCAAAATTTTGTCATATGATGACAAAAAAATAGTCCCTACTGGACTGAAAGATGAGACTTGGCTATCTGTCGGTTCAGAGGTCGCGATGACGTAACCGATTAAGAAGCCACCAAGATCAAAATTTTGTCATTCAGAGGTGACGAACTGAACGTGATGACAAAGAAATAGTCCCTACTGAACTGAAAGATGAGACTTGGCTATCTGTCGGTTCAGAGGTCGCGATGATGTAACCGATTGAGAAGCCACCAATCTCAAAATTTTGTCATTCAGAGGTGACGAACTGGACATGATGACAAAGAAATAGTCCCTACTGGACTGGAAGATGAGATTTGGCTATCTGTCGGTTCAGAGGTCGCAGGGACGTAATCGGTGAGAAGGAACCGAGCTCAAAATTTGTCATTCAGAGGTGACGAACTGGAAATGTGACAAAGAAATAGTCCCTACTGGATTGGAAGATGAGACTTGGCTATTTGTCAGTTCAGAGGTCGCGATGACGTAACCGATTGAGAAGCTACCAACCTCAAAATTTGTCATTCAGAGTTGACGAACTGGACATGATGACAAAGAAATAGTCCCTACTAGACTGGAAGATGAGACTTGGCTATCTGTCGGTTCAGAGGTAGCATGGACATAACCGATTGAGAAGCCACTAAACTCAAAATTTTGTCATTCAGAGGTGACGAACTAGACATGATGACAAAGAAATAGTCCCTACTGGACTGAAAGATGAGATTTGGCTATCTGTCGGTTCAAAGGTCGCAAGGACGTAACCGATTGAGAAGCCATCAAGCTCAAAATTTGTCATTCAGACGTGACAAACTGGACATGATGACAAAGAAATAGTCCCTACTGGACTGGAAGATGAGACTTGGATATCTGTCGGTTCAGAGGTCGCGATGACGTAACCGATTGAGAAGCCACCAAGCTCAAAATTTGTCATTCAGTGGTGATGAACTGGACATAATGACAAAGAAATAGTCCCTACAGGACTGAAAGATGAGACTTGGCTATCTGTCGGTTCAGAGGTCGCAAGGACGTAACTGATTGAGAAGCCACCAAGCTCAAAATTTGTCATTCAGAGGTGATGAACTGGACATGTTGACAAAGGAATAGTCTCTACTGGACTGGAAGGTGAGACTTGGCTATCTGTCGGTTCAGAGGTCGCAGGGACGTAACCGATTGAGAAGCTACCAAGCTCGAAATTTTGTCATTCAGAGGTGACGAACTGGACATGATGACAAAGAAATCATTCCACTTGGGGGGAATAAGACTTGATTATTAACTCCATGGGGATTTTGCTCTCTCCTTTGGATGTTATTGGAAGAAATTGTCAGAGGTATATTTTTAACGTGATAACCAGAAAAGTCTACTGAGGACTGATTATTAGAAACCGCTGGGGAGTTAGGAAATGAATCCCATGTCAGAGGTGATCGTTAATGTGACAAAAAGAACTCCGTGGGAATTTGTAAAGCAACTTGCCAGAGGTGTGATGTTAACTTGACAAGGATTCATTTACTGTTAGAGGTGCTTGAGCATAACAGTAATTTGAGTGGACCAGACGTTCTGTTGAAGAGAATGACAAGCGGGGTTTATTCACTGCGGATATTGGCTTTATCCGTTGGGGAGTAGTTTATAGTCTTGCTACCAGAGGTTTAGTGTTAACATGATAGGTTAGACTCGTCATTTTGCAAGGGATGTGAATACCTTTATATGTGATCTCACCCTTCCATGGATGGGAATTGGTAAGTGATTTTGGAGAGAGAATCAAATGAGAACAGGTCCCTTAGGATTTTTAGCAAATCTTCAGCTGTCAACGGGTTTGATATGCCTTTACCAACTACCGTTTGAGTCGGGCTAGCCATGCTATTCCCCTCAGCATGATCAGTTGTCGAGGACTTATGTTGGGTTTAAGGCCAACATTTTCTTCTATCCTTAACCGTTAGAGGTGTTGGATTATTTGGTTACTGTATTCATAACCTTGATTCTTCTTTGAAACGACCAGTGTACGATCAGCTCGATACTGGTTTATGGTTGTATGATTTTGTTTAGAGAAAGAGAGGAGCGCTCCTTCTGCATATCTTGGATCTGAAGGTCTTGAGCAGAGGTGTAATGTTAACTTGATCATGAGAAGGATCCTATCAAGGATAATACTTCTTTAAAAAACTGTCGTTAATCGGCATCATGAGTAAATCACCATCTAAAGTCATAAGGCGATATGCCCCATTTAAATAGACTGTTTCTATTACAAACGGTCCTTTCGATTTGGGCTGAAATTGCCTTGGTTTTGTGCGTCATGATCATCGGTCGTCTGACGGCTAAAACCAAATCTCCTTTCTGGAAGACTCTTTGCTTGACCTTCTTATTGAAGGCTCTTGAGATCCGGGCTTGATATAACTTAATGTGTTGCTGAGGTTGTAACCGCTTCTCATCTAGGGCTTCGAGCTCCTGGAGTCGCAATCGATCATTGTTCTCCGTTGTCATCTTAGTCATTAGAGCGACTCGCAATGACGGCATCTGGATTTCTAACGGTATGACTGCTTCGCACCCGTATACCAGGGAAAAAGGCGTATTGCCTGTAGGGGTCCGAACCGTGGTTCGGTAGGCCCAAAGACATTCACTAAGCTTTTCGTTCCAGTCTCGCTTATTTGATGAAACGAACTTTTTGAGTAGCTTAATGATTGTCTTATTGAATGTCTCCTCCAAGCCATTAGCGGCAGGATTATAAGCAGTTGATGTCACATTCTGAATCCAGTATTTATCGCAAAATCGGTAGAACATCTTACTGATGAATTGGGGACCGTTATCATGGATGATCCGCCTAGGGACATCAAATCGATGGATGACATAGTATTTGATGAAGTTAACCACGTTAGAAGTTTTAACTTCAACTATGTTGACACTTAAAAAAGACAAGATTCTTATTGGTCCGAACAATGTCTAAACTTGTTGACATTTACAAAAGACAAGTGACAGACGAGCTGAAGACCAGTTTTCACCCATCTCCGAGGGACAGGGAAGCAACTTGGACTCCACTGATCCAGCAAGCAGACAGTGAACCCGGATTATTTCTGAACAGACCTCAGCAGGTCTAAGATGCTAGCACTTAGCGTCACATGAGCCCAAAGGGATATCCTCGCCTGAGAGGCTAAAATCATCCAACTTCGCCTTGAAGCCATTCAAAGCCTCGCCAGGAAGCTAACTTATAGCTTCGCCTGAACTACTGAAGCGCAACTCCGCAGAGAGTTAACTTCACTTGAAGTCATACACAATCGCGCAGAAGGATGTTCGGAATCTTCGCCACAGATATTATCTAGCTCCGCTGAAGAGCTTTCTTCTGACTTCGCCAGGTGCGCCTTCCAGCTCCGCTGTGAGCTCAACACGGTAGCTCCGCTGTTGGTGTTTGAGACGGGAAGGGTGTTGTATTGTGGAGTATAATTTGCGCACAAAATATATTCAATAAAAGGAGATAAGGTTTAGATTCAACCTCAAGTGCTTTGATCACTCCACAAATGTATTCCAAATGATTAATGTACCCTTTCCTATCTCCGTTATAGCATGAGCTATACCGAGTCGATTCTCAGGGAGAGCTTGCGATGGAAGCGTTACGGTTTGTAGTGAGGATAGAAAACGAAGATTCTTCTTTGTTTTAAAAGAATAAAAGAATTGTGGAAAAAGAAATGAAAGAACCAGTGGCTTTGTGCATGATGGAAATAAAAGGAAAAGAAATCAAAAAGAAGATTGGTTTTGGAATTACAACTAAAAGAAAGAAAACTTTGAAGAAGACTTTTAAGATGGAGAAAACCATGACTAGCTAACCTTACTACCTTGCTAAAACTTACTAGACTCCGTGATGGTGAATGTATGCCTCATGTTGATTCATCGGCAAAGATTTGTCTTGCGTGTTGGTCTAATTACTTTCCTACTTGGATGACGGGTGATCATTCTTGGACTTGTCTTGTAGCCTCATAGATGTCATTGGCCTACAAATTAGACTTTCAATAATGGAATCAAAAGAGCTACACTCAAGGGATGCTAAGGAAGAAGATACAACATTCATTAATGGAAGTAAAGAAGTTGTACAACAAATAGCATATTGGTGATCCATCTCCATGTTCCATCAAGGCACTTATTCTAGACAAGGCTCTAAATGAGGCACACATGAATCATATGGAGAATTACAACAAGATATAGCCAAGCATGAAAGTAACCCATCGGAGAAGAGAAGGCCATACAACTTTGCAAGATTAAAGATAGCAATCACCCATGAGTTAGTAGTTAGCAAGGTAAGTTGTTAGCTAGCCATGAGAAGAAAGAATTAGCTACTAGCCATTAGAAAAGCAAAACAAAGCATGAATAAAATTGCAAGTAAAGTAAAACTAGAAGTAAAGAAAGCAAGAGTTACTAGAAAATGCTCAAGTAGAGAAGAAGAGAATGGATCAATTCTTGCTTCACAAGTTGTCACTCCTTGATGTACACAAGCTCTCTCTCTCTTACAACTCTCTTTTGCAGAATTTCTAGGGAAGAAGAAGGAGATCTAAGGAACTAAATCCTAGAGAAAAAAAATACAAAATTACAAAGCTTTATCCTATCATCTCTCCTCTTCTGTTCTCTCTTTGCTCGCAGGTCCAGGTGCAGTATTTATAGGCCTCAGAGAGAAGGATCTAGAGCCAGGTTGTTGGCGCAAAATCTGGGATCCAACAAACCTGTAACTGCCGCAAATTGGCGGGAAATCCCAGATATTGCGGCAGTTCCAAGTCTGTTGGGTAACAGATTCTTGTTACAACTTTGTTACGAGGTTGTTATCCACGTGGCCTTCTAGAATCTTGAGTTGTTGCGTAGAATTCTCTAGATCCTGGGCTCAAATTTGGGCTTTGAATTAATCTCTTTTTGGCTTATGAATTAATCTCTTTAATTATTGCTAATTAAAGAGATTTTTGGGATTTCTCTCATTTCAGTTGTGGACCTGCAAAAATAGAGAGAAGATGAGTAAAAATCATATTTTTATTTGTAATATGCATGGGACTAATGTGGTAAAATATGCAGAATTGTGTAACAATCACACCCCACACTTATTCTTTTGCTCGTCCCGAGCAAAACAAATAAAAGAAAAACTATACTACTGATTTTATTACACCACTTTCGCAGGTGACGCGATTGCACTGAGCATGTGCAACAAGCCGTTAAACCTCTAGGTTACCCTAGAGGAGGAGTGTTGTCTCCTGAGGGTTTTCAGCGGATTACACCCACAAAATCCATAAAGAAAGAAGACAAATGTTAGTATTTTGAAAATGCATTTTGAAAGAGAGACATGTTTTCGAACTATTTTTGCAAAAATATAAGTGATCTTAGGTCATAAGTCCACCTATAATCATTCTTTCTTAAACTTAGTCTCTATGCAAGATCTTATCTTCAATTAAGGTAAGAATTCAAAATTGGATTGAATACTTTATCTTTCATAAAACCTAGATAATATGCACACCGTGTTCAGTGAAAATTTCTGGGATTTCAACTCCAACCATCAAGCATTTATTTATATATATATATATATATATATATATATATATATATATATATATATATATATATATATATATATATATATATATATATATTTTTTCTGTTTTTTTCTTCCCTTAGTTTAGGCTTTCTAGTTTACCCTTGTAGCGAGCCTTTAACCGATGACTCCCAAACCAGACGGTCTTAGGGCACCAGATGAGAAAACATCCCTCGGGTTTAAGGTCTCGAGTAAAAAAGGCCACAAAACTAAAGGGGATTGTTTATTTCCTTTACCACCGTTAGGCGTGAATAATCATGCTTCTTGAGGCACATTTATCCAGCTTAATTGGTGATGTTTTATTACATCTTTATTTTTCTTTCGTTTTTTTTTATTTTTATGACATTTTTGGTCTTTGTCTCCATCCCAAGAAATGTGTAAGTGTAAAGTGCATATTTATCTAAGGTAAAAATTCAAGATAAAAATATCTCACCAATTTTACTTACTTAGCCTATAATTTTAAACAAGATCTATTATTTCAACTAGGTTTAAGATGTCATAATTAAGGCTTTCTTAATTTCTAAGATACATCTTAATCTTCTTAAAAATAGATCAAAACTTTGTCTCTTATTTCAAAAAGTTTTTATTTTATTTTTTTATATTTTTTTATTTTATTTCTTTTTGTAAAAGAAATGTAAAAGAAAGAAAATCTAAAAACTTTATGTTAGTAAACCCTCCCCCACACTTATTTCATGCATTGTCCTCAATGCATCATGATATATGTATGCATGAAATAGGTAAGAGGCAAGAAACTTTTATTTACAAAAAAGTGCAAAAAATTATTTACAAAGAATATATACAAGTATAACCATTACCTAGGCTTTTGGGTCGTTTTCCTCTGGCCCGTTTCCCATCATTCCAGTGCGTCTGCTTTCGTGAGCTCAATTGGGAACGGTTTGAATTATTTTAGCCCTAGGTATTCCAGATTCAATTGTTTATTATTATCATTCACCTTCATTCCACCATATTGTTCACTAAAAAATTCCTTATCACCACTCTTACTCTGAATCTCATCACTTCTAATGTTAAGAAATTTCAGCTCCTCTCCATACAATTCTTCAAAACTAAGGTCAACATCGGAAGTGTGCAATCAGTTAGCTGTCCCCGAGTTGACTCATCTAGACACATGATCTCATCAGCAAACAGGTCTTCAAAGAATATATCAATCGGAGGTTCGAATACAGTCAGAGTTGGCTCATTGAAAGTGAAAATATCCAAATCAACTTCCCCTTTTTAAAGGGTACTCGGATAAGAGAATCACCAGATTGTGACTCATCTTTTGGATCTTCACCTTCTTCCTCACAATTGTTACTAATGAAGCTAACCTCAAATGTTTGATCTTTTGTTTTACGAGGTTGTGTGTGGAAGACATTGTGTTCATGAGTCATGTTACCAAAGGTTAACCTCATTGATCCATTCCGGCAATTAATGATGGCATTTGCAGTAGCCAGGAATGGTCGTCCCAAAATGACAGGAATTTGAGCCCTTTGATTGGAATTTGACACAGGTTTGTTTCAAGGACTACAAAGTCAACAGGATAAATGAATTCCCCAACTTTGACAAGGACATCGTGAATTTCCCCCTGGGGTCTAGTGACAGAGCGATCAGCCAATTGGATAGTCATTTGGGTAGGACGGAGATCACCTAACCCTAATTGTTGGTACACAGAGAAAGGTAGGAGATTGATGCTGGCCCCCAAATCAAGAAGTGCCCTATTAATGGTAGTCTGTCCTATGATGCATGAAATGGTGGGGCTACCTGGGTCTTTGTATTTAACAGGAATTGGACCATTGAGCAGCTCGTTGATGGATGATGCTAGGAAGACTTTTTTAGGAACTTGTGTTTTCCTCTTCTTGGTGCACATTTCCTTTAAGAATTTGGCATATGATGGCACTTGTTGTATGGCATCAAGAAGAGGGACATTAATTTGGACCTTATTGAACATTTCTTTTATCTTCTCCATGTGAGCATTTGTCTTGGGATTCTTAAGCCTATTTGGAAATGGTACAACAGGCTTATAAGTTTGCTCATCTACCTTTTCTTTCCCCTTGGCTTTTGAAGTGGATGGCTCTGAACTAGAGGATTGTTTGTCAGAAGCTGGTTGCATTGGGACAGGAGGTGTTGGCTTTGGTGCTGGATAAGATGGTGGACTAGAAACCTTATTATCGACTTGTTTTCCAGATCTCAGGGTATGAATAGCATGACATTGACTGGGTCCTGAATCTTTCACTTCATTTAAAGGGAAGTGATGTTTGGGATTTGGCACTGGCTGGCTTGGAAGCATACCTTTTTGTCTCTCATTAGCCAATTGCCCTAATTGGACCTGAATTCTATCCATATCCTGTTGATGATGGTTCATCATTGAAGCTTGGGTCTTGGTTAAGGATTCTATCATTTTCATCAACTCTGATATTTTATCATCTGAATTATTCTGGGGTGGATGTTGATGATATGGAGATTGGAATTGTGAATGGTAATATGGTGGGTTCTGATATGGTTGTGAATGTGGTGGACTTTGAGACGGATGAACATACAGTGAATTATGATTGAAACTGGATGTGTGAGACTGAGCATTATAAGGATGTGGAAGTGGTGGCCTATGATGCTCAGGACCAGACTGACTCCCTGAAAAATTTGGATGGTTCTGCCATCCCGAATTATATGTGTTAGAGTATGGGGGTCTGGTAAAAGCTGCATTCAGGTTCTCCTGATATGATTGGGGCTGATACAAAGGACACTCCTCAAAGACATGGTTAAGGTCATGACAGTAGGTGCAACCCGGTTTGATCACTGGTGATGGGTTGACCTGATTTACAACAGAATTTCCTTTTGACTCAAGCAGTTCTATCCTCTTCATTAATTGTGTAATCTTGGCATCTACAGCTAGAGAGGATTCTATGGAGTGCGTACCAGTTCTGGAAGTGGTGGGAATGGATTTATCAGGACATGACTCCCACTGAATGATTTTCTCAGCTAGGGTTTCAAAGAGATCCCACCCCTGATGCTCATCTTTCTTCAAAAATTTCCCTTGGCACATGGATTCAAGGAGCGTTTTCGTTTGGTAATCTAAACCGTCATAGATAATCTGGCACAGACGCCATTTCTCTATGCCGTGATGAGGACATAGGGCTAGAAGGTCTTTGAAACGCTCAAGATACTTCCAGAAAGGTTCTTTTGGGTCCTGCTTGAATTGCATGATATTCTTGCGCATGAGGGCTGTTTTGTGGATAGGATAGAATTTCTTAAGAAAGACTTTTACAAAATCCTCCCACGAAGATATGGAACTGACGGGAAGATTGTAAAGCCATTTCTTAGCTAAATCCTTAAGTGCAAACGGTATGAACCGTAACCTAACAGCATCCTCGGTCAATTGGAAAATTCTCATCATTTGATATACCTCTTCAAACTCACGAATAAAGAGGTACGCGTCCTCAGACTCAAGACCATGGAATCGGGGAAGTGTATTAATGAATTGCGGTTTCAGCTCGAAGTGATTTCCATTAGATTCGGGGAGAAGAATGCAAGATGGAAGGGAGGTGCGAATCGGATAAAATCGATCTTGAAGTGAGATGTTGTTTTCCATAATGTCAAGTGGTTGTGTAAGTGCAAGTGTAGAAAGTCTATCAAGTCTTGCAGATTTTGGATCACGAAACCACTCTCGCAAATACAATCACAAACAACGTGCACCGATCACACCAGCGAAAAAGAAAAAATGAAAATAACAAACAAAATAAAGAAAAATCAATCCAAGCTTCTAGGGTTCCTGGACCTAGACGACTCCTAACTGATTAGATCGTCCACAGGAGGTTTAGTGTAGACTTTGACTATAAGCGAATCAGCCAGGGAAGGGCAAGGTTGGTGGGAGGTTTTCCGTCAGAGACGTTCCTTAATTAAGTAACCAGCAACCTTCGGGCTTTCGGCCCTCAATCCCTTTCCTAAACACTGATTTTACAAAAGTCAATTTCCAACACTTTTCCCCTTAGGATAATCTCCTAAGTGAGTCTGAGATGTCCCTAGGGCCAACGTCTAGCAAATTTTTATTTAGAAGCTTAGGATTGTGAGTGCTCGGGAAAGTGGTTTTCGGGCTAAGGAAGGGGTGATAAAATCCCCACCTTATCTTATTTATGGGTATGCCCTTAAAATTGATTTGTGCAAGTGTACGATATCAACAAACAAGGTTCACTCAAAGCGTAATTAAATCAAACAAAGAGTGAGTCCTAGTCTAGATGTAATGCGTACGTACCTTGCCTCCTGCACTCTTCAACAGTAAAAGTAAAGAAATTGAAAGACACGTGCCTAGAGTGCAAATGTCTAAACAATTTTTAACGTTAACAACCAATTTTTTACTGTTGATTATTAGCAGATATAAGGTGAAGTATACAAGAAATTAAGTATTGCAGCAGCTGTATTTTGCAGAGAAGCATGCCCTGCAGAAAACTGGTCAGAAGTCAACTCCTCCTTGCCGCAATTCTGCAGCAAAAACCCAGAATTTGCGGCAATTTGGAGGGATCCTGGTCTCTGCTTTCTAGAGCAGAGGCCCAGGTCCACTTATATGTTTCTGCAATACAAATTTTCCTGTTTCTTCAACCTGTTACCTGCAACAGAGAAGAAGATTCGTTTAGTTCTTCACTTGAAATCAAAACCGTTGCTCTCCCCGGCAACGGCGCCAAAAATTTTGTTTGAGACGGGAAGGGTGTTGTATTGTGGAGTATAATTTGCGCATAAAATATATTCAATAAAAGGAGATAAGGTTTAGATTCAACCTCAAGTGCTTTGATCACTCCACAAATGTATTCCAAATGATTAATGTACCCTTTCCTATCTCCGTTATAGCATGGGCTATATCGAGTCGATTCTCAGGAAGAGCTTGCGATGGAAGCGTTACGGTTTGTAGTGAGGATAGAAAATGAAGATTCTTCTTTGTTTTAAAAGAATAAAAGAATTGTGGAAAAAGAAATGAAAGAACCAGTGGCTTTGTGCATGATGGAAATAAAAGGAAAAGAAATCAAAAAGAAGATTGGCTTTGGAATTACAACTAAAAGAAAGAAAACTTTGAAGAAGACTTTAAGATGGAGAAAACCATGACTAGCTAACCTTACCTACTAAAACTTACTAAACTCCGTGATGGTGAATGCATGCCTCATGTTGATTCATCGGCAAAGATTTGTCTTGCGTGTTGGTCTAATTACTTTCCTACTTGGATGACGGGTGATCATTCTTGGACTTGTCTTGTAGCCTCATAGATGTCATTGGCCTACAAATTAGACTTTCAATAATGGAATCAAAAGAGCTACACTCAAGGGATGCTAAGGAAGAAGATACAACATTCATTAATGGAAGTAAACAAGTTGTACAACAAATAGCATATTGGTGATCCATCTCCATGTTCCATCAAGGCACTTATTCTAGACAAGGCTCTAAATGAGGCACACATAATCATATGGAGAATTACAACAAGATATAGCCAAGCATGAAAGTAACCCATCGGAGAAGAGAAGGCCATACAACTTTGCAAGATTAAAGATAGCAATCACCCATGAGTTAGTAGTTAGCAAGGTAAGTCTTTAGCTAGCCATGAGAAGAAAGAATTAGCTACTAGCCATTAGAAAAGCAAAACAAAGCATGAATAAAATTGCAAGTAAAGTAAAACTAGAAGTAAAGAAAGCAAGAGTTACTAGAAAATGCTCAAGTAGAGAAGAAGAGAATGGATCAATCCTTCCTTCACAAGTTGTCACTCCTTGATGTACACAAGCTCTCTCTCTCTTACAACTCTCTTTTGCAGAATTTCTAGGGAAGAAGAAGGAGATCTAAAGAACTAAATCCTAGAGAAAAAAATACAAAATTACAAAGCTTTATCCTATCATCTCTCCTCTTCTGTTCTCTCTTTGCTCGCAGGTCCAGGTGCAGTATTTATAGGCCTCAGAGAGAAGGATCTAGAGCCAGGTGTTGGCGCAAAATCTGGGATCCAACAGACCTGTAACTGCCGCAAATTGGCGGGAAAATCCCAGATATTGCGGCAGTTCCAAGTCTGTTGGGTAACAGATTCTTGTTACAACTTTGTTACGAGGTTGTTATCCACGTGGCCTTCTAGAATCTTGAGTTGTTGCGTAGAATTCTCTAGATCCTGGGCTCAAATTTGGGCTTTGAATTAATCTCTTTTGGGCTTATGAATTAATCTCTTTAATTATTGTTAATTAAAGAGATTTTTGGGCTTTCTCTCATTTCAGTTGTGGACCTGCAAAAATAGAGAGAAGATGAGTAAAAATCATATTTTTATTTGTAATATGCATGGGACTAATGTGGTAAAATATGCAGAATTGTGTAACAATCATTGGTCTACTATGATCAACCTTTGGCCAATCAAATCTCCAGATGAGATCAGATCTAATCAGATCAAATCTAATTAAGATCAAATCGGAGATCAAATTCGGCAGTTGATTGCCACAATCTCTTGACTCTCTTAAAATGAGTAAGAGGATCAGGAGAGATCTTCCAACAATATGGAAAGGATCAAAACAGATCAAGAAGATCAACCGACCTGCCATTTCTAGCTTCGCAGAAGCTGATCCTAACCTCGCAGCAAGGCTACTTTCCAGATTCAAACAGATCCGATTCAATCTGTTTCCATATCTTCAAGGGACGGTTATACCCTTGCTCTCCTTATAAATAACCCATCAGGGGTACAAGGAGAGACACATGCGCAAGGAGATCTCCAGAAATAAGGCTTTTCTCAGACGGAGGCCAGGCACATGCACAGAGAGAGAGGACTCCACAAGCAGAGACTTCTTCACGACGCACCGTGCGCTCTTGAATTCAGAGACTTTTAGAGAATTACTTCTCTAATCAGGGTGCTGATACCCTAATACCTTCTTCTCAAGGAATTTTCGGAACCAGGCGAGAAGGAATTCCTAATTGAAGGCAGTTTTGAGAAGTAGCAAAAGGGTTCCACCAACCCTCTGTTCTCTGATTCCCCGAACCAGGCGAGAAGGGAATCTCATCGCTCGCATCGTCAAAGGGACAAAGTGGTCGCGCGCTGACCAGACTTCTATCGGCACACTTCTCCAGAATCTCTGAGGAGATCTACTTGTAATCTTTTTAAGAATACTTGTAATTTAGCTCCTCAACTTTTTATTGTAAGTTTTTCCCTTTGCAAGTCAATGGAAAACAAACTAGTGGTATAGCTTCTGCCCATTTTGAAAAGTAATCAGTTATCGCTAGGATAAACCAGTGTCCTTTTGTCGAAGAAGGGCTAATTGGCCCTACGATATCGATTCCCCATGCTTCAAATGGTCATGAAGCAACGGTTGGATGGAGCAACTCTGGAGGCTGATGTATGAAGTCTACATGGATTTAGCAAGCCTTACACCTTCGTGCATATTGGATGGCATCGGTTATCATGGTTGGCCAATAATATCCAAGCCTGTGCAATCGGTCTTTAAGTTTTGGACCTGGCTGATGAGCTCCGCATATGTCGTCGTGCGCTTCCTTAAGCACTTCTTGTGCTTCTGAATTAAAAAGGCAACGGAGGAGGATACCGTCATATGAGCGACGGTAAAGTGTTTTCAGAGTCGGATCATAGTAAAAACGGAGAGACCTTCGTCTGATAGATGCCGCTTCTTTAGGGTTATCCGGCAGCAGACCATGTAAAGCATAGTCGATGAAGGAAAATCGCCAATCTCTTGGCTCAGGATCCATCGAGATATTATAGACTTCTCTGATTCTTAACATATGTTTAGGGCAGACAAGGTGTCGAGTCGCCATTGTAAGGTGATACTTGGTGTCGACTGGCAAGGCTAGCGTTGTTGCTGATGCAACCAGAGCATCGGCCCTAGTGTTCTGGGATCGAGAAACGTGACCGATGTAAAAGCCATCAAACAGATTAACCATTTCGATGACTGCGTGATAATAAGGTACCAAATCATCGTGACGGACCTCATATTCGCCTTTAACCTGATTGATAATTAGTTTTATATCTCCGTAAGCTTCAAGGTAGCGTACCCCCATTTCGTGAGCGAGTTGAAGACCAATAAGTAGAGCATTGTATTCTACCACATTGTTGGAGCATGATTCCGTCAGAGAAAATGCTCTAGGAAGGACATGATTTTGTGGAGAGATAAACACAACCCCCACACCGCAATGATCCTGCCTTTAGGGCCTATTCGTGATGCTCCATCGAAGAACATCTGCCAAACTTCATCCTCTGAAGTTATATTGGATTCGAAGACTTCATCTGGAATGTCTTCATGAAGTTTTGAGCTTTCTGGAACCGAATGAGCAACCAAGAACTCTGCAAGTGTCTGACCTTTAACTGCCTTCTGAGGGAAAAAGATCATGTCGTATTGAGACAAAAGAAGCGCCCACTTAGCTAATCTTGAATTCAATGATCCTGGTTTTGTCATGAGAAGACGTAAAGGGATCACTCTAGAAATGACATGTATGATTTGGCTGACCAAATAATGTCGTGTCTTCTGAACGGCAAAAACAAGAGTTAAGCATTCCTTCTCAATAGGATTATAGCGAGACTCCGCCCTTATCAGAGTTCTGCTCAGATAATAAATGGCTTGTTCGTGCCCATTGTCATCTTTTTGAGCAAGCAGAGCACCGAGAGAATGGTCCATAGCTTTCACATAAAGTAGGAACAGTTTTCCTGATGTGGGAGCTATTAAGACTGGAGGTTTTGTAAGATATCTTTTGATATCTTCGTAAGCTTCTTGACAAGCTTGATCCCATACAAAAGAAACACCCTTTTTCATGAGTCGGGTGAACGATTGACAGTGGCCCGAGAGATTTGCGATGAATCTTCTGATATAAGCCAGTCTACCTTGCAGGCCTCTAAGTTCTTTAAGATTCATAGGTGGACGCATGCTTTGAATGGCTTTGACTTTGTCCGGGTCAAGATGAATTTCTTTTAATGTAACAATAAATCCAAGGAATTTGCCACTCGAAACCCCCAAGAAGGATTTTGTCAGATTCATTTTCAGCTGATGAGCCCGCATTATGTCGAACATCATTCTCAAATCACGAAGATGGTCATTCTTATCGCGACTTTTGACAGCAATGTCATCGACATAACATTCTACCATTTTTCGGAGATGATCGCGGAAAATCATACTCATTGCCGGCTGATAAGTTGCTCCGCATTCTTTAACCCGAAGGGCATCACGGTGTAGCAGTATACCCCCAATGGCGTTCGGAATAAAGTATGCTTCTCGTCCTCAGGATACATTTTAATCTGATTGTACCCTGAAAAGCCGTCCATGAAGGACATCCTTTCGAATCCGCAGGTATTGTCAATCATGACATCGGTGATGGGCAGTGGGAATTCGTCTTTAGGACAGGCTGTATTGAGATCACGATAGTCGATACAGATCCGTATCTTCCCATTTTTCTTGAGAACATGAACGATATTAGCAACCCAATCTGGATGTTATTCCTCCCGTATGAAGCCGCATGCAATGAGCTTATGAACTTTGACTTCAATAGCCTCCATAATGTTCGGATGAAACCGGCGTTGCTGCTGCTTGACTGGCTTTGCATCAGGTCTGATGTTCAGGCGATGCATGGCTACTTGTGGATCAAGTTCGGGCATATCTTCATAGTTCCATGCAAAGACATCTATATACTCCTTTACAAGTACTATCAATTCTTCTTTTTCTATAAGTGATAAGCTTTCACTTATAAAGATGGGTTTAGGGTGATCTTGACTACCCAAGTTGACCTGGATCACCTTGTCTTCAGTAGGTGGTTCACGTTGTTCGAATCGCTTTTCCCACCGGAGATCCAATTGCTAGCACATGGTTCCTCATCGGTAGCTTCCGCTGGCTCCAATTGACTGCTTGAAGTCATATTAACGGTGAGATTCTCAAACATCGTTCCCACACTGACATCTGAGTCCCATTCGGAGGAAGAGGCAGAGTGTGATGGATCGGTTTGTCATCCTTGGACTGAACCGTTGCTGGTGGTGTAGGTGTAACGTATCCCAACCCCCTGCGAGTGTTATCATAATAATTTGTAGGTTTCCCTCTTGGCACGAAGTTGCACAGAAAATCATGTCTTCCTTTTTCGAAATTCAGGCCCTTCCCATGCTTCAGGTTGTATCCCATTTTCCTTATCATACGGTGCGCTGGTCGTGCATAATGGAAAAATTGTGGGGTGTCTGAGTCTGAACTTGAATCCGCGGCTGCAGACCTTATCAGTTGGGCTTTACCAAATACTATTGGTAATTGACCTTCTTTGGATGGAGGGATCACTAAAACGGCCCCTTCTATAGATTCGACGGGTGTACCGGATGCACTTGGTTTATGTAAAGGCATGTACGGAGAGCTATCCGTAAACAATCTAACACTCACAGGATAATCAAAGGAAATATTATCATTAATTACCCATTCGCCCTCATCTTCAGAAGGAGTGTTACATTGGGGATTATTAAGACATGCTATAATCGGTTCACCGATCAAAATAGCTTGCATGTCTGCTTCAGATTCTGAATCTGCCTCATTACCACTATCATCATCGTCAGGCAATGATTCTTTTGATGTTTCACCGATCTCTTGATACAGGAGAGCGTCAGTAAAGTAATTCTCTACCACTTTGAATGGTTGCTTCTCGGCGAAGACAGTTCGTACTGTTGTATCATCTTCAACATATTTGAAGCATTGGTGCAAAGTGAAGGGAACAATCTAGTTGGCGTGGATCCACGGTCGTCCTAGTAACAAGTTGTACGACGTGTCAGCGTAATTGACATAGCACGTCACTTCTGACTTTAGGCTCCCGATTCGGCAACGGAGTCGAATCTTTTCAAGCGGATGACTACTTCCTGCATTAAAACCGTATATTGTTGTAGTGGTTGTGGATAACCTATATAGTGGTATGCCGAGGAAGTAGAGGAGCCTTTTAGGGATGATGCTGAGTGCAGACCCCGAATCAACCTGTATCCTTACAATGCATGTCAAACCAATGTATCCGGTGCAGTACAAAGGTCGATCGTGTTTGTAATCCTTGAGAAGCATATCCTCCGCTGTGAAGGTAATAGCAGGTACCTTTGATTGCACATGATGACATTCAGGGCAAGCAGACTGAGTGTCATCTTTAGGGATTTCTGACATATATGTTAGGAATGATTCTGAATTAGCCAGTGCATCTCTGAGTGCTTCTCTTGTCTCTTTCGAGAGACGAAGGAGCTCGTGTATGGTAATACGAGCTGGGATATTAGCCAGCTGGGTCAATATGTCAAAACGAAAGGGCATGTTAAGCCCTGGGCCTGAAGGCTTCTTAGGACATGGTCGAACCAGATTTCTTTCTGCTTTTCTTTTCTCGTCGTCGGGAGCGGAGCCGGTGTGGATATTTGTACTGAGGTCGTCTGCTGCTGTGTCTCGTCAGTAGCTTTCTCATATTATTTTAAGTATGATTTTTCGGATCGAGTACCTGTCGGCTGAGGTACATCAGCCTGTGTCGTACAAGCATGCTTTTCCCCTTCGGAATCGTTGAGAGAAGCTGATGTGAGATTGCCAGCATCTGGCAGGATGGAGACAACATTGCAAGATTTTCCCTTCGACTTGGATTTCTTTGAATCCCATTGTTCGTCTTGGACAAGGTCTGGGTGTATCCACATGATTTCCCCTATCTCTAGTGTCAAGGGAACAAGACCCTTATTCTCTTGAGTTTTAACTGAAGGATGCTTTACTTCCAGCCGTGGCGCAGGGATCGAAAAGGTCCCGTCAGGAACTGTGACCTTTGGGTTTGCCGAACTCGAGGGTCACCATATTTGCAGTGACTTTCTTTTATTCCGATTTCAGAGTCGAAACTCCGGCATCGACTAAAGCTTGAATTTTGTCCTTGAGGACAAAGCACTTATCAGTAGGATGATGAACCATCCTATGAAAGAGGCAATAGTTGGGATCGTTCGTGCATCCCACTTCATTAGGACGCCGATCATCCGGTAGCTTCAATTTATTCCCTTTGTGGAGTAAATGGAATATTGTGACCACCTGTTCGTCTTTGAAGGAGTGCTGTTTCGGAAAAAACTTAGACTCCTGATTATTGAAGCCGCTCTTCTTGGCCTTCGACTGAACATCTCCTGACAATTCAACGGACATAGTCTCTTTCCCTTTGGCTTGAGAAGACTGTGCCATGTCACCGCGTCCCTTAGTATTCATACCCCATTTGCTTTTAGGGGTGGATGGCTCGAACTTTTTAGCCGACTTTTCGGCTATCTCTGCTTGCTCGACCAGTTCTTTCTAGGTATGGGCTTTGACAGCTCCCATGCGAATTTCTACTTAGTCCAAGAAGTTATGCCTACACGTCTGTAAAAGCATGGGTAATGGCATCCCTGCTGGGCACAACAGAGACAAGTTTCTGAACCGCTTAATGTAGTCACGGACAGATTCGCCCTTCTTCTGCACGGTAGAGAGAAGTTTATCCATAGTTACCTCGGTATCGTTCTCATAGAAACGAGAAAGAAATCGGGTTTCCAGGTCGATCCATGAATTGATAGAGCCCAGAGGGAGACTTCGAAACCAGTCAAATACTACCCCCTTTAAGGTGCCAATGAACAGTCTGGCCATGATAGCATCATTGTCTATGACATTACCAGTCTGAGACCAGAAGTAGTAGATGTGCTGGTTTGGCGAGCTCTTACCATCATACATTTGTAACGTTGGTGGATTGAACTTTGGCGGGTGATTGAGGAAAACCTGCACAAAAATACGAAATTTCAGATCTTATAATAAAAATGTGCAAGTGCTCAATTCTTCCGCTATAGCAAGTGGCTATGCGGGTCGTGATCCACAAGGAGGGTTTGCGATGGAAGCTTTACGGTTCTTTATTGAAATCTTTAAGAAGAAAAGCGAGAGTTCTTCTCTGTTTTTAAGAAGTGAAAATGAAAAAAAAAATTATGTTAAAATTAGAGAGAAAATGAGAGATGAAGAAGGTGGAAAAATCAGAAAACAATGAAGCGAATATGTACAAATGAAGTGGAGGAAAAAGAGTTGGAAGAGGTGGTGATATAATTTACACAAATGAAAGAAAGGAAAGAAGATGAAGAAATACTTACCTAGGTTGAGTGATGACCTACCTGGAAACCGTTGAATGTTCTACCTTTGCTTCGGAGGCGTTCAACGCATAGATCATAAGCTCGAGCTCAGTCCCTGTGCACATTATATCGTCAAGCCTAGCAAGAACGAAGTGATGCGGATCTTGGAGGAGGAGAACGTCTTCATGAACTATCGCTGGCTCTCACGTAGCTTAGTTATACTTGCTTTGGAATTCACTTGTAAACTCAACAACAACAACCAAGGTAAAGTAGAAGAGGAAGACGAAACAAAAGAAAATACGAACATAAAAAGAACTTTTACCTTTATTAATTGCAGAGACAATGGAAGAAAGGAGGAGGGTACATCGTCGGTGTCACTCTCAACATCAGCCTCTCTCTCTTACTTACATGAATCTTCTTCTACCTAAGTTACATACAAATTACATAAAAAGAAAAGAAAAATCTAAACTACAAAGAATGAAAACTAGGCTAAATCCTAATCTCTGCCTTCTCCCTGCTCAGCTAAAACCAGTATTTATAGGCAAAAAACCTAAAGGAGAAGATCCCAGGAAGATTGGGGGAATCTCCTGGTCTGATGTATTTCCCGTATCTTCTTCTGATTTTCTTGTTTTTTTCTTTAAAAGTTGACAAAACAGCCTTTGATTGTGCTTGATTCAGGGAGGATTCTTCTCAACCTTCCTTATATGCCAAGATTTTGCCTTGATTTAGGGAGGATTCTTCTCAACCTTCCTTATATACCAAGATTTTGCCCACAGGGAGGATTCTTCTCAACCTTCCTTATATGCCAAGATTTTGCCCTGATTTCTTCAGCTTGATTCAAGGAGGATTCTTCTAAACCTTCCTTATATGCCAAGATTTTGCCCTGATTTCTTCATTTCAAATTTATTCTGAATTAATCAGAATTTGGTGGGCTTTTGGGCTTGTTTCTCTTCATCTCCTTAAGGAATGGGCCTGCAAATAAATTAAACATTTAATTAGGACAAAGCAGATTTTATTCTATAATAAGTATGGAAATATGATAATAAATGTGCAACATTAGTGACCAATCACACCCCCATACCTATCTTTTGCTCGTCCTCGAGCAAAACAACTAAACTATACTAAGGATTATTAGACCACTTTCGCAGGTCACACGATTGCACTGAGCATGTGCAACAAGCCGTTAAACCTCTAGGTTTCCCCTAGAGGACGAGTTTTGTCTCGTGAGGGTTTTCAGTAGATTACACCCACAAAATCCATAAAGAAAGGGAATTAAAGAGTTAGTATTTTCGAAAAGCATTTTGAAAGGGAAAAATATTTGAAATATAATTGTAAGATCTAAGCAATCTATAAGTTATAGGAAAACTGAATTTTTCATTCCTAAACTTAGTCTCTATTCAAAATTTGTTATCAATTAAAGTAAGGAGTCAAGTTGTACTTCTCATCTAGTCTATTACTTTACCCTAAGTCATATGCACTTGTGACTGTGAAAATTTTAACTAAGGGTTCATTAACTCTAACTCTTATGCCTTATTTATATATATAAATTTTTTTTTTGGTGGTATTATTCCTTAGTTTAGGCTTTCTAATCTGCCCATGTAACGAGCCTTTAATCGATGACTCCCAAACCAGACGGCCTTAGGGCACCGGGTGAGAAGACACCCCTCGGACTTAAGGACTCAAGCAAACAAGGCCACAAAACTAAGGATTTTATTATATGGACCTCTTTTAGGCGTGAACACTTATGCTTTATTAGGCACAAATACCCAGCTTAATCAGAGGATTTTTATATATATTTTTCTTTTCAAACTTATCTAATCATCTTTCGCATAAATACTAAGGCTTTCTTAGGCCAAAGCACCTAGCTAATCAATAATTAGATTTGTTTATCTTTTTTTTTTATAAGGCATAAGAATCTTTGTTTTTGAACCCTAAGTGTGTAAGTGTATGAAGGGTGCATATTTCATCAAGGTAAAGATCAAGACTAAATTACTTTGACAAATTTTCTTCCTAACCCTAAAAATCAAACAAATAATCTTATTTTGACCAAGTATAAGAAATCCTAATTTAGATTTTCCTATTCCTTAAAATTAACTTAATTTCTTACAAAAAATATGTCAAAATATTGTTTCTATTTTCAAAAAGTTTTTAAAAGTAAAGAAAATGTTAATTTTTTTATTTTTATTTTTTTTAAACAAAAAGAAAGTTACGTTAGACCCTCCCCCACACCTATCTCATGCATTGTCCTCAATGTATGAATTAATGCATAGATGCATGAAAAAGAAGAAAGGGAAGGAAAAGGTTACCTTAAGGTGGTGGTTCCGGTGGCGGTCTGATTGGTCCACAAAACGCGGCCCAATCAACTTTTCTTGGGTCTCGGAGGAACCCACCAGAAATATCTTTAATATAACCCATTAAAAAGATAAATCCATGAAGGATCTTTATTAAATATTTAACCCCATCTAATTTCCATATTCCATAACTAATTTCGGAGTCAAATTTGTCAACCACCTCGTCCCAGAATGGAGTATGAAATGATAGAACAGTTGACTTGGACTCAGGAAGGACAGGAACTAATACCGACTCAGGAAGGTGACTTAAGTCAAGTAAAGGTTCAGGAGTCGAAATAGGTTCAAAAATTGGGTCCAAGTCAAGAAGTTGAAACTCAAGTCCACATGTATTTTCCAACAATGGAATGTGACCTAATATGGGTGATTCTAGTTCAGGGATGAGAGGTGATGGAATCAAAACCGACTCTAGAATATTATTCAAGTTTGGTAATAAAACAGGAGTCAATATTGATTCAGAAAGTTGAACTGGATCACAAATTTGAGAATCTAGGTCACATATCTCATTGAGTTCAATATCATAAAAATGAGAACTTGCCAATTTGTCAATAGGATCTTCAAAAGTGTATAATTGGTCAAGTTCAATATGATCCTCAAAGATGGGTGATTCAATTTCATTATGAATTGGTACAGGATCCAATGTTGACTCCGGGAAAAGATCGAAATCAGGTGAAGATACCGGAGTCATAATCGAATCGGGAAGTAAAATAGAATCACTAAGTTGGGGTTCAGGATCATATTCATTTTCAAGTTCTATTTCAGGAAAAGGATAACTTGCTAAACTGTCAATATCTTTTTCAAAATTTGGAGTTTGGGCAAGTTCAAATGGTTGTTCTGAAATGGAATCTTGATTTCCAAAACTACATGATTCTTCGGCTCTAACAGAATAGTTAGTGACATCAGGACGGTGGGAACGTAGAGATTCGACCATCATATCTATGTCACGGTTACGAGTGTTTTGAGCCGAGTCATGGCTTCAAGCATCTTTTCATAGTTGATAGGTTCATTGTTTTGATAAAAAGATGAAGAATTGTCTTGGAAGTGGTAGTGAAATTGTGAGTCCATCAGATTTTGGGATTTATGTTTGGACTCACGCATACTCATTTCCATAATTGATGGTTTCCTATTTTGGACGGGTGAAACTGAGTATGAATCTTGAACATAATATGGACTGGGTGGAGAAGGAGGACAATTTGGTTGAAAATCTGACTCGGGGTAGGTGAATCCCAACTGACTCTGTGAAGAGTTGAAATCGTTATGGAAATTATAGTCATACGATGGGGGACATGGGTTATATTGATTCGGATAAGACCAATCCGGCACACTAGGTTGGTCAAAGTTATGATTTGCCAGGTTGGAAATATCCGAAAATGAAGTCGGTGTGTAATATGGATTATTATTGTAGTTGAAAAAATTATTATTATGGTCCATATCACACAATAGAATACAAACAAAGAAAAACAAACAAATAAACAAACAAAAAAGAAAAATAATTTTAGCCTAAGTTAGGGTAGACTTAGGACCTAGACGACTCCTAACTGGTTAGACTGTCCACGGGAGGTCTAATGTAGACTTTAACCACAAGCTAATCAACCAGGTCAGGGCAAGGTTGGTGGGAGGTTTTCCGTCAAAGACGTTCCTTAATTAAATAACCACCAACCTTCGGGCTTTCGGCCCTCAATCCCTTTCCTAGACACTGATTTTGCAGGAGTTAGATTCCAACATTTTTCCCCCTTAGGATAATCTCCTAATTGAGTCCGAGATGTCCCTAGGGCCAACGTCTACTCAATTTTAGTTAGGCTTGGGTTAGTGAGTGCTTGGAATGTAATTTTTGGGCTAAGGAAGGGTGATCAAATCCCCACCTTATCTTGTTAATGGGTTAGTGCCCTTAAGATCAATTTGTGCAAGTGTACAAGATATGTAAGATTCACTCAAAGCGATATAAATCAACCAAGAAGTGAGTCCTATGCTAAATGCAATGCATACGTACCTTACTCCAGCACTCTTCAACAGTAAAAGTAAATGAATTGAAAAGACACGTGCCTAAAATGCAAACGTCTAATCAATTTTTAACTTTTGCAACAAACTTTTTACTGTTGATTATTAGCAGGTTTTTGTGATGGCATATAAGAAATAAATAATTGCAGCAAACTAGAATTTGCAAAGCTAGCAGCCCTGCAAAAACCTGTTAGTAGTCAGCTCTTTATTGCCGCGGATCCGCGGCTTTTGCTGTGGGAACGCGGCAATTCAGAGGGCAATGGGTCTCTGCTTTCTAGAGCAGAGGCCCAATATCACTTGTATGTCACTGCAATATTAATTTCCTGCTTTGATTGCCCTGTAACCTGCAACAGAGAAGAAAATTCGTTTTAGTTCTAAAAAATTTTCAAGAAAAATTCAGATTTCAATAAAAACATGTTACCCTCCCCGGCAACGGCGCCAAAATGTGATTGAGGAAAACCTGCACAAAAATACGAAATTTCAGATCTTATAATAAAAATGTGCAAGTGCTCAATTCTTCCGCTATAGCAAGTGGCTATGCGGGTCGTGATCCACAAGGAGGGTTTGCGATGGAAGCTTTACGGTTCTTTATTGAAATCTTTAAGAAGAAAAGCGAGAGTTCTTCTCTGTTTTTAAGAAGTGAAAATGAAAAAAAAATTATGTTAAAATTAGAGAGAAAATGAGAGATGAAGAAGGTGGAAAAAATCAGAAAACAATGAAGCGAATATGTACAAATGAAGTGGAGGAAAAAGAGTTGGAAGAGGTGGTGATATAATTTACACAAATGAAAGAAAGGAAAGAAGATGAAGAAATACTTACCTAGGTTGAGTGATGACCTACCTGGAAACCGTTGAATGTTCTACCTTTGCTTCGGAGGCGTTCAACGCATAGATCATAAGCTCGAGCTCAGTCCCCGTGCACATTATATCGTCAAGCCTAGCAAGAACGAAGTGATGCGGATCTTGGAGGAGGAGAACGTCTTCATGAACTATCGCTGGCTCTCACGTAGCTTAGTTATACTTGCTTTGGAATTCACTTGTAAACTCAACAACAACAACCAAGGTAAAGTAGAAGAGGAAGACGAAACAAAAGAAAATACGAACATAAAAAGAACTTTTACCTTTATTAATTGCAGAGACAATGGAAGAAAGGAGGAGGGTACATCGTCGGTGTCACTCTCAACATCAGCCTCTCTCTCTTACTTACATGAATCTTCTTCTACCTAAGTTACATACAAATTACATAAAAAGAAAAGAAAAATCTAAACTACAAAGAATGAAAACTAGGCTAAATCCTAATCTCTGCCTTCTCCCTGCTCAGCTAAAACCAGTATTTATAGGCAAAAAACCTAAAGGAGAAGATCCCAGGAAGATTGGGGGAATCTCCTGGTCTGATGTATTTCCCGTATCTTCTTCTGATTTTCTTGTTTTTTTCTTCAAAAGTTGACAAAATAGCCTTTGATTGTGCTTGATTCAGGGAGGATTCTTCTCAACCTTCCTTATATGCCAAGATTTTGCCTTGATTTAGGGAGGATTCTTCTCAACCTTCCTTATATACCAAGATTTTGCCCACAGGGAGGATTCTTCTCAACCTTCCTTATATGCCAAGATTTTGCCCTGATTTCTTCATCTTGATTCAAGGAGGATTCTTCTAAACCTTCCTTATATGCCAAGATTTTGCCCTGATTTCTTCATTTCAAATTTATTCTGAATTAATCAGAATTTGGTGGGCTTTTGGGCTTGTTTCTCTTCATCTCCTTAAGGAATGGGCCTGCAAATAAATTAAACATTTAATTAGGACAAAGCAGATTTTATTCTATAATAAGTATGGAAATATGATAATAAATGTGCAACATTAGTGACCAATCAGCGAGTATGGTACTGAATCCCATTCCAGCGGGTAAGGACGGACTGCCCCTACTTTCTTCAGTTCATCCCTCTGAGTTAGGGATGCAATCTGAGCTTGGATGCCTTTAAGAACTTCAGCGTCCATAGAAGGGCTTTCCTTTGACTTCTCAATCTTTGGTTGCTCGTTGCTATGATGTTCTTCCTCATTTTGGTTACTCCCGGTATCATTGTTATTCTGGTTACTGAGGAGTTGAGCGAGCATCTGTTAAATGTTATCCAAAGCTTCTTGCTGGGTCTTGGAGTTTGCTCCTGAGCTTCCAACCGTCGACGAAGGTCATCATTACCGTTATCAGCCATATTCATGACACTCTATTCGTTTGCACCGAGCTGATTGTCGCTGAAGAGGCATACCCGCTGTCTTCGTCCTGATCATCAGACCATTGGACTAACCCTTTCATTGGTTCTGGTGAGGCTATTGCAGTTGAGGAAGATGGCTGTTCATAACTGTAGGGTATTGCGACCCTAGATCTGGTGTTTTGGAAGACACTTTCTTTGTGTACCAAGACTTCGCCGAGGCCTGGACTATAATCTGGATCTGGAGAACTAGAGGGAGTGGCATGCGACGCTCGTCTGTCTCTACGCAGCTCTTGTCCCCTTCTGAACATGTTAACGGATACAGAGGGCAGATCTTGCGATACCCTCCTTTTCTGATGCTTTACCGGAGCTTGCACCGACAGTCGGTCAAAAACTGATCGTCGGCCTGGAGGAGTGGCGGGGATTGGTCCTAGCCGACAATGGACTGAGTGGACTGTCACCAACTGACATCCCACTTGTTGACAACAGGAGGGAGAAGTCAGGAAAGGTCTCGACTTTCATTTGCTTGTCAAGAATTCTCGCAAGTCAGACCCAACTGAGCTTAAGCGTTTTAGCGCAGAGGCTTTGTTGGATTGCGGATAGGACGATGTCCTGCTCTTTTCATCACCGCAGAGGAGATTAGCACTAAATAGTGCTTTAACTCTAGCTTCGCGGCTAAAAGCTTTGGAAATGCCCTTAGGTGCTGAAGCTGCATAAGCACCGCTATCAACACTTAGGGATAATCCCTTAGCTCCATTGCGGAGAGCGAGCTTAGCGCTTGAGGAACTGGGGAGCGGAGCACGCTGTGGCGCTTCATCCGCTACCTTGCTGCAAAGGAGGTTAGCACCGCTGGGTACTCTAGTCCTAGCCTGGCGGCTGGGAATTTCATGCGTACCCTGAGGTACTGTGTTTGCCACACCATCACTAGCTTCATTCATAAGAACGAGGCTGGCGCGAGGTGTTACTGATCCAGAATTAGATGAAGGTATGGTCGCCGTTGTAACTTCGTGACTGACAGTCTCAACGAAGCAGACAGGCGTCTTGTCTTTTTCTTCACGGGAGAAGTGCACCGGTGGCGTAGCTACGCCTAAAGCTTCATATAGAGCTTTCTGCTTTGGCCTCCACATCTGCTTTGGAAAAGGAGACTTAGGTTCACAGGGAACCTGGCTAGCCACACCGAGGCTGAGAGGAGTTGGAAGGATTCTGCTTCCGGTTTCTCTCTGAAACCTTGGCCATCGAGACCTTTCTATGCTTTCGTGTATGGAGCATTGGACCATCCCCAGAGAGGAGCTCTTCAAATTTTCCTTGGTCGAAGTGAACAACTAGGTTTTCGAAGGTAACAGGTTCAAGATTCTGACTTTTGCATTGCGGGCCTGCTTTCGTGTTGCGCCAGAGGACCGTGGTAGGCTCGCAGGGAGCCTTATCTGTCTCCACAGAGACTTGCTTCGAAGATTTAGCTAGAGGGGCTCTGGCCATACCGGCTTTCTTGAATTCAGAAGTAGACCTGAAGGTCTATTCATCGTATTGCGACACTTGATTCTCAACAGTGGAGAATTCAGTCCCCAGCGGAGCCGCCGTCTTGTTTTTCATTGATTTTGAAAAGGGGAAAACTTACAAAAAAGGGGTCGAGGAGCTAAATTACAAGTAATTCTTTGTAATAAAAAGATTACAGGTAAATCTCCTCTGAGGTTTCTAGGAAAGTGTGCCGGTAGGAATCTGATCAGCGCGCGATCACTTTATCCCTTTGACGATACGATCGATCAGACAATCGGACTGCTGCCTGATGGGATTCCCTTCTTGCCTGATTCAGGGAATCGGAGAACAGAAGGCTGGTAGAACCTTCTTGTTACTTCTCAAATTGCCTCCACTTGAGAATTCCTTCTCGCCTGGTTCTGAAAATTCCTTGAGTGGGAGGAAGATCTTAGGGTATTAGCACCCTGATTAGAGAAATAATTCTCTAAATTCTTGGAAGTAAGAGAATGGGTCTCTGTTTAGCCGTCTCTCCTCTTTTTCCTCTGCTTTTCAACCTCTATCTCCGTGTGTGTCTTCGTATACCCCTGGTGGGCTATTTATAGGGAGAGCAGGGGTATAATTGTCCCTTGAAAGTCTGAAAACAGATTGAGTCAATCTGTTTAAATTTGGAATTAGCCTCGCCGCGAGGCTAGAATCAGCTTTTGCGAAGCTAGGAATAGCAGGTAATGTTGATCTCCTGATCCGCTTTGATTCTTTCCAAATAACTGAAAGATCTCTCCTGATCTTCTTACTTGTTTTAGGAGAGTCAAGAGATTATGGCAAGCAACTGCCAAATTTGATCTCAGATTTGATCTCGATTAGATTTGATCTTGAATAGATTTGATCTCATCTGGAGATTCAATTGGTCAAAGGTGACCATAAAAGACCAGCAGCGGGGCTACTTCGTCAAGCTCGCAGCGGAGCTGGGGGAAGCGTCTAGCGAAGTTAGAAAGAAATCTCTTCAGCGGAGCTGGATACTTTCGTGGCGACGCTACCCATTAGCCTTCTGCGCGGCTGCATAGGATTTTTGGGTGAAGTGAACCGCCTAAGGAGTTAACTGAGCACCTCTTGCAGCGAAGTTCACGAGGGAACTCTCTGCGATGCTAAGCAATTTTAGCTTCTCATGCGAGACTCATCTTGTGGGCTCATGCGGGGCTAAGTGTTGAGCTAACTTAGTGTCCCCTACGAGCTTTTCTTGGTTTACTGTCTGCTTCACCGGATCAGTAGAGTCCAAGTTGCTGATTCGTCCCCTTTGAGATGGGTGAAGAACTGGTCGTCAGCTTGTCTGCCGCTTGTCTTTTGTAGATGTTAACAAGTTAGACGTTGTTCAGGCCAGTTAAGAATCTTGTCTTTTTTAGAGTGTCAACAGGGAACTATAAGAAGGAGGATTAACCCCAGTTTCTATCGTCCAGATCATTGCCAGTCATTCCCTCTGCCGATCATATTAACAAAGGCCGCTGGAAGGTCTGATACCTTCAGAACTTTCTTCTTTTGAGACTTAGATCTTTTGAAAGATTGAGTGGATAATCAGTTAAAGACCAACTGTTGAAGAAACTTTGTGGGGATTGACCCTAAACAACAATAAACAGAGTGTATTGTCGCTAGTTGACATCCTGCTTATCCGCAATAGGATGGGAAAATGTGAACTGATTCCTCTGAACAAAGCTTCCGCTTGCTGCTCAGATAATATCTCAAGTCTGTGTTAACTAGATCCAGCCGGTCTTACACAGAGACTCGGGAAGACTAGAGAGTAACCCCATTGGGAGAGCCATGGCTTAGCCTTTTTAAAGGCTATTTTTTGGCCATTGGCGAACCTAGAGTAGCTTCGCCAATCGCTTTAGCCTCGCTGAGCGAAGCTTTCTCGGTGCTATTACACAGTGCTCTGTTAGCTCTGCTAAACACACATGATGCGTTAGCTTCACTGTTGGAAGCTAAATTAGCGTCGCTCTCTGGCGCTTTAGCCTTAGCTTTGAGCAAAGGTAGTTTAGCTTCGCTGTTGGAAGCTAAATTTGCGCCGCTCTCTGGCGCTTTAGCCTTAGCTTTGAGCGAAGGTAGTTTAACTTCGTTGAGCGCTTGCACAATGCTAGCTTCGCTAGCAAAGGTGTCGCTAATGGGTGCTTTGGCTTTAGCCTCACTGAAAAGGCGGGCTTTAACCTCGCGGCCATGGGTTGCCAGAGCATCTTCTCTAGAAGCTAAAGGAGAGGAATTCCTTTAGCCTCGCACAAGTCTGGAATAGGTTCGCGCAAAGCCTTCTTAGCTCCACAAGAGGCTGAGATAGGTTCGGGTGAAGCCTGGTTGACAGGCTCACACAGAGCCAAATTAGCCTTGTTGGAGGCTGCAGTGAGCTCGCATGGAGATTGGATAGCCTCACTGGAGATTGCAGTAGGCTTGCAGAGAGCCTTACTAGTCTCAACAGAGACTTGCTTCCAAGAATTAGCCAAAAGAGCTTTGGCTAAGGATATCTTCCTGTGTTTGCATGCACAGGGGCTTGTATTACCCATAGAGAGAAGTTGCTCAAACTTCTCTTGGTCAAAATGGATGACCAATATCTCAACAGTAGATTCGAGTGTCCGATCGTCGCATTGAGACACTACTTTCCCGTTGGTGGAGAAAGTGTCCCCAGCGGAGTTGCCATCTTATTTTTCATTGAAGAAAACTAGTAAACTTTTGAAGAAGAATTACAAGTAAAAAAATAAATAAGAAAATTACAAGTATCATCTTCTAAAGTTTATGGGAAAGTGTGCTGGTAAGAGTCTGGTCAACGCGCGACCACTTCGTCCTGTTGACGATGCGAACGATGAGTCATCGAGTCTTCTGTTAGGAATTTCTTCTCACCCGGTTTCAAAAATTCCTTGAGATTTAAAGATTAGAGTGTCAAAACCCTAAAATTTTCCTTGATGGATGGGAGAAAGTATTCTCTGAATTCTTGAAAGCCAAAGAGCAATGGCTATTGGCTATCTTCTTGCCTCTATGCTAGCTTCTTCTCCACGTGTCTCCTCCTTTTATCATGTTAGTGAGCATTTACAGGCCTCAAAGGGGTACAACTGCCCTATAAATTAGCAAAGACTGATTAAATAGCCTCGACGCGAGACTAAACAGGCTTTGCGCGAGCCTGTCATAGCTAGACAGGCTCCGCGCAAGCCTGTTTAGGATTCTAGCGAAGCTAATGCAGTCGTTTGACTTTTTTAGAGGGGCACGATCCTTTTATTGTCTCCACTTAATAGGGAGATAGTGGGTGTAACTGCCCACCTAAAGTGGTCGCTAACTCCAGTAAAGTAGTGGGTGGTTAGCCCACTAATCCCTTTCAAGGGATTTGAAACGGTTAAAATGACCTAGAACATAGCCTTTTGCGAGGCTAATGCTCCAAGCAGAGCTGGCCTACTGCGAGGCTAACACTCCAAGCGGAGCTAGCCCACTGCGGGGTAACCTCCAAGCGGAGCTAGCCTACTGCGAGGCTAAAACTCTAAGCTTCTGCGCGAAGCTAGCCAGCTTGGCTTAGTTTGAACTTATCTGTTCAACTGTCTGTGATCTGTCTTTTGAAAGTGTCAACAAGTTAGACATTGCCCAGACCAATTGGAGAGCTATCTGGGAGATTATCTTTTGGGAGTGTCAATAACGGTTAGACCTACACGGAGGCTCTCCTGAAAGACGGAAGCGCTTTTGACGGTCACGCATATAGCATATGCTGTGTCCTCACCCTAACGGCTAGACGTACACGGAGGCTCGCCTGAAAGATGGAAGCGCTCTTGATGGTCACTCCGACAGCCTACATCAGGTCCTCACCCTGACAGCTAGACCTACACGGAGGCTCTCTTGAAAGACGAAAGTGCTTCTGATGGTCACTCTGATAGTTTATATTGGGTTCTCACTTTGACGATTAAGGCCTACACAGAGGCACTCCTGAAAGACAGAAGCGCTCCTGATCGTCACTTTGACAGCCTATATCTGGTCCTCACCCTGACGGCCCAGACCTATACGAAGTCACCTTTTAATGACAGAAACACTCCTGATAGTCGCTCTTACAGCCTATGTGAGTCCTCAGTCTGACTGCTCAAACGTATATGAAGTCACTCTTGATTGACGGAAGCGTTCATGATGGTTGCTTTTACAGTCTATATCGGATCCTCACCCTAACGACTTGACCTATACAGAGTCACTCTTGAATGACAGAAGAGCAACTGACGGTCATTCCGATAAAGAAATTATAACTGTAAATCATGCAGCTATGTAGGTTGAAAATATTCGCACCCACAATGACAACTGAGGCGGGTATAAATACACCTATATCTCCATCAAGGGTGTGGTTGGCTTCTCATTACTACATTGAACCCTAGAGATTGTAATTATAATATCACTCTGCAGAACTCATTGTAACTCTCTGATATTATAGTGAATTTTCTCCCTCTCTCATAGTTTTTCCCTTTTGGGTTTTCCACGTAAAGTGCTTGTTATGGGCGATTGCTTTCACCTGCTATTCATATATAATTCGTGGTGTGAGAAATTCCTGAGAATTTTCCGCCACAACTGTTTAGTTGTATTTAAGTAAAAAGAATCATATTTAAAAAGATAAAAGTAACTCAAAACTGAAAAAGTTGGATAACAAAAAATCGTGTCTAAAACAATTTATTTCTAGAAAAAAAACTAATGTAAAAAGAGTTATATGCTTATATATGAAAAGTTTTATAAGTGAATCACCAATTTTTTCATTTAAGAGTAGCTAATCACCTAATTTGTTTTCATATATTTATAGGGGTAAATACTGTCTAAATTAACAAATAGTAATCATTGTTTGGCTCTTTTTTAGTTTATTATAAGTTACTTAATGAGAACTATATTTATTAGCAATGATTTTTGACTAAATCTTATCGATAATTCCAAAATTATTAAAAGAAAGTAAGATTCATAGTGCTGCACTGTTTCTGGGCGTGTTTGCTTGGTTGTGAAATAGCTTGGCTAGGAAAGTGAAGTAGGTCCTACAGTCAAATTTTACCAAATGTGTTTGGTTGGCAAAACCGAGAAAAGTCATGAAAAGAATAATTATAAGGTGGGCCCTCAGCGAAACCACTCATTTTGACTCTCTGTGATTTCAGCTGGATGAGTTGAGAATATGTTAAAAGTTACTATTCATGACATCACAATCCCTCTTTTTCTATGTAAAATTGATTATTCACCGTGATACTGCAACTTTTCCGTTATTTTACAACCAACCAAACACGCATAACCATACAAGCCTGAGATACAAATCAACTCAAAACTGTGTCTGTGCATGATAATCCGAGTGCGGGTGAGTATCGACGATAAAGTCAGACAGTCATAAACAATCCAGATCATTCTCCCCCGAATCTAATTTCAGGCCCAAGGAAAACAATAAAATAAAAATAATATAAAAGTAAAACAAACAAACAAAATAAAAAAGCAGAGAAAAAGATGAGCCGCTCTCTATCAGCAAACCCCGCATAAAACTCCACCAGAATCCTGTCTGTGGCAGTACCCCACCTTCACACTCTCTCTGTCCGCTTCACTCTCTCTTCCCCCTTTTTCTCTCTCTGGCACAAACCAAGATGCGATGGAGAGACTGAGAATCAAAAGCAAAAGCGAGCGAGAGATAAAGAGAGACCCTAACCCCCAAACTCTCTCTCTCTCTCTCTCTCTCTAGATCTCTGTGGAAATGGAGCATAGCAAGAGCAGGAGCAGGATGGCGCCCTTGGCGGCGATGTTCTTCTTCCTCTTCCTCTCCATCGCTGGCATTGCCCTCTCCAAGTCGACGATCGAGCCCTGCTCCGGCTCCGACAACCCTCGTAGGCTACACCCTCTACGTCGACCTCAAGGTCTCAGAGGTGGGGCCCTCTTTCAGGTCGACCCCGCCGCCAACTCCATCGACTTCACCCTCCCCGACACCGCCAACCGCATCCTCCCCTCCGGCCTCTTTCTCCGCATCCCCACCACCTGCTCCTGCTCCGACGGCATCCGCCGCTTCCTCTCCGTCCGATACCGCACCCGCCCCGCCGGCACCCTCGCCTCCATCGCCGGCAACATCTTCTCTGGCCTCGCCTCCCATGACCAGATCAGGGAGGCCAACTCCCTCGATTCCACTGATCCCTCCGCCTCCCTCGACGTCGGCCAGAACCTCGTCATCCCCCTCCCCTGCAGCTGCTTCAACTCCACCGACAATTTCCTCCCCGCTGTATACCTCTCCTACGTCGTCCAGCCCTAGGACATCGCCGCCACCTACTTCACCACCGTCACCGACATCATGAATGTCAATGCCATGGGGACCCCTGTCGTCAAGGCCGGTGACATTCTTGGAATCCCCCTCCCAGGTAATTAATTAATTGTTCTTTCAATTTAATTCGTGTACTCATAGTGGCTTAGATAATGTCACTCAAAAAATCAACAGCAATGTTTGAAGGTGATGGACGAACTGACGATTTAGTATGATTAAATTTATATATATTGTATGAGACCCTATTGGGGGTTTTCATATCTGTGGGACTGTGTGATGACTTTAGTATGATAGAGATGCATGGAAGAAGGATGTTAAGGAAAATAAAGTAATTGCAACAGGTAATGACTATGCAAAACAAAAAAGGCCTTTTAGAGCATAGCTAATCAGCATGCAGGAAATCTTAATGTGAGAGAAGTCATCGCCTGCATCAGCATCAATGTTTACTGAATTGAATTGTTAAGAATCTCTCAACTCTAAATTAAGGATTTAGAAGAACGCGAAAACAGATTCATGTGGATATTAAAAAAAATACTCTATAGAATCTATCTCTCCCTCTCTCCTGAGATTTCGTTGGTAATGTGCAGTGATTTAAGAAGTGCTTATAAGAGTTATCCCAGGAATTGCATTGCCACTTTAGCACATTTAATCCTTTTCCATTTTATCGAAATAATGTGTGCAAGAGCTGATGGAACCTCATCATATAACTTGCAACAGCTGCTTCTTCTCCAATTGAAATTTATCAGAGAAGGAACTATATGAACATGCAGCAGAAAGTCACAAATAAAACATCTTTTATTATTTTAGCATGCACTTACAGATCTAACCCCCATTTAGTTGTTGATTTCTTAATGCACAACAAGGTTTTAAATATTAGATAGTAGGTTTTTGGGGTTTTTTTCATATTAGATAGTGGATATCAGATGATATATCATATATATAGAATCAATATTGGGTGTCCTTATTGGGTATTGTTTGTGTACCTCTATGTGTGTATGCGCGTTTTATATATGTGTATATTGATAACTTAGGGTCGGTTATAATGTTCTAAATGTCATCTATCTAACAGAAATGTCACATCTAATAAAAGTGTCTTAACATGCATGTAAAAGCAGTCAAGGATAAATTCTTCTAAGGTGAGAATTGAAGAATTTAAGGTGAGAACTTGGACCTTATCAAATGAAGATTCTAGAAAAAGCACAATCACTTAACCAAATCAACAATTTTAGATTGCCACAAAGTACACTTTGGGGGGCGAGGGACAATGGCAGCCTTATCATCACATCAAAATGGGGGAGTCCCTCCATAACTGAATCTCCAATGAGATTTGGGGGAAGGGACTAGAATTTCTTGGTGGTAGGGATACTAAAACCAAGATCAACCTCAATTTCAAAGTGGATCACTAATAATCATAAGCTTCCTTCCATGCAACTGAACCCACAAAACCAATCCGTAGGACCGTCAGTGTTTGAATGATTTGAGGAAGATAGGGAATGAGATAAAAATAGTTAGGGGATTAGATAGAGAGGAAAATTTTAATGATTTTTTTTATTTCATGGTTAATTCCCCCCATTAGAGATCTCGCCTTCCAAAAGAAATTGAAGAAGAGGAGCAGTGAGATGAAAAGAGAGAGAAAACTCATGACCACAAACCACCCCGACTCTTCGCCACCCTTTGACAACAAAAAAAATTAAATTAATAGGATGTCAAAATCACCTCAAATCCCTCCCAAGGTAACGATTTTGGATAGAAGAAAAAGGTGCGATGTTGCTACATGTCAAAAATCACACCCACAACTAAACTAAAGGAAAGGAGTCTTACAAATTTGCAGCCATATCATCAATGCGTAGACAACCTTTTGCTCTTGCACACACATTAATGCTCTGGCCCTAGCTCGCTCATCCACTATATTGTATAGAGACATTTCTTGGTGAAGATTGTACGAACAAGGAGGGGGTATAATATGGGCAAAGATTATTTAATATGCAATACATATCCTATAAAATCTGATATCACTTAATTCCTTCTTTTTTCTAATTTAATATACATTGCGATTTAGTTGTTATCGGCCTCATATTGAAATAGTTTGGAACCAAACTGAAAGTTGAATCCCATAAAAGGGACCAATTTTAAATCGAAATTGAGTGTTCAAACCATTGTTAAGAATGTAGTGGATGACATGTATATAGGTTACTATCACTAGTCTGCATGTTCTTGATATAAATTTTCCTAAATGATGTTTCAAACATTTTATTTAATATTGGTTTCTGTTTTGGTGTTACCACGCCAATAAATCTGTGTTTTGGTATAAGTCTCCTCTCATTGTGGGGCCCACCATATGAGGCCCTTTCATTTACTGTCATCTCTGAAACATGGAATTTTCTGTTAGTTTCAGTTTCCATACCCATTTTACATTATGATTGTCATCTTCAACCTTCCTCCCAATTGTCTATATACCCTCGTGCCCTCATGTAGAAACTGTAAGTTCACCTAGAGGGGGGGTGAATAGGTGATGGCTAATCTAATGGTCACTTAATGCCTAATAATGTGGAAGCTAAAAATAATTATGACTGTTGGCCCATGGTTACAATCACCCGTCTTTAGTGTGTTTTGATGATTACAAAACATATTAGTTATTTGTACTAATATTATTTGTTGTTTAAGTGTGTTTCAGGTTTTTCTATCTTGCATAGGTGTTTTCTTCCCTAAAGGAAGGTGACTTGGACTCAAGATAACTCAAATTGGGCTCAAGATGTAAAATTGAAGATCAAGTGGAGAAAGCCCCTCTTGAAGCCTTGAAGTCCTTAGAACTTTGTAAGAATAGAATGTTAAAGTTTGAGTATATGATATTTGGCTCTAGGATACACACACACATTTTTCCTTACAAAATTCTATGTTTTAAAAATGTTTGTTTCTAAGTTTTATGCCTAACTTTATATATACATGTATCCAAACTTGTTACAAATTGAATATCTTGTTTAAAACATGTGTATAGACTATTTTTGCATAATACTTAGTTATAAGTATCTTAAAATATTTTTTTCACAAAATTTTCCAACTCCAAATCCTGCCAGTTTTCCCTGTTTCAGGTTGACCGGCCGACCGCCCGGTCGACCGGCACCTGGGTCAGGACGTGCACGTTTGTGCACGTCTGTCGGTCGACCGGCCCGGTCGACCGACTGTAAGCAGGCCACTCTCGGTTTGTTTCGGTGACCGCCCGGTCGACCGCACTAAGGAAACTGTGTTTCCTTTGAGGAGACGGTCGACCGGACAGTCGACCGGAGCCCAACGGCTCTTTGCCAGCAAGGCGACGGTCGACCGGACCGGTCGACCGCCAAGCCTGCTGCTGGCCAACGGCTCTTTCCTCTTTGGGCAAGTCTGAAAATCTATTTTTCTGTCTTCTTTATCAGAGTTTTAGAGAGTTGTTGGAGGCCTTTTGCAGGTCAAATTAGGTGTAAAGAAAAGAGTTTTAACCTATTCTCTCCTTATAAATAGAGGGCAATAGGTCCTTGTTATTCACCTAGAAAAATCCTCAAGTTTTCATTATTTTAAAAGAGAAAAAGAAAATTGTTTGAAGCTTTCAATTCCAATCTTTTGAGCTAGTTTTTCAGTTGTGTTTGATTGCTAATATCACTCTACAACTGAAGTTTTCTCACCACACTTCATAAAGCCAAAAGTCCTTTACTCATACTATAGAGAAGTTGTAAAAAGAGTGAGAGTGTTGTAAAAGAGTTTGAGAAAGAGTTTTGTGATCTTGAGGAGATCACTATTGTTCTTGTGATCCTTGTTCTTGTGGAGACAACTCCTAGGTGGAGTTCTTTGTAAGTTGTGAAGCTAAGGGCTTGGGGTCTTCGGTAGACCAAACTTGTACGGTATCCTCGGTGGATAGTGGAAACCCTTCACGGAGGTGAAGGCGGGGACTAGAGCGGTGGCTCGAACCTCGAAACAAATCATTTGTGTTTGCGATTGCCTTGCGTTATTCTTGCTTACTATTTCTCTTGCTTTATATTGTCTTCAATTATTTGCTTGAGAACTAACCCTTTTCTTTGTGCAATCTTCTCTTGTTTATTTTACTTGTGTTGTTGATTGTGTGTATTTCATCATAGCATTTCATTCTTTACTTGTTTGATCATATCTCATACAACACGGTTGCATTGCGCACCTCTAACCCATTTTAAGGGGAATTGGGAGGAAGGAGTTCAGAACCTCTCACGGGGTATTCGGCTCTTAGTCGTGTTTTGAGAGATCGTTGCATCACTCATTCTATTAAGTTTAAAAAGATCATTAGATTAGCAATTACACCTATTCACCCCCCCTCTAGGTGTATTTCAATTGGTATCAGAGCTTGGTTACTAGGCTCTTGGCTTAACAACCCTAGAAAGATCCTAATATTGCTAATCATTTCATTCATTCTCACTTAGTAAAGATGGCCGATGGTATTAAGACACCCCCTAAGTTTCATGGACTTAACTTTCCCATATGGAAGGTTAAGATGACCGTTTTCTTGCAATCTCTAGGTAGTCGAGTTGCAAAGGCCGTGACCAAACCCTTTAGTGCACCCCCCGGTGATGAATCCACTTGGTCCGAAATAGAGACCAAAGAATTTGATGCCAATGCTAGGGCTCACTATGCACTACTTCAAGCCCTTAATGATGATGACATAGCTAGAGTTATTCATTGCAAGTCCGCATATGAAATTTGGACACATTTACTAGTTACACATGAAGGGACCTCACAAGTGAAGAGGGCTAAGATTGACCTTCTTCGGTCCCAATATGAGAATTTTTGCATGCAAGAAAATGAAACCATAGATGATATGGTTACAAGATTTACAAAGATTACTAATGGACTTTCTTCTCTAGGTGATGCTATTGATAACGATCAAAGAGTAAGATCATCCGGGCTCTTCCTCCTTCATGGGAAGTAAAAGCAACAACCTTGAAGGAACTCAATGACAAGGAGGAGATGGAGCTAATTGGTCTCATTGGGAACCTCAAAACCCATGAGATGGAGAGGAAAGTGAGGGAGGACATGGCTCCTTCTGTCACGCCCCGCTTCCCAAAATACGCGGAAACGGAGTCGCGACGAGAGTCAGCGACGTATATACGCAAGGAAAATACCCCACGTATACACGCTAAGCCTAAATTAACCTGAACAAGCTATAAATCAGAAGCATAATAATCAAAGATCACTGCAATTATACATATAAGACTACACATGATCTGAAATGAAATAAGGAATAGAATGACAGGCCAAATGTGATGTACAAGAATCAAGGAATAATAGCAGGAAAAGAAAATGCAAGAGTACCAGAATCAAAGGGAGAGGACCCAAGCTCCTCGCAGAGCGTACCGTCTCATCGAACACCTGCACATTAGAAACAATCGTCCAATATCTGGACGTGCAAATCCAGGGTCGTCAGAACGCGACCATGGTGAGTGTGTGTGTAAAAGGGGAAAGAGCTCGTGCAGAAGAAACAATGTGCATAAATAATAGTAAGAGCAACTATAAATAGAAAGGCTAAATAACAAGATAAATAACTGAACAGTAATACACATGATAATAACATGAATAAAGGTAGAATATAACTGTCACAACTGTAAATAAACAATCAATGTCAAGGCGTGTAATCTATCACATGTCACTAGGTTGGCATCCAAGACTGGTCATAAGTTTGGTCCTGGTTATAATAATGTGTCTATCATAGTGATCTATATGTACCATCAGGTGATTACGGTCAGTCACAATACATTAACAGTTCATTATCATTTATTATGTTAGCGAACACCAATTGCCACCTGTAATGGACGCATCCCATACTACGCCTACTATACGTGTCAATCAGAGTCCTAAGTTATTGAAATTAGTGGAAGAGACTTTGTCCATGCTTTAGGTGGGTCCCGTACATACCCGGGACCACGGCCTCAGTTTCCTGGCGCTGAACCAGGCCGTACCGCTAGGTACTCGGTAACAGTAATAGTAATCTCACTGTATGAACAGTGGAACAGTAACAATACAGATGGGATGTCAGTCATCCCCCAGGAACCCTGCAGTGGAACCCTCAGTCGGCTGCGCAACCTGTATCCTAGGTCCACCCAAAATACAGACGCTGTCTCCTCCATCAATTTCCCCAATCCCAGTGTAAGTTGTCAATTATTTTATTATTGAGTTTAGTTAAGTCAGTCAATATCCATGTTACCTAGAATACTGGGACGTGCGGTGACTGTAACAGTAACAGTACAGTAACAGTAATTGTATACACGATGAACAGTAATAGGAACAGTGAACAGTAACAGTAATCGTGTATACAATGAATAAAACTGTACCGAGCATTACAGTTTAACGATACTTTCCCAGTAACTTTCAGTAACATTCTAAGATTATCACAATTAAGTCAGATACCAAATCAAGTCCAGTCTAGAGTATAACAATACTAGGCCAGGCAACGATGAATTACTAATGCATAAAATGACGCCAATAAATGCTCATATCAATAAAAAAAACATAAGGTGTATGTAAGAGCTTCGGTCCAAAGATAATTTTGTATTCACCTCCCATTCTCCTCAAATTTTAGAAACAAGGTTAAATATGAAAGGCGGGAAGACCTATGATAGAATTACATGAATTGATTTAGAAAAATTGATCCTCAAAAATTTCAGCTGTAGTTTTTATGCAGTGCAATTCTGTGTAAAGTTCTATACATTTTACTTTCTTCATGCATTGGATTTGTTATCGTGTTGTTAACCACATTCTTTGTTCTCAACCATCCATTCATACAATTGTCTTAAGAGTCTGCTCTACGCTTCTGACAAGTGCTTCCAAGTTATTGCTGCAACTATCAAACCTCTAAACATCAGTCTACATATAAAACAGGAAAATCAGATTTACTTTTTCTCAGCAATTGGCACTTTCTAGAAATTCTCAAATAAGCAATAGATCCAAATCTCATGCACAGTCCTGGGAAAAGATAAAAGGGTGAACATGACTCTAAAATTGATCTACTAGAAAATGATGAGAAAACTAGTAATGCATGTGAAGGCTTTTGTTCTCTGTAGTTCATCGAGTCCACGAATGTTACAGCATGGTTTCCAAATAAAAGAAGTTGTCTTGTGAGGCACAGATAATATGCTAAGACTACTTTGTATCCAAAAGCTTACCTTCCCTAAATGTACTGCCACCAAACCTGGTTGGTCTTGGGTGTGAAAATAAAAGGAACTTGACAATCTCCATCTTGGCTCATGTAGTCATGTCCCATGAGAAAACCAACTCAGAGATACACTAAACAATGCCCTTGACCACCACCGTTCAGTGACCAACCGTATTTGTTGTATGACCATCTCAGTGGGCACAATAATCATGCTGCACCACCCAAGGCTTTGATATAATGTTTCCCCATAAACACTCTTGGATACGTCACACACTCCAACATAGTATGCATTATTATAACTGTTAAGAGTTTAAAATATATATCCTTCAACCTACACTGTAACTTCAAAGTTTTGGTACAGTAGCATTCAAGTTTAAATTCAACTAGGTACACATTTAAAGCAGATTACCGTTGCAAGGGCCAGGTTACAGTCAGCATAAAGGGCTCTCAACTAGCATTAGAGAGTTAAAGTTAAAAATATATCTCTCAAGTTTACAATAATTCATAATTTTGTTGCAGTGCAAGTACAACTCTAAGGAACCTCTAAAAATGGATTTACATGCAAAGATTATGAGCTTAGATAATTTGTCATGCATCTAACCTTTAAAGAGGCACCAAAATTTCATCTAGGTGGACACAATATGAAGTGATTCAGTGATATGCGCTGAAAGTACATCAAAATATGGATTTCAATAAAAGTTATTAGATCATCTACAAATAATTCGATCAGACCTCATGAAGAAAATGGTACTGGTTCCACAATTATGCATCAAAATTTGCTGTGGAAGTTTAGACGCAAGCACCTATAAAAAAAATTATCTAATTTTGCTCTTGCTAATCAATAGTCACAAGACTCACAACAGTGTTCTCATGGAAATAGCTCCAACAAAGCTTATTTCTATGAGGAATGCTATAATCACTGCTACAGATCGTGGATAGAAATTGAGCTTAAGATAAAAAAATAAATAATTTAATACAACTCACCAAGATCCATCATGTTGGCATAATTGTCATCGGCAACAATAACAGCGTCCAAACTTTGCTTCTTCGCCTTTTCCCAACCCTCGGCATCCTTCGCTGCCACTGTGGGTGGTAGGTCCGGCCTGCTGGTTGGCTGGAGGAGAGGAGGTGGAGCTCGTGCGGTGGTGATGTGCCGACGCTCGCCCGAAGAGGGTTGAGCAAGAGGGGAAAGGAATTAAGGGCGGTTGCTGAGAGGAGGAGGTAATGCTTGAGCGCTGCGTTGATAGGGAAGGGAGATTAGGGTAGGGATTAGAATGGGGTTGGTTGGGATTTAGGATTTGAGATTTAGGGGGGTTAGTTAGGATTTGATTTTAGTAGAGAGAGAATTTAGGATTTGGTGGAGATTTTTGAGAGGATTAGTTAGGATTAGGATTTGGTGGAGATTTAGGGGGGTTAGTTTAGATTAGGATCTGATCTTGTAGTTAGGATTTGGGAGATTATTTAGGAATGGGTTATTGGGTTTGTGGGTAGCGGTTATGCTAACGGGTTGAGGCTTGAGTCCAATAAGATAATGGGTGTTGGATTTGAGGGTACTAGATTAGGATCCAATTAGGTTAAGTGTTGGGTCTTGGTTTGAATTTAGATAATGGATGTAAAAGAGGATAACGGGTCATCGGCCATGGAATCTAAACGGAAATTGGAAAATAGGGTGAGAGGCTAGACAAGGATACAAGGGATTAAGGCATGAATAGGAATCAAGGGTAAGGGAAATATAACACTACAAAATAATGACCCAACATTAGTAGTAACAATACTTAACTAAAATAATAATATTAATAATACCAATACATTACATGACCAGTCTAATAATAATAAATAACAGTAACAACATAGATATTACTAACAACGAGTAATATTATTTCACATGAAAATAAATACATATACATATTTAAAATACCAGCATATTTTATCCAAATACCGTACTTTAAAAATAGGGATATTACACCTTCCAAGAAGAAGACTATAGCCTTCAAAAGCCAATCCACACACTCCGACGAAGACGATGAAGAAGAAGATGATGAAGAGCTCTCACTTCTTGTGAAGAACGTCCGGAGGATGTACAACAAGGCTAAATTTCAAGGAAGGAAGAGATGGCAAGGAGGCAAAGAAGAAAGAAAGATCATTTACTTTAATTGCCAAAGACCGGGACACATAGTGGCGGAGTGTCCGGATAAAGTGAAGCCCTCCACCTCAAAGAAGCCTCACAAGAAGAAGGCAATGAAAGCTACATGGGATTCCGAGAGCGAATCCGAGGAGGAGATTGATACCGCCAACATGTGCTTCATGGCAAATGAAAGCACAAGCAAGGTAACCCCTTCCACTTCTCCTAATGATGAACTTTCTATGGATGAGTTAGGAGAAGCTTTTGTAGAATTATCTCACAACTATGACTTCTTAAAGAAAAAATATTTAAAAATGAAAAAGGAAAATGAATCTCTTAGTCTTCAAGTTGTAAATCTTTCTAAAGAAAATAATGACTTGCATTCTACTTTGGTTTCCACTAAAAATGAATTTGATAAATATAAGACTTCTTGTAAAGGCAAGTCCCCATTTGTTGATGCTAATGAGATTACCATGCTTAAGGAAAGAATAGATTCTTTAAGTATTGTTTTGAAAAAGTGTAGTGAGTTTGATAAGAAGAAGATAGAGGCCATGTTTCCTAAGAAACAAGCCCCTAAGAAAAATGTTCACCATGCTCATGCTCATGTTCATACCACACAACCTTTACATCGTGGCAAACCCCCAAAGCATGCTCACACTTCACACACTCATCATGCATTCATGTATGGAAGAGTGTTCTCATGTTCACATTGTGGGCGGAAAGGACACTTAGCCAATTTTTGCTATGATAGACTAAGTGCATCTTTTCATAATGTTTGGGTTCGAAACACTAACTTTCAAGGACCCAAGAAAGTTTGGGTACCAAAGTCAACAACTTTGTTAAATGATATAGGTACCTTCCAAAGCCCAACGACGTAGAGGATTGTGGTATCTTGATAGTGGTTGCTCAAGGCACATGACTTGGGATATCAACAACTTTGCAACCCTATCAAGATACCATGAAGGTGGCACCGTCACCTTCGGAGATGACGCCAAGGGTAAAATCATCGGTATTGGTAATGTAAAACTTGGCACATCCCCTTTAATTGAGAATGTAGTTTTAGTTGACGGCCTCAAGCATAATCTCTTGAGTGTTAGTCAATTATGTGATAAAGGTTTGATGTAGTTTTTGATAATGTTGTTTGTAAAGTAATTGATAGAATTTCTAATGCTTGTGTGTTTTCCGATTTTCGTGAAAGTATATATGATAGATATGTTAAATATGTCTTGTAATATAACATGTTTAAAAGCCCTCGATGACGACTCTTGGTTGTGGCATAGAAGATTAGGCCACATTTCTTTTGACCATATATCTAGGCTTAACACAAAGGAAATGGTGAAAGGTATTCCTTGTTTGAATTTTGAAAAAGACCGAGTTTGTGACGCATGTCAATTTGGGAAACAAACTAAGTCTTCTTTCAAGTCAATTAAGGATATCATGACATCACGTCCTTTGGAGTTAATCCACATGGATTTATTTGGCCCTACACAAACCAAAAGTCTAAGTGGGAATAGATTTGCATTTGTTTTAGTTGATGATTTTTCACGTTTTACTTGGGTTTTCTTTCTTGAGCATAAAAATCAAGCATTTTCGTATTTCCAAACTTTTAAGAAAAGAGTTGAAAAAGAAAAAGATGTTTCGATTTTAAGAATAAGAAGTGATAGAGGAGGTGAATTCATTAACCAACCCTTTATCACACTTTTTGTGAAGAACATGGAATAAAGCATGAACTATCTTTTCCTAGAACTCCATAACAAAATGGAGTAGTTGAACGGAAAAATCGAACTTTGCAAGAGATGGCTAGGACAATGCTTAGTGAATATGGTCTACCACATTATTTGTGGGCCGAGGCCGTTAATACATCATGCTATATATCAAATCGTGTTTTCTTGTGTAAAAATACTACAAAAAACTCTTTTGAAATGTACTTTTCTAGAAAACCAAATGTTTCATATTTCAAGGTTTTTGGATGCAAATGTTTTGTTTTAAATACAAAAGATAATTTAGGAAAATTTGATCCTAAATCTTATGAGGCTATATTTGTGGGTTACTCTAGTACTAGTAAGGCTTATAGAGTCTTCAATAGGTCATCATTGACTATTGAGGAATCTATACATGTTAAGTTTGAGGAATCTAACTTGTTTGTTAAGAATGTTGTAGAAATAGATGCTTTGCATGAAGGCTTGGAGAAAGTGACCCTGGAGGATACACCTACTATGGGAGACAAGCCAAAGGATGATGAAGGAAGTGAAGCTAAAATACAAGAGGCTCAAGGAAATGAAGATCAAACAAATGGAGAAGAGCCCACTCAACAACTTTCAAAGGATTGGAGATACAATCCACATCATCCCAAGGACCTCGTCATAGGTGATGTATCAAAAGGGGTAACAACTCGCTCTAAACTTCATGACTATTGTGGACATTATGCATTTATTTCTCATGTTGAACCCAAGAACGTCCTCGAAGCCGAGGCCGATTCATATTGGTTGCTAGCTATGCAAGAGGAACTCAATCAATTTGAGCGCAACCAAGTTTGGCACCTTGTTCCTAGGCCCCACGATAGACCAACAATTGGTACTAAGTGGATCTTTAAGAACAAGTTGGATGAATCGGGTAACGTTGTTAGGAATAAAGCTAGGTTAGTTGCCCAAGGTTACACTCAAATCGAAGGAATCGATTTTGAAGAAACCTTTGCACCCGTAGCACGGCTTGAAGCCATACGGATGACGCTAGCATTTGCCTCATATAAAGATTTTAAATTGTTTCAAATGGATGTTAAAAGTGCTTTTCTAAATGGTTTTATTGAAGAGGAAGTGTATGTTGAACAACCCCCCGGGTTTGTTGATCCTACACATCCGGATTTTGTTTTTAAATTAGATAAAGCTCTTTATGGTTTAAAACAAGCCCCTAGGGCTTGGTATGAAAGACTTTCTTCATTTTTGATTTCAAATGGTTTTAAGAAAGGTAAAATTGATACAACCTTGTTTACAAAACATGTAGAAAATGATATTCTTATTGTGTAAATTTATGTAGATGATATTATTTTTGGTTCTACTAATGAATCTCTTTGCCAAGCTTTTGAGTCATGCATGAAGGATGAATTCAAAATGTCTATGATGGGGGAACTCAACTATTTCCTTGGACTCCAAATCAAGCAAAGGAAGGATGGGATCTTCATCAATCAAGCCAAGTACACAAAGGAACTAATCAAGAGGTTCGGGCTTGAAGAATCTAAAGTAAGCAAAACTCCCATGGCAACAACTACAAAGCTTGACAAGGATGAACAAGGTAAAAGTGTAGACATTAAATTATATCGTAGCATGATAGGTAGCTTGCTTTATTTGACGGCTAGTAGGCCGGATATTATGTTTTCCGTTTGTCTTTGTGCACGTTTTCAATCTTGTCCTAAAGAATCTCACATAATTGCAGTTAAACGCATAATTAGATACCTTAAGGGCACTATTGAAATGGGTTTGTGGTATCCGAAAACCGGCCAATTTTCAATGACGAGTTTTTCGGATGCCGACTATGCGGGTTGTAGGGTAGATAGGAAGAGCACAAGTGGAACATATCAATTCTTAGGTAATTGTCTTGTATCTTGGTCTTCCAAAAAGCAAAATTCGGTAGCCCTTTCAACCGCCGAGGCGGAGTATGTTGCAGCCGGAGCTTGTTGTGCACAAGTTCTTTGGATGAAACATACTCTCCTTGACTATGATTTACACTTTGATCATGTTTAAATATTTTGTGATAATACTAGTACTATTCACATGACAAAGAATGCAAATCAACATAGTAAAACCAAACACATTGACATTAGGTATCACTTTCTTAGAGATCATTATGAGAAAGGTGATATTGATATTGATTATGTTTCTACCGATTTTCAACTTGCCGATATTTTTACTAAACCTCTAGATTATGCTAGATTTTCATTTATTTGTGGTGAGTTGAATGTTTGCATGATAGATTCTTAAAAATATTTCTATTTTGGTGTTTTGCTTGTTTTGATTTTAACCCTTTTTGATGTATGACAAAAAGGGGGAGAAAAAGAAATAAGTTTGCTTATAGTTTGAGTTTTGTTTATTTACTTGAGTTTTGGGAGAAAAAGATTAAAACTATAAGTTTAAGAGAAAAAGTATAAGTTTAATTGGTATATAAGATTAAGTTTGATTTCAATTGGTATTTAAGTTTTTGACAAAAATATTATGTTTTCAATGTTTTCAATTGGTATATAAGATTAAGTTTGATTTCAATTGGTATTTAAGTTTTTGACAAAAATATTGTGTTTTCAATGTTTTCAATGCTTCATGTATCTCACTCATAGTTATTTTTTACATAGCATTGTTTGAGGGGGAGCTTTCCAAGCTCTTCTTCCTTTATTTGTTTAAATAACTTATATATTTTGTCATCATCAAAAAGGGGGAGATTGTTGGCCCAAGGTTACAATCACCCGTCTTTAGTGTGTTTTGATGATTACAAAACATATTAGTTATTTGTACTAATATTATTTGTTGTTTAAGTGTGTTTCAGGTTTTTCTATCTTGCATAGGTGTTTTCTTCCCTAAAGGAAGGTGACTTGGACTCAAGATAACTCAAATTGGGCTCAAGATGCAAAATTGAAGATCAAGTGGAGAAAGCCCCTCTTGAAGCCTTGAAGTCCTTAGAACTTTGTAAGAATAGAATGTTAAAGTTTGAGTATATGATATTTGGCTCTAGGATACACACACACATTTTTCCTTACAAAATTCTATGTTTTAAAAATGTTTGTTTCTAAGTTTTATGCCTAAGTTTATATATACATGTATCCAAACTTGTTACAAATTGAATATCTTATTTAAAACATGTGTATAGACTATTTTTGCATAATACTTAGTTATAAGTATCTTAAAATATTTTTTTCACAAAATTTTCCAACTCCAAATCCTGCCAGTTTTCCTGTTTCAGGTTGACCGGCCGACCGCCCGGTCGACCGGCGCCTGGGTCAGGACGTGCACGTTTGTGCACGTCTGTCGGTCGACCGGCCCGGTCGACCGACTGTAAGCAGGCCACTCTCGGTTTGTTTCGGTCGACCGCCTGGTCGACCGCACTAAGGAAACTGTGTTTCCTTTGAGGAGACGATCGACCGGACAGTCGACCGGAGCCCAACGGCTCTTTGCCAGCAAGGAGACGGTCGACCGGACCGGTCGACCGCCAAGCCTGCTGCTGGCCAACGACTCTTTCCTCTTTGGGCAAGTCTGAAAATCTGTTTTTTCTGTTTCTTTATCAGAGTTTTAGAGAGTTGTTGGAGGCCTTTTGCAGGTCAAATTAGGCGTAAAGAAAAGAGTTTTAACCTATTCTCTCCTTATAAATAGAGGGCAATAGGTCCTTGTTATTCACCTAGAAAAATCCTCAAGTTTTCATTGTTTTAAAAGAGAAAAAGAAAAATTGTTTGAAGCTTTCAATTCCAATCTTTTGAGCTAGTTTTTCAGTTGTGTTTGATTGCTAATATCACTCTACAACTGAAGTTTTCTCACCACACTTCATAGAGCCAAAAGTCCTTTACTCATACTATAGAGAAGTTGTAAAAAGAGTGAGAGTGTTGTAAAAGAGTTTGAGAAAGAGTTTTGTGATCTTGAGGAGATCACTATTGTTCTTGTGATCCTTATTCTTGTGGAGACAACTCCTAGGTGGAGTTCTTTGTAAGTTGTGAAGCTAAGGGCTTGGGGTCTTCGGTAGACCAAACTTGTACGGCATCCTCGGTGGATAGTGGAAACCCTTCATGGAGGTGAAGGCGGGGACTAGAGCGGTGGCTCGAACCTCGAAACAAATCATTTGTATTTGCGATTGCCTTGCGTTATTCTTGCTTACTATTTCTCTTGCTTTATATTGTCTTCAATTATTTGCTTGAGAACTAACCCTTTTCTTTGTGCAATCTTCTCTTGTTTATTTTACTTGTGTTGTTGATTGTGTGTATTTCATCATAGCATTTCATTCTTTACTTGTTCGATCATATCTCATACAACACGGTTGCATTGCGCACCTCTAACCCATTTTAAGGGGAATTGGGAGGAAGGAGTTCAGAACCTCTCACGGGGTATTCGGCTCTTAGTCGTGTTTTGAGAGATCGTTGCATCACTCATTCTATTAAGTTTAAAAAGATCATTAGATTAGCAATTACACCTATTCACCCCCCTCTAGGTGTATTTCAATGACCTAATTAAATCTTTTACACTAAACACCACGTATAACCAAAGAGTGTTGCCGAATTTCCCGTGAAGGGCTCTGGACAAACTCCTCTAGATTCCCCTTAAATGGGTTGAGGTGCCGCGTTGGCTCTCTTGGTTGAATACAAGTGTTAGCAACAATCTCACGCAAGTATATATATCAATTAAACACAAATGAATATATCAAGCATATAAAGATAGACAATAATTGAATGCAAGATATAAACAAGGGAGAGAGAGAGAAATGGCAAACGCAAACACAAAGGTATGTTTCGAGGTTCGAGCACACTTGCTCTACATCCCCGCCTTCGACACACGAAGGATTTCCACTATGCAAGATCCCAATGGATCTCTCCTCGGTGCCGCAACACCTACAAGCCCTCGGACTCCCTAGTCCCGTACACACGCAAGCTCACTAGCTCGCCGAGGCCGCACCTCAAACCACCGAGTTCACACAAGAACTCTAAACCACCGCGAGCACACTTGCCCGTCTCCTCAAAGTACAAGAATGAAATCTTGGTAATCTAAACACTTTGATCACCAATGAAAGCTCTCACTACAACACTCCTAAGGATTGAATAATCAATGGATGCTCAAGTGTTTGTGTGAGAAAAATAAGGAAAGAATCTTTGGTGAAAACTCAAGAAAATCTCTTTTACACTCTTGATAAACTCTCCTTTTAATTGGAAGTATTGGCTCTAATTTTGTGGAGAAAAACCTCTGGAATGAATGGGAAAAACTGGCTCTAAGAGTCTCCAAAATCTTGGCTCAAAACAATGACCAAACCCCCAAATTTATAGGCCAGAAAAATATAGCCGTTGGGGTCTGTCAGAGCTGCCGGTCGACCCGTGCGGTCGACCGCCAACGGTCGGATTTCTAACCGTTGGAGCCACGGTCGACCGCCCGGGTCGACCGAGTACCTGGAGCAGAGAATCAATTCTCTGTCGGTCGACCCGTGCGGTCGCCGGGATTTCCAGAGAGCAAGCTCTCTGGAGCGGTCGACCCGCACGGTCGGCCGGCCTCCAGTGCACAAAGACGTGCACGTCTGTGCACGTCGGTCGACCGAGCCGGTCGACCGACTTCAGGCCAAGTCGACTATACAGTCGACTTACTGAAGCCTGGAAACTGTTTTTCTTGGATTAAAAAGTTAGTCTTTTTGGCTCAAATAAAATCCCATAAAATACTTAAAAATCTACAAAAATAGTTTTACCAATATACTTTGAAATACAAACATGCTTGCACAAAATCAAGGCATGTTATAAAAGATTGGACTACTTTTGTAACTTGAAAATATTTGGCTCATGATAAAAACTGTTTTTCCAAAACATGTTTTCTAAACTTTGTTTTTCCAAAACATCTTCAAAATACAAAAACAAGATATTATAGTTCATTTTAAGGCATAGTGTGTATGGATATGATCCACTACACAATCAAGATGAAATATCTATATTTTTGGTATTAAGCATAAAACTTGGTTTTGGTTGAAAGATAAGTATATGAGAAACACCAAAAACCAAACTTGTATTTTTCCAAAATGAAAAATCTTTTCTATACCAAAAAATCTTTTATGAAAACAATTCTATCAAGAGTGTGTGTGCATGGTATACTTGAGCAATCCACCAACTATTCTATCCTTTACATTTTATCTAAAACATAAAAATCTTATACCTAGACACAAGTCTTGATCTTAAAGTCTTCCCTTGAAGTCTTCTCATCTTCTTGACTTGGTCCAAGCTTGATCCAAAAACTCTTTGGATCACACCGTGCTAGCTCCAAATCTTGACATATTATCCTTTGTTGAGCTATGCACCTACTAAGATCTTGATAATGAATCTGTCACTAATTAAACACAAGATCATTAGTAATCATAACTTCATGAGTTGATCATCATCAAAACTAGGGTGATAGGCCTGTGGGCCAACAATCTCCCCCTTTTTGATGATGACAAAACTCATGAAGTTATATATGCATGGATTAAAGTAAAGCTTCAAAGGAGCTCCCCCTTAACTCATGCATAACACAAAATAATAAATATGGCAATGAGGCACATAAATATGTATGCAAGTATGGAGATAAAACATGCAACAAGCATAAATCAAAATCTTTTTCTCCTATTGCAATACAAAACATATATGCATAACTAACAAGGAGACAAATACTTCTCCCCCTTAAGCAATGAAAACATGCATATAACTCAAATACTTCTCCCCCTTTTGTCACTCACCAACAAAGGGTTCAAAGTAAACTCAAATCAAACAAATTTTTCTCCCCCTTTTTGTCAAAAGCAAAGAGATCAAGAAGGGGTAATACAAATCAATCAATAAAAATTTATATGCGATATACATTCATGAAGAGAAAGACGCTAAGTTAACTTCCCTACACATATGCATTACATGAAGAAGGGATGACAAGCCCTAACTCACATAACACATATTATGTAATGCATAAGAGAAGATGTGAAGCTCCCCCTACACACGTATATCATATAAAGAAGAGTTGTCAAGCTCCTCAATTTATAATATACTCAACATGAATCCATATGTAAGAGAGATGTTAAGCTCTCCTTGCATATAGGAATTACAAATCAAAAATTTTGATATATTTCTTTATCAAAACAAAATTTTGAACTTTCTTAATAAAACACATTTTGAGATATCAAGTAAACATATATATATTTTTTATTTTGATATCAATTTTGAAAACATATTGCATAAGCTTTAAGAATTACCAATTGAAAGTTGAATTAAGCTTAGCATATACATTGTGCTTTAAATATGTAAGACAATTTTAACTAAGCACAAATAACACATATATGTATGAAAAGAGAATACCAATAGAAATTGATATAATTTGAATTTGAAGGCATACATACATATAATCAAAATACGAGTATATAAAAATCATATTGATACCAATTGAAAGTATCCAATGATACCAATTGAAAAGTAAGCTTATCATATACTCTACCATATGAAGAATTTGCACTAGTTAATATGAAAATGTTTTAAAACTAGTACGGAATCCTTCAAGCAAGGAATAAAGCAAAAATGTCAATTAATCTTAATATTCCTTTAAATCATCACACATTTTTTTATTAAAAGCAAAATCTATATTTCAAGATATATATATGTTTTGACAACACAATAAGTATACATACATATCTCTTAAACACAATTGAGTCCATATAAATAGATTTGCATTAAAGGCAAATGACTTAAGAAGTATACATGTATATCTTAAAGTTTGACAAAATACACATATACATGAAATGAAAGCACATGATCATAAATCAAATCCAAAAAGTGGGAATACAAGTTTAAAAATGTATGTATCATCAAAACTAAGCAATACAAGCACATTTCATGGGTTCAAATAAGCATTCAAGCACAATTATAAATAGATTTATTTGTGGCCCACGATATGTACAAGTATAAATCCTAGTGTTGACTAAAACTAACATATAAACTAATATTCAAATCATGAAGCATCAAATCCTTTTAGAGCACAAAAGATTTTATCCAAATAATTGAAATAAAGTAGGATCATGTGGATAATCTTAGAAGAATAGATAACTAGTTTAAATTGATTTTGAATAACTAGTTAAAGATCCTTCAAATAACATCAAATCATATGTTTTTCATAAAACATAACTAGATACACAAAAATTTAAGCACTCATGGTCTATAAGGCTCAAAAATGATTTTAACAAAAGTGTGAGTGTTAAACGATCATGTAAATAGCATTTTTATGAAAATAGTCATTGAAGCCCAAAAAGATCATAAGTCACATTTTTAACAAAAACACGAAAAAATCATTTTTCATCAAAACGCTAATCTTTATGGTATATGTATGATTAATCCAATCCTAACAATACACATACATATCCCAAATATAAAAGAGTCTATTAATGATGTTTGCATGAAGGCAAGAGACTCACGGGTATACATGTATATTTATTAGATTTGAATTAAGAATATATATACATGAAGTAAAGCATACAAATAAGGCAAAACATGTATAAAAGAGAATCATCAAAACTAGTCTATACATATGCATATAGTGGATACAAATGAGCATGAAGTTCAATTATATATGAATCAATTGTAATTCACTATTTGTATATGTATACATGCAAGTTTGACACATTCTACATCTAAGCATGTAAATACCACATGAAGCACACAAAAAATATGAACATGCTATAAGATATATGAAATTAAAAGCATGTACATAAAAGTAGGAGTTTAGAAATTGTTACCAATACCAAAGCTCCTAACATGGTGGTTGTCCCACCAAAGCTCCTTGATAGTGATGCATCCCAAAGGTATGTCCATCAAGTCCATTGCATCCACTACCAAGGCACCAATCCTCTCACGCCTTGTGAGAGCCCTCACCTACATCAAAAGCAAAAGGTGGGAGTTTTGGTACCCATATTTTCTTGGGTCCTTTGGGGTTAGTCTTGTAAGGAACCCAAACATTTTTATAATTAGCAAAATTTAGAGAATTAATATTATCATAACAAAACTTTGCTAAATGGCCTTTGCGGCCACAATGTGTACATATGTACACCTTAGTATGCTTATGTGCAGGAGTGTGATCATGTTGTGCAACATAAGCATGATGATGTGCATGAATGGATGGAGGTTGTTTCTTTAAAAACAAAGACTCCAATCTAGAATGGTTGAATGCACACGAGTTCAAAGTTGAACTCAAATTATTAATTTTATTTTTCAAACCATTAATCTCACTAGAGATGGCATGTAAAGCATGGTGAGATAAAGAATCATTTTTCTTTTTCTTTTTAGAAACAAATTCTTTTTCTTTTTCAACAAATTTTCTTTTCAAAGTAATATTTTCTTGAAAAATAACTTCTTTTTGTTTTTTCACCACATCAATCTTATTTTTCAAAGACATATTCCCTTCACATAAATCATTCAATTTTGACATGAGGGAAACATTCTCATTTTTCAAATCTTCCTTTTCCTTTTCTAAGCATGCAATCTTATTTGCTAAAGAATCTTTTTCTTTAAGCATGCAATCAAAATCCTTTTTCAAATTTTTATTATCTTTTTCTAAACATGCAATGTTAGATTTAAATGAATCTTGTTCTATATGCATGCAAGCAATGTTCTTTTTCAAATTTTTATTTTCTTTCTTAAGCATGTCATATTTTTCAAGAATTGTTTGACAAAATGAAGTGAGCTCATCATATGACATGTCCTCATCATCGGATTCGGTAGTTACCTCAAGGGGTTATCCCCTTGGACCATATAGCACTTGTTGGAGGTGTCGCTTCCAACATCCGAATCGCTCCCCGCATAGTATAGATCCTTTTCGCCAAGGGAGGTGAGGGTGTTCCATACTACAAAAGCCGAATCAAAGTTAGAAACCCTAGATAAATATTCATCATTTAGGGTTGACTTTAAAGCATGAAGGGCTTTTGCATTAGCCTCAAAATTCTTACCATCTAAAGAATATGCATTATTAGTAGTGGCAAGATATACATGAAAACCTAAGGCTTTGAGGTACAAAGACATCTTAACCTTCCAAATGTGGATGTTAAGAATGTCAAAGGTGGGTGGTGACATGAAGTCCATGGTGTGTGTACAAAATATTGTGATTAGCCTAAAATGAGGATCTTTAACTCTAGGTTGTTAGACCCAAATTAGAGTACCAAGCTCTGATACCAATTGTAAGTTCACCTAGAGGGGGGGTGAATAGGTGATGGCTAATCTAATGGTCACTTAATGCCTAATAATGCGGAAGCTAAAAACAATTATGACCTAATTAAATCTTTTACACTAAACACCACGTATAACCAAAGAGTGTTACCGAATTCCCCGTGAAGGGCTCTGGACAAACTCCTCTAGATTCCCCTTGAATGGGTTGAGGTGCCGCGTTGGCTCTCTTGGTTGAATACAAGTGTTAGCAACAATCCCACGCAAGTATATATATATCAATTAAGCACAAATGAATATATCAAGCATATAAAGATAGACAATAATTGAATGCAAGATATAAACAAGGGAGAGAGAGAAAAATGGCAATCGCAAACACAAAGGTATGTTTCGAGGTTCGAGCACACTTGCTCTACATCCCCGCCTTCGACACACGAAGGATTTCCACTATGCAAGATCCCAATGGATCTCTCCTCGGTGCCGCAACACCTACAAGCCCTCGGACTCCCTAGTCCCGTACACACGCAAGCTCACTAGCTCGCCGAGGCCGCACCTCAAACCACCGAGCTCACACAAGAATTCTAAACCACCGCGAGCACACTTGCCCGTCTCCTCAAAGTACAAGAATGAAATCTTGGTAATCTAAACACTTTGATCACCAATGAAAGCTCTCACTACAACATTCCTAAGGATTGAATAATCAATGGATGCTCAAGTGTTTGTGTGAGAAAAACAAGGAAAGAATCTTTGGTGAAAACTCAAGAAAATCTCTTTTACACTCTTGATAAACTCTCCTTTTAATTGGAAGTATTGGCTCAATTTTGTGGAGAAAAACCTCTGGAATGAATGGGAAAAACTGGCTCTAAGAGTCTCCAAAATCTTGGCTCAAAACAATGACCAAACCTCCAAATTTATAGGCCAGAAAAATATAGCCGTTGGGGTCTGTCAGAGCTGCCGGTCGACCCGTGCGGTCGACCGCCAACGGTCGGATTTCTGACCGTTGGAGCCACGGTCGACCGCCCGGGTCGACCGAGCACCTGGAGCAGAGAATCAATTCTCTGTCGGTCGACCCGTGCGGTCGCCCGGGATTTCCAGAGAGCAAGCTCTCTGGAGCGGTCGACCCGCACGGTCGGCCGGCCTCCAGTGCACAAAGACGTGCACGTCTGTGCACGTCGGTCGACCGAGCCGGTCGACCGACTTCAGGCCAAGTCGACTATACAGTCGACTTGCTGAAGCCTGGAAACTGTTTTTCTGGGATTAAAAAGTTAGTCTTTTTCGCTCAAATAAAATCCTATAAAATACTTAAAAATCTACAAAAATAGTTTTACCAATATACTTTGAAATACAAACATGCTTGCACAAAATCAAGGCATGTTATAAAAGATTGGACTATTTTTGTAACTTGGAAATATTTGGCTCATGATAAAAACTGTTTTTCCAAAATATGTTTTCTAAACTTTGTTTTTCCAAAACATCTTCAAAATACAAAAGTAAGATATTATAGTTCATTTTAAGGCATAGTGTGCATGGATATGATCCACTACACAATTAAGATGAAATATCTATGTTTTTGGTATTAAGCATAAAACTTGGTTTTGGTTGAAAGATAAGTATATGAGAAATACCAAAAACCAAACTTGTATTTTTCCAAAATGAAAAATCTTTTCTATACCAAAAAATCTTTTATGAAAACAATTCTATCAAGAGTGTGTGTGCATGGTATACTTGAGCAATCCACCAACTATTCTATCCTTTACATTTTATCTAAAACATAAAAATCTTATACCTAGACACAAGTCTTGATCTTGAAGTCTTCCCTTGAAGTCTTCTCATCTTCTTGACTTGGTCCAAGCTTGATCCAAAAACTCTTTGGATCACACCGTGCTAACTTCAAATCTTGACATATTATCCTTTGTTGAGCTATGCACCTACTAAGATCTTGATAATGAATCTGTCACTAATTAAACACAAGATCATTAGTAATCATAACTTCATGAGTTGATCATCATCAAAACTAGGGTGATAGGCCTTTGGGCCAACAGAAACCCACTTCAATCCTTTTCTTTTATCTATTTTAAAATTTTATTTCTTCACCCACAGTGCTCATCATGACCAAACCCCAACCTTTCATCTGCCAAATCTACAACCTCTGTTACACCCAACCAGAGAACTTTATCCATGATGATTTCTGCCTCTACTGCTGTTATGGGAGTGCAGACTCCACCACTCCGTTAATTAATCTTATTGGAAGTAATTTTCAGTTTCAAATCAAATTAATAATCGAATTAAGAATTAAAGTTATTTTAGTGTTGGGTTTTAACTAGAAGTAATCTTTTTTCTGGAGTGGTATTATAGCTTGTGGGACCATTTATGGCGGCATATCAGTTCTATTAGGATTTGGTTTTGATAATACATTTGGCAATAGTTAGAGTTCGGGACCAGGTTCTTTGGCAAAATGAGATAAGAGGATTTAAAAGCTGGAAACTATTAATGTTAGAAGTATCGCGAACGTCCTGTAGCTTGCAACACAGATTAAATTTCTTTCTTTCTCCATTTATTCTCCTATTTTCTTATAATTTTGATAGATCTTCTCTCCCTTCCTCTATTGCACATGGAAACCTCTTTGAGGACCCACACAAGAGATGTTGTAGTATAGTTGAGGTTTTGATGCTAGTGTCATTGGATATAAGTGAAAATTATGGGTTGAGAGTGATCACATATAATGGTAGAGAATTTAATGATCAAGGCACGGTGATATTTTAATGTGTGTGTGATTGATATTTGTATGATCCAACTGAAATGGGTTTTATTAGGGAGGAAAATTATGTTGTGAGAAATTTAAGGAAGTGAATGAGGATGCCTTTGGTCTGAGAACTAAAGAAGAAAGAAGGGAATGGGTTGCGCTAAGGGATGCATGCCATTTGACGTCCCTAGTTAAGCCAGCCGGGGTTAGGAAAAGGTCTGGCAAGGCAACAAGATGACAATATCACGATGAGTCAGGATTGTTGGGTCTTTTATTTTTGGGGACTTGTTTCAAAATATGATTTGTGTCTGAGAAATACCGAAATATGATACTTTTAGGATTTAATATAAAAAATACCCTCTATTTGAGCTGTCAAACCATGTCATTTAATGGTTATCTAGTATGTGCAATACTCTCTAATTCCAAAAAAGATTTAGATTCTAGACATATAAAAACTGAGCATAGTATTAGGATGTTTTCTTTGTGTGTATGTGGTCTTGTGCGTACCTTCTGTAGAATTTATCTTTTGTCTTAATTTTATGTTTTTTTTTTATTAAATTGCTGAAGTAACTGTCACATGTTATATTATTTCATTTTGCTTCAACGTTATTTTTTTAGGGAAATAAATCCTATGCTTTGAAGACACGGACACAAGTGTCTTACTCCGACACGGACACGAGGTGTTGGACACGCCAATTGTCCAAAATTCAGCCACGAGGACTCGGCTAAATATGCCAATTTCTACATGCATATTTGACTAAGAATTATATGTATTTGGCCACTGTTAGTACACAAAAGAACTTAATTTCATAAAGTGATCTATAAAATAGTTAAACTTTTTATCAAGGACCATAGTATATTTCATCTTGTGTGTATTATTTTTAGGTAAATAATGGTTTATACATTCGTAAGCGTCGGACACATGGACACGTTGTGCTTGTGATGGGAATCACTAGTTGTTATCCTTTATTATGCTCTTTTTATTCTTTATTTGGCTAAGCTCATTTTATTTCTTTGTTTTAGACCTATATTGGTTATGTTGGGAGATGTCTTTCGTATGAGGCCTATATAAGGCCAGGACCCGCATTTGTTTTAGTAGTTCAATTGATTTGGAAATTCAGAACTCTTGTCATTGCAAGTTGATGTAATACCAACCTGGATCGCAATCACCTTCAAATTGTAATCAAAATTTGAAATTGAGGACAAGATAAGATTTTGGGTTTCCACCCCTTACACGGGCTTCTCACCCCAAAACTCGAGAGCAAATAAACTCAAGAATTAAGCTAGATAATTTGAGGAAATTTTAATCATTTCAATAATCCAATACAATAGTCTAGGGGGCCTTATATAGGCTTTACAAAAGAGGACTACTGGGAAATAACCGATGTGGTACTAAACGTCCACAAAAGAACACAAATAAAGCTAAAACATCTACTACAAATAAAGCTGAAACAAATCCAATTTAAAGCCAAAGAACACCAGTGCGTTGCTTCCTGAAGTATACTCGATCGAATCTGCCCCTGAGCGGCATGATGTCCTCATCAATTCCCCCCCGGGTGGAAAGGACTCGACCCTGTCGAGTGTGGGGGACAGAACTGCTGCTGGCTATGATAGCGCTCCAGTCGATCAGGATCAAGATGCTGGAGATCTTCCTTTGTAATCCAAAAATTTTCTGAATCAGGTTTTCCCGTCCACTTAATGAGATAGTGTCGCGTCCCTCCATCTCTAGTAGAGATAATCTGATCATCCAAGATAGAATCTATATTTTCTGTTGCATAGGACAGTTTAGGAGGAAGTGGAGGTAGTGGGGGGCTCTCAGAAAGAAGGTCTTGGCTTGGCTCATCCACGAATGGATCAGAAGGGGTATCAAAAGTACCTCTATATGGAACCAAATCCTTAACATTAAAAGTGCAACTGATGCCAAAGTCAGGTGGGAGATCCACCACATAAGCATTTGAATTGATTTTCTTGAGAATCTTGAATGGCCCTGCGCTCCGCGCGTGTAATTTCTTCACGGTTCCTGGTGGAAACCGTTTGGGTCGCATGCGGACCATCACATAATCTCCGACATTAAAGTTCTTAATCGGCGATGTAGATCTGCAGAAGCTTTATAATCAGTATTATTTTTCATTATCTTTTCTCTGATCTCCTCATGTAATGCACGGATATGAGACGCAAATGCTGATGCTGAGTCTGATACCCTAGAATGATGATGAGCCATGGGAATTAAGTCAACTGGTTGCCTGGGCTTAAAACCGTTTACTATTTCAAAAGGACTGAGACCCGTAGTCCTATTGACAGATCCATTATATGCAAATTCAGCCATAGGCAAAATGAGATCCCAAGTTTTTAAATTTTCTCCAACTAGACACCTAAGGAGATTTCCTAGTGTTCTGTTTACTACCTCGGTTTGGCCATCTGTTTGTGGATGAAAGGCTGTTGAGAATTTCAGTTTGGTGCCCATCTTATGCCAAAGTGTTTTCCAGAAGTAGCTAACAAACTTAACGTCCCTATCGGACACCATGGTTTTAGGTATCCCGTGCAACTTGAAGATATTATCAAAGAACAAGACAGCTACTCGAGACGCATCTGAGGTCTTGGAACACGGGATAAAGTGAGCCATTTTTGAGAATCGATCAACTACTATTAGGATAGAGTCGTGCTTTTTTTGAGTTTTTGGCAATCCTAGTATGAAGTCTAGGCTCACGTCTTGCCAGGGGCAATTAGGTACAGGAAGAGGAGTGTAAGGTCCGGCAATCTGCTTTTGTTGCTTGGCCAGTTAGCACGTGCGACATTGGCTAACTATTTTAGAGACATCTCTTTTCAGACTCGGCCAGTAGAATCGGTGTTCAACAGCCTCAATTGTCTTGTTCTGACCGAAATGTCCCGCCAGACCTCCAGCATGTATTTCCCAAGAGAGAAAATCCCTGAGGGACGTACGGGGAATACACAGCTTACAGAATCTGAATAAATAACCGTCTTGAAAGAGAAAACCGTACATCTCACGAACAGGGCCGTCTCGTAACGTGACATAAATTTTCCCAAAATCGGGACATGAATCATACTACTCTCTTAACCTCTCGAATCCAACCACTTCTGTGCTCATAGTCACTAAAGTCGTGATACGTCGGCTCAGCGCATCAGCGACCTTATTCTCGATGTCTGCTTTGTGCTTGAGAACAAAAGTGTAATCCCGCAGGAACTCCACCCATTTACTATGTCTCGCATTTAGTCTCTTCTGGGAGTTGAGATACCTTAGCGTGTCATGATCTGAATACAACACAAATTCCTGTGGTAATAGATGATGTCTCCAGTAGCGCAAAGGCTGTATTATCGCATAAAATTCCTTGTCTTATGTGGAGTATCGTTGTCGGGCATCATTTAGTTTTTCACTGAAATAAGCAACAGGGTGGCTTTCCTGACTTAATACACCACCTATTGCCAGTCCCGATGCGTCACAAGTTACTTCAAAAGCTTTCGAAAAGTCAGGGAGACGCATTACGGGGGCTTCCGTCATCATCCTCTTAATTTCAGCGAAAGCCTTGGAGGCAGCAGGAGTCCACTGGAACCCCTCGCTCTTTAAACAATCGGTTATAGGTGCCATAATAAAACTAAAATTCTTTATGAACCGACGGTAGAAAGTGGCTAACCCATGAAAGCTTCAGACTTCCCTAATCGTTCGGGGCTGTGGCCATTCGGTTATTGCCTTCACCTTTTCAGGGTCCGCAGAAACCCTCTCGGATAACACCACAATCCCTAGAAAGATAACCCTATCTATACAGAAAACACACTTTTTTGGATTAGCATAAAACTTCTTAGTCTGGAGTGTGCATAGGACTTGCCTCAGATGTCCCACATGTTACTCTTGAGTTTGGCTGTAAATCAGTATGTCATCAAAATAGACCACCACGAATTTACCGATAAACGGTCGAAACAATTGGGTCATTACTCTCATGAAGGTGCTAGGAGCATTGGACAGTCCAAAGGGCATAACCAATCATTCATATAACCCGTCTTTAGTTTTAAATGCGGTTTTCCATTCATCCCCTGGTCGGATTCTAATTTGATGGTACCCGCTCTTAAGATCAATTTTGGAGAAGATTGTGGCACCTGACATCAGATCTAGCATATCATCAAGACGGCGGATGGGGAAACGGTACTTGACGGTAATCCTATTGATTGCACGGCTATCCACACACATACGCCATGTACCATCCTTCTTTGGCGCCAGAAGTGCGGGAACCGCACATGGGCTCAAGCTCTCTTTGATGAACCCCTTGTCGAGTAACTTTTCTACTTGCCGTTGTAATTCGCATGTTCAGTTGGGTTCATTCTATAGTGGGGCAGGTTCGGTAAAGTTGCTCCTGGGACTAAGTCAATAGCATGTTGAATGTCACGCATAGGGGGTAACTCTCCTGGTAGATCTTGTGGGAGAGTTTCAGAAAACTCCTCTAGAATAGGTTTAATATGCTCAGGAATCTGCTCTTCAATATTCCGGTTAGCCTCTCGAGCCACGAGCGCATAACAAGTAGAACCATCCTGCAAGCTCTTTTCAATTTGATCGTGGCTAATCAAATTCATTTCCATCTTACCTTTGCCCTTATCACCTTTTTTTTAGGATTTATAACGTCCACTTTGTCTTTCCCTTTGTCAGCCTCTTTTTCTCGGGTTGGCGGTTTTCGGTTGATTTGGCATAATCTTCACCTTTTTTCCGTTATGGACGAACGAACACTGGTTGGTACGTCCATATATGGTCACGTCTAAGTCAAATAACCATGGTCGACCCAAAATGATATGACCTACATTCATGGGGAGTATGTCACACCACACATTATCTGTGTATGTGGCAAACTGGACGGTAATTTGACATCTCTCCTGAATATCTATGGATGTAGCGTCGATCCATGTAACCTTGTAGGGGTTTGGATGATTCACCGGTCTCATCTCCAAGGTAGTGATTAACTTTGACGCAACATCGTTGATGCAGCTGCCACTATCCACTATTACCTTGTAGTTCTTATTGTCAATTTTTGTGCAAGTTTGAAATATGGCAGTCCTTCTCCAGTCGTTGAGTGGTTCAGGCTGGGTTAAAGTACATCTAACCACTCCTAATTGGGTGCGAGCTACACTAGGAGGTAGGCTCATCATTTTTACAGTTCTGATGCACCCATTGATTCATACTCTTCGACAGAGGCATCTGAGTCATCATCTTGTTGGTGCACAACCTCTTCTCCATCATCCTCTCCTTCTATATCTTCAATGGGAATTTCTACAAAGAGAGTTTTAGTTTGACTCGGGCACTGGTTGGCAAGGTGACCATACCCTTGACACCGTAGCACTGGGTTCTAGGGTTAACTTTTCCTGGCTCACTAACCGTTCTCTTTTCGAATGTGAAGGGCTTTGCACCAGAAGGACCTGCTGGTTTGATGCTAGAGGAACTGGAGGCAGGTTTACTTGGGGTAGGAAGAGTTCGGTTGAAGCTTGGCTGGCTAGTAGTGGCGGTTCTAGAGTTATCCCTAAAGTTATTTCGGTTAAAATAGGATCCTCTAGACTCATCTAAGTCGGTGACTAGCTGATATCCTGTTCTAGAGTCGTGATGCCTCGAGCAATGAGCTCTTGGCGATAATCATTCCTAAGACCAGACCAGAACCTAGATAGGGTCTGTTCGGGAGATTCTAACTCGATAGCTCCACACCGATTTAAATATTCATCAAATTTAGCAATGTAATCAGTGGCTGATTTGTTCCCCTAGGTCCATCGATTCCATTTGTCTAATAATTGTTGACTGAATGATGGTGGAACATACTTCAACATAAGCTTCTCTTTCATGCCCAAGTGTCCACTGGGTCTTCCCTTCTGTACCTCATCATCCTCTCTAGGTTTTCCCAATATTGCCCAGCTTGTCCCGTTAGTTTCATTACGGCCAATCGAATCTTCCTTGACTCAGACATGTCATGCCAACGAAAATATCGGTTCATAGCCAACTGCCAATCTATATAAACCTGAGGGTCTAAGCGCCCATCGAAGGAAGGAGCATCGACTTTAACGCTCCTGATATACTGGGCATCGGCGTCGGTTGTATGGTAAGGTGGGCCTTGCTCACGCCTGGGAGACCTACTGTCATTTCGAGAACTTTCCTCCTCCCTGATTCTTCTCCTATTGGTTTCTAGCCTACCAATTCGGGTTGCTAGATCGCTACAATTGACATCAACCTGATCCCTAACTTCTTGTAGTTGTCTGTCCATATTTTCTATCTTGTTTAGGATTGTGTTAAGAGTATCATGAATGCTAGGGTCCATTGGTGCCGAAGTTTCCATTGGTGCCGAAGTTTCTCCTACAGAAAAAGTTCTACCACTTCTAGTCGGCATGCAAGATCCTACCTGACTCTAAATGCAAGCTGTCCTAAAACTGATATGTATGTTATGCAGGAGGAGTCAGAGATTAGAGTGATAAAAGATAATACCAATTTTAAGCTACGTAGATTAACACGTGATTAAGAAAACGTAATGTGCAGATAGTGATAAAGGCACGTGCTGACACAGTTAACTCCAAGATAAATCAAGTGATCACAAATTCAAATTAGTTAAGTTGCACAATTAATATTAAGTCGGGTTACCACTCAAGGTCAGAATCACACAACTCACTTATTTAGTGGGCAACAGTCAATAAAGTCTACCTTGCGACAGATTGGAAAGGCTAGCTATTTTAATTAAGTAGCAGGAATAACTGAATAGAATATTCAAAGTTACCTGGGGAGGCGACCGTAACTCAAACCTAAACGAAACTGCTGTAGGCGCGTAGTACTGGTTGTCATGAATCCACTGCCTCGAGAACAACTCGATTTGGACTTGAAACGAGCCTTAAACGGCCGTCTGAAGTGTTGTGTTTCTGGACTGAGTCAGGAACTGGACTGAGTCAACTCAGTAGAATAACCCGGTTGCCGACGTCAGCAGTGACGTCACTTAAGTGGATCGGGTCGGGTTGAGGTTCTAATCGCTCAACCCGACAGACCCGGACCCGCTGTGAATCCTTTTAAAAAAAACTGAATGGGTTTAAACCCGTTCACCTGTTTAGACCCACCACCCTCACTCGATCCCCTTTCTCCTTTTTCGTTGTCGGCTAGGGCAAGGGGGGAGCGGCGGCGGCGGCGACTTGAATCAAGGGAGGAGCTTGGGGATGTTGCAGTTGATTAAGGGCGGGGCTCTGGGTCGTTGCAGACGATGGCGCCAGGAAGGGAGGACTTGGCTGCTAGTATTGGAGATCTTCGGCGATGGTGATGGCGGCGAACGGCGGCGGCTTCCTCCGACAAGATCCCCCGTCCAGGAGAACGCGACCGTGGGTAAGAGAGGAATATGTACTGCGTTGACGAGGGCACGATGGAAGTTGTTGTCGTTGGTGAAGGTTTTCAGCAGCGCTTGATGGGGTGGGGACTTGGGCAGAGAAGGTAGGGGAGCGCCACGGGCGTGGAGATCTCCTCAGATCTGCGCGGCGAAGGAGGCGACGGTGAAGAAGACGTAGACCTCCAGCTAAGGTACTGGATCTGCTCGGGTTTGCCTCGATCAGAACCGGCGACGGTCTGAACCTGTCGCGATGCGGCAGAGAAGGGGAGATCTGGTCGACCGCTGAGTCTTGACGAAGCCCTAGATTTCTCTTCCAGCTGGCGTTGTTGCCGGTTGATGATAGCGAGGCCTCAGAATCTGAAATTGAGGCGGCGGAGGCGTCATCCTGTAGTTGATGGAGGTGATGATGTTGGTTGGGGATGGAGACGGCGGTGGATGTCGAAGGCCGCGGAATTTGGAGGATGGGTGAAACTTGAAGACGAATGAAGATGATGAACAGTGCAAAGTAGGAATTTTCAGGGATTTTTGAAGGAGATTTTCTACAGTGTATTTTTTTTTGTGGAATCTAGAATTTGGTGTAGTTCTAGGGTTTTGAGAGTGGAAAAGAAGTATGGAATGGAAAATTTGAAGGGGATTGAAAACCAGTGCTCTGATACCAAAATGATGTAATACCAACCTGGATCGCAATCACCTTCAAATCGTAACCAAAATTTGAAATTGAGGACAAGATAAGATTTTGGGTTTCCATCCCTTACACGGGCTTCTCACCCCAAAACTCGAGAGCAAATAAACTCAAGAATTAAGCCAGATAATTTGAGAAAATTTTAATCATTTCAATAATCCAATACAATAGTCTAGGGGGCCTTATATAGGCTTTACAAAAGAGGACTACTGGGAAATAACCGATGTGGTACTAAACGTCCACAAAAGAACACAAATAAAATTAAAACATCTACTACAAATAAAGCTGAAACAAATCCAATCTAAAGCTAAAGAACACCAGTGCGTCGCTTCCTGAAGTATACTCGATCGAATCTGCCCCTGAACGGCATGATGGCCTCATCACAAGTTGTTGTGAATTTTTGCTTGGTGATGTGCGGAGTGGGAGAGAGATCTCCTTGGTGGAATCCTAAATTCATCTTTATCCTCTTATAAAATCCTAATTATCTTTCCCCCTTTTTCTTTTCCCTTCTCGTTCTACATCAGTTTTGTCTCAGAGCTAAAATCATGTTTTTTTCCTCCACAAAATCTCCCAAAAAAAAAACTAGCCTCCTCCGCAAAACCCTAGTCCCTCTCTTTCTTTCCTTAGTTTCAAAAAGAGTGAAAAAAGAAGAAAAGAAAAAAATATAAAAAAGAAAAACATTCGGTATCAGAGATTCAGATCTCGCCACGACATCAGATCTTACCGACGTCAGCAGAAACTAACGCAGACAGCATGAAGCCACCGTCTTCACCGCCGTTCGTCTCCAACCATCGTCATCACCGTACAGCCTCACTTGATCGCCGACTAGATCTGACCTCGCTGTTGACAAGTGCCATCTCAGGTTCCTCTCTCGTCGCCGACACCTGACAGCTCTCCTACATCTCACGTCGCTGATGTCAGCTAACATCACTCGAGCCGTCGCTGACGTCAGCCGATTCAAGCTGATGTTATTGGCTTTATCTGAGCCACACTATTCACTGCAAGCATAGTCGCAATTCAGATCCCGTTTCAGGCACGTTTAGAGTCCGATTTGAGTTTTGTCTTAAGCATTGGATCCGCAACTGAGTCTCAGAGAAACTAAGAGAATTTCACAGCTTTTGGGCAATAGATTCGGCCTCTACACAACTTTGTTTGGAACCACTACTCGGTATTGATGCTTTTTCAAGAGCCTTTGGGTTCATTCTAAACTCATCTCTCACTATCACGATACTTTGGATATCTCTAGTGTATCTGTGGTGATTGTTAGTTGTAGCTGTTGTTACTATTTACTTACACTGTTGCCTGTTTGCATATTCACTTTTAGGAATCATTTTAGGCATCGTCATTTTAGAAGTCATTAGGAAATTTTCCCATTTGATCAGAAGGATATGAAGTGACGAAGTCTCCTGTTGTTTGGACACATGGTGTCATCCTATGAGGGTCAATTGACCACTACAACTCTAATAAAATTTATTTTCTTCAAAAATGGCAGCTATTTTGTTATTTTAGAATTTACAATCTTCCTTCTAGTGAGAAGAATACCCTGAATGTCACTCTTTCATGCGACTGATGGAGGAGCTAAACTATAATATTGTTATTCTCAATTAGAATTAGTGGAATATTCTGATTATCAATGTTTTAATCTTACTTCAAGGAGTAGTTTGGTGCACCTTAACTGATTTAAGGAAATAAGATATATCAATATTTGAGAGATTAATATGAGAATAAGGCTATTTTGATGGACTAATATACAAAATCTCAAAATTAAAACTGTGAACTAATCAATGAAATAATTGATAGCAAATAGGTGGAGAAATAACGATTGATGTTAAGAGCAAAAATTTTACAATTATCATTGTTTTCAACAACTTTTCTGGAATTTGAGTCTCCAAACCATAATTCACCAATAGACTACTATTGAGTTCGGTCAGTTTTAGGTACCACCAGGACCCGGAACCGACCCCCTTACGGGTACCACTTTTCGATCCAAGTCAGACACTATTATCAATGGGTCTAGGTCAGGCGGGTTCGAGTCGAGAGTTCGGGGCCAGTATTAGGTATATTTAAATTTCACCATAAAGTCTAACAAACATTGTGAAATAAAAAAATAACAAAAAGGAAACAATAATCAAGCAATAACACACTAAATTCAAGAATAAAAATGAAACTTAAAAAAAAATATGTAATCAAAGTGTAAAATTGTTATAAAAGTTTTCATTATAAACTAAAAAAGAAACTCAAATTCCTAACTCCACAATGCATACCCTCGTTTTTGTATCACATAATGAGCACTCCCCGTCCAATTCAACTTTTAGATCTAATGTAGGAGGACGAGGATGAAGGTGGTGGCGACAAAGTGATTGAGAAAAGAAAAGTGGGCTTTGGTTTTTGTTCCCACGGTTAAAGTGTTAATGTGGGTTATGTAATTATGACTGATGTTAGTAGTTAGATAAACTATATTTTTAATAAATCGATTCATTCTAGTAACGAGTCGGATATAATGAAAGTTTGTTTGCTATTTTTAATATTAGTATATTTATTTATTTATTTAAGGTATTTTAATGGGTCCAATTCGGGTAAAATAGGTACTACCCGTCCTTCCTCAATGCTAAACATGTTTGGTCCGGGTCAGGTTTACGTGACAGTGACAAGTATCCAGAGCCTATCCGACTTATGAATGGGTCTAATTTTTAGACCATTATTTAACCACTTGTAAGCGGGTATAGTATGGTACGGGTCCGGCTTTGGTCCGGATATCGGAGATTTGTAATAACCCTATTAACCAATAATGCCTTTAAAATTTGCAATGGTTATAGCTTGAAAAAACCCTGGCCCTTCGCCTTTTATTTAATATAAATCATAGTAGAAAATTATCCTAAATATTTCTAGATAATGATTGACATAAAGAGAGATTTTTGAGGACTATATTACTACGTTATTTCTTTTTGTAGTTAATTTGATTGCATTAGCTCCAGTAACAAGCTATATATTTTCCTTGATCGATAAGTTAAGTTTTGTTCTTTTTTCCTGCTTGTGCATGCTGGTTGCAAGATTTTTGATGTATATGTTTTAGGACATCAATCAAGCAATTATAGACTGGACTCTTTAACTGCCGTTAAGTGTGGAGTTTTTACTTGTCATGGGATAAAAATTCGGCCTGGTTATTTGTGGAAGGATTTAAGTTATTTCCTTCCTATTCAGATCCAATCATAGACCATCCAAATACAAAATCCATTCTATTTAAGTTGATCACATCATTTAGAGTGTTAAAAAACCAAAAATCATGCAATTTTATGTTTTTTGCCCTATGCATCGAGTATGCATAAAATGGACAATTAAGATTAGCAAGTTGTTTAATCTGGGCGTGGGATACAAATTATTGATGTAATATTTTTTCATCATGTAAACACTTTAAAATCCTCGCCCCCCAAATTTTGTTAGGTTTCAAATGTTGAAGATCTAAAACTAAATAATGTAATACTTTCACATGTCCATTTTATGGCTATTTGTTGCATAGGTTAAAAACTTAAAATCACTCGTGTTTCTGCTTTTAGGGAATGAATGTAGATCATCTTGAATGTACTTGATCTTCAGTTTGGTCTTGCTACAACTAGATTTGAATGGGAAGGATTTGGTGCTAAGTCCCATCGGAAGTCCCCAGGTCTTAAAAAAGGAAAAACAACTGATATAGGAGTGACTCCCTCCTATGTTGTTGATGCGGATAGATCTCAGTCCCAAATCTAGAGCTTAGTAATAAAAACAAAGAAAGAGTCAATTTTGTAAAAACTCTCTACTTTCAAAAGGGAGATCAATTAACTCAACTATTCATCTCTTTGTATATATAGAGAGATAGAGACTTGTGTAATTCCGGAAGGATTCGAGGCCGAATTCTTCTCACTCAAATACGACCCTACAACATCCGAATGTAAGATCCATTTCGTTGAAGTTAATCTACATTATTTCAAGTAACTAAAAATCAAAAATCATGTATTTTGATTATCTTTTGCCAATCCATCAAGTAGGTGCAAAATGAACAGCTGAAAATAGTATATTGCTTAGATCTATATTTTTAGACATAAATTCTAGATCTGACCATTTTATCATGATTTAAATATTAAAAAACCCTCACACACCATTTTTTGTTAGATTTCAAATATTTTTACACCGTTAAACTAACACTATTTCGGCCATTCATTTTGTGCTTACTTGATGGATGGACAAAAAGTATTCAAACTACATGATATTTTGTTTTTAGTTACTTGAAATAATGTAGATCAACATCAATGGAGTGGGTCTTGCATTCAAATGTCATAGGGCTGTATTTGAGTGAGAAAATTTCGCCCTCGAATTCTTCCGAAATGATAAGTCTATCTCTCGCTCTCTCTATATACACACATATATACACACACACACACACATAATATATATATATATATATATATATATATATATATATATATATATATATATATATATATATATACACACACACACATATAAATATACACACACACACACACATATATATTCTACATCCTAGGACCATGCCTCTGCTTCCCCCGTGGCGTGAAACAACCGTGATCTGGTTTGGATTAATGATGCTTACCGTTTCTTACCTCTGCCCATGAATTTCAAAGTTGCAAAGACAAAGAAAATGTCGTCATCATCAAAAATGAACTTCATTTTTTTTAAGAAATATACTTTAAAAAGTTAAAAACAAAAAAATATTACAATACTTTTTCACCAAAAAAAGAAGACTTAATTGACACTTTTTTTTTATTATCTTAAAAAGGATATAAGCAAAATGATGATAAGTATTCTCTGCAGTAGCAAGAAGGCCCTAGAATACATCTTAATGCTATCTACAAAGTTTTTGAGATAATGTGAGTATGATTTCTTATGGTTTGATCATGTTTTGGTGTGTTCAGGATCATGAGAAATCTATGTATCTTTTGATATGTCACCCTCTTTGTTCCATATGCAGAATATCCAAAAGTTTATCTTGTTCCAGACCTTTCTTATGCAAACTATGGAAATAATTGTGAGTACGTAATTCTAAGATTTGAATCCTAATCCTTCAACCCATTTTATCACTCACACTTGCGTTTGCTAAGGTACATTGATGATCTTTCCTGTAACTATGGATAGGGGTGGTAGCGGGTCCTTGCCGCTCCGCTACCATCGGTCTCGGATTGCGGGGGAATGTTGGGGTTGGGTTTGATCTTGGGTTGATCAAGAGAGATTGGGGAGGATTGGGTCAGTCAATTGATAAGGGGGGGGAGGGGGAGGGGATGGGTTGGGAATCGAGAAAGAACAAAGGGGGAAGCTGAGTTAATTGATCTCCCTTTTGAAAGTTTTTTTAAATAAAATTGACTATTTCTTTGTTATTATTACCCAACTCTAAATCTGCAGTTGAAATATAGCCACATCAGCAACATAGGAGGGAGTCTCTCATGTGTCAGTTGTTTTCATGGCACAAAGTCGCATTCTCGGCCGCCGACTCGGCGGGCACTGAGACGCATCGGTCGCAGCGTCTCGCATCGGTCTCGGGCGATACGCGCAAAACGCTACATAGACAAATCTTGAAAACATCAGTATTCTAGCTTTCATTTCTAGCTAGTCACAGGTGAATAATGCATCCTATTATAATCTGTGTCTAAATTAGACAAAAACAAAAAAAGAAAAGATTAAAAGATATAGTCTCTGTGAGAGAGACTATCGGTGGAGGGGGAAAGAGCCCTGTTTTAAATATCGGCCGAATCGGTCGAGATATCGTCTGATATCCCCTTTTTTGTCTGTTACCGATACGATATAGGGAAATCGTTCACCATATTGTTTGCAGCAAAAAACGGCCGTTATTTGAAATATCGGCTGATAAGTCACCCGATATCGGCCAATAAGTCGCCCGATATATCACCTGATATGAAATAACTTATTTATTGCACGATTATGTGCAAATGTACATTGTTTTTTGCTATCTTTGTATGCATATTACATCTTTTTTATTAGGTAGATGATATCTATGACACTGAACATACTTTTAGTTATCAATATTTCATTATATATAATGTCTGATATGAACGCCCGATATATGCGCATATCCCCAATATCTCCCCCGATATCCGATATCTGATATGAAAAACCCACATCTGATACGATCCCAATGTCCGATATTTAGAACCTTGGGAAAGGGAGACAAAAAAAAGAGATCAGAAGGCGAGGGGAGAGAGTGATCAGTAGGAGGGGAGGACAGACATTGGGTGAGGGGGAGGGAGAGATAGAGAGAGATTGGAGGGAGAGAGAGGAGAACAGAGGGAGAGAGAGGAGAGCGGAGGGAGGGGGAGAGAGATATGGACCTGGATGCGCGCTGCGACGTCGGAAGGGTGGGCGACCGGTTGCGGCGGGCGAGCGAATGGTCAACGACAGGTAAGCCGATGAAGGAGTTAAGTCCTAAATCTTCCCGCTTCTTTTTACCTTTTTTATGCTGGGCTGACTCGGGGTCGACTCGGCCTCGACTTGGTCGACTTAACCGAGTCAATCCCAGTCGTATTGGGTCTCGGCCGATTCGATCAAGTCGAGGCCGTGTCGGTCCGGTCAAAAATTGGGACCCAGGACGACTTGCGTCTCGGTCTCGTCGCGGCGCCCGCCTAGTCAGAGACAACTTGGTCGAGTCATCTCCGACTCGGCCGATCCTTCGAACCCTGGTTGTTTTCCTTTTCACTCTCCCCTATATATATATTTTGAAAAGTAAAAAATTTCATTAACATACATATCCTAATCTATAGCTCCATTTCCTTCCTAAGTTTGAAGAGATGGGAGATGACCACAGCCGTCATCCAATATTAGCAGAGACGAGAATGAGACCATATCATAGGATATCACAAATTACAAGCCCTGACATTTCCTTAGTACATATTGCCTCCTACATGGTCATGATACTCAGATACCCTTACAAAACCTGACAGATTCTAGCATTGCACCCTAATACAAAAACATTGCCAATAATTATGGGTTAATACTTTGATAATCTAATACATGGCATAACTTGCCAAGTTTGACAGCAGCTGCTGCTGCTGAAGACTGATACTCAGATGCCTAGCAGAAATCTCAGCTGCTGTTATCTGAGCAATTAAGCACGAGTTGGCAGAAGAACTGCTGGTTCAGCTACTAAAACTGCATGCGCTATTGCTACTTTGGCGGTTGCTGCTGCTACTGCTACTAAGCTGATACTCATATACATAGTTGATGTTGTAGCTACTGGCTTTGCAGCAGCTGCTGCTACTGGACTGATTTTCTGATACATACAGAATGCTTGGCTGCTGCTGCTACTGAAATTGGTGTTGGCAGTAGAGCAGGGGAAGGTAAAGTATGGGTGACAGTAAACTTCTTAATCACAGAAGTTACTTTTGGATAAATCGTACTATCAGATTTAGGGGTTTCAATGAGAACTCCATCACTGATGGCAATCTTAAATAGACTTGGATAATTGACAGCAACATGTCCATAACCTTGGCATTTGTAACACTTAATTGTGAGATAAATTTTGAAAAGTCTTTTTCAGTGTTGCTTTTATTGTTATCAGACTTTTCTTCGACTTCGCTAACTGTGGGGATCACACTAGGAAAACTACTTTTCGAGTTTTGCTTGAAAGAATTCATGATTCGTAGTTGGTTATCAATTTAGCCATGATATTATTAAGTGTTGGTTGAGGCTCCTTGGTTTGGTTTGAGGGAGTGAATTTGGCCGGTGGGGATGAAAGTGTATTAAACCTGTGGGGTTGAACAGATGGAGGTGGATAAACTCGTAGAAATATGGTGGATACATATTTAGTGATGAGTTTATCCTTCGTATATTCCTAAGTTTCAATCGGTTGAGTTCAGGCTTTTCTGTCTCTTTTCAAATCTGTTCAGTATTTGCTAACTTGTCCAGTCAGTTTCGATAACGAACCTGATTTTCTCAGATTCAAAAGTGGGTATCGGTTAAAGTACATGTCCATGCTTTATAACCAATTTAGAAAAACTTGAGGACTTTTAAATAACCAGAATAATCCATACGACCATAAAAAGTGGATACATCCATGATGGTGGTGTGAAATTTGCAATTTTTATTTTATTTTATTTTTTAAATGTAAGAAAGTAGTAAAATTTCCTAACAAGTGCTTACGAGATGTGGAAATAAGAGAATTTTTTGTTTTTTGATTTTTTTAATTTAATTTTATTTTTTTAAATAAAATCTAAACTAAATGCAATCAAGTAAATAAATGTGACTAAAATGTAAATCCTATCTAACTGCTTGATACCAAATTGATATGAAATAGTGACGTGTGTGTGTGGAAATCAACAACAAATACTCAATCATGCTTCACCAATATGAAATGATCGTTGGTAGGAAAAGATTAGAACTTATAATCTAGCAAATTATTTATCAGATTAACATGCCAAGCAAAATTCAATTTCAATCGTGAATCAATTAAAGGTAATATATTATGCGACAAAAGATTCCACTATCAGGATTAAAGCTACTGAATTCAAATGCAAACAGATACACCGCAGGTCCACTCAGCACCAAACAGGCGAGTACATGTAGCCACTTCTAGAATCTCTGACCGGGAGTGCCCATTTGATCCAAACCCCGAGCGACTCATATAATTAGAAGAAAGAGATAGAATTAGTTGTGAGAATCTCTATCTATAATAAAAATTCCTATTTGAACTCGACAGTTATACCTCAGGAACAGATCAACCATATCAACAGTTGAACGCAGAGAATCAAATAAAGATTGACTCTCACCCGATCAATTCTAAGCCGGATGTTTAGCTCTAAACTGCCTCCGAGATAAGGGGCTAAGTATTCAAACAAAGTTGAACTCTATAGCCTTATCTAAACAGACACAACATGTATATATATAAATCCCTTTTAATGCGGAAGAGGACAAAAAAATGAGCCCAAAAACTCGAGCATGCCAGAGAAGTCCATTGTAAACACCATTATTATAGTAGAATTTCTCTGTGGTTTTATCCTATCAGGTTTCCACGTTATTCTCTGTGTTTGCGTTGGCTTTTCTGTGATTTGATTATATTCATTACATTATTTTGGTGCGTGGATTAATTCCTTAAGAAATCACCCACAATATTTGGTGCTTTCATTGACGGGGCTGTTTGGTTAGGGGCGGAAGGGAGGAAGGGAGGAAGTAAGAAAGTAGTAATAGTTTCCTTTAGAACTTGAGAATTAGTTGGTAAGCTTTCCGGTGTTTGGATGTTGGGAAATGCGGTTTGGAAAATGTTGTCTTTTCCGGTGTTTGGATGGTAATGTGGAAGTGATAGTGAAAAAGTTGACCGCAAAATAATATTAAAATAAAAATTAATTAAGAAAAATAAAAATTGAATTGTAATTAGAATGCAAGTGATATTTACATGATTACAAATTAACTATTTTGAGGTATAACTTATTACAAATGAGATTTACATGACCACAAAATTAACTGTAGCACCCTAGAAGTGAGGAAATGGTTGTGTAAAAGAGAAAAGAGAAAAGGAAAAGAGGTTTTCTCATTTTCTTTTTACGATGTTTGGATAGATAGGGAAGTGAGAAATAACACTTCCTCATTTCCCTACTTCCACCCACTTCCTTGAATCTAAACAGCCCCGAGATCCACGATCTCTCCCCACCAATATCTTTCCTCAAAATAACCATAGCGTCCAAGAACGCCACCTGACATGACGTCATAGCTTCTGACAAATTCGACCCATTGGTTCTTTCTCGCGGGCAAATTGTCCAGATGGTGATCGACTGCGAAATGGTTGGGCGAACACCGGGCAAAGGTCGACAACGAGCGGGAATTAGTGGTCATCCATTGTGATACCGTAAAACGCGAGTGAGAAGCGATAAAGCAGGTCAACCGTCAGTTGCTCACGTAGATAAATGTTCTTCGAGAGGCACAACAACGCGTCATCGAGTTGGGTACCAGGTAGATTCAGGTGGACAACTCCCCTGAGGTCAACCAACATCCAACGGCCCTGACCGACCTACGTTTCAAGCTAAACAAGATGCACTCCAATGTAACCAATCCGCATGGGGACCCCGAGAGCCTCCAAGTCGATAGCTCGAAAAAGCGTGCACGGGAACATCACGCCCAACTCACAAGAATGCTTCCCTGGCAATGGTGAAGACCGAGGACGCCTCAGTCTTCACCCCGTTGAAGTTGTCGATTGACCAGATTCTTCACATCAACAAGCATCAGCCATGAATAAAGCTCCCTAAGATAGCCAAGCATGACACAGATTTCCTGGAAGTAGGGAACTGTTCTTTTCACAGTAGTTGGGGACACGCCACCTAGCATTGCTGGGCCCTCAAAAGATACCTCGAGGACCTAGTTCAACATGGATATCTGGACGAGTTCATCCTCGATGCAGAGGGAGAATGTGAGGTCAGAGAGTCCCCTGCCGAGACTGTCGACTAAACATCTCGCTCCTCGACAACATTCGGGACAAGAAGACCCCCGGCAGACAAGAAGACCCCAGACAGGCTACGGAATTCTTCTCACTCAAAACGATAATACGTGTTAAAACCATGTAATATCCAATGAAGTTATGCAGATTCTTTTACTCTGATGTTCATTGTCTTCTCTAGTACGACAAGCTCAGTCAACAGCTTATACGGGTCCTAACCCGACGACTACAAACTATGACTGCTCAGAGTCAGCCTAGACAGGTTCTTACCTTGACAACCACTCGAGTGAGTCAACAACCTATACATGTCCTACCCTGACGGTTACAAGGGAAAACAGTTCCCGCACTATCCCTCGAGGAGCCCCCTAAAAGACGGAGAATCACCCACTATATCTGATCTTAGTCAGCCTAGACAGGTTCTCACCTTGATGGCACTCAAGTGAATAAAAAGGATATATGGGTCCGACCTTGACGACTACAAGGAAAAAACAGCCTCCGCGGTTATCCCTCGGGGAGCCCCTTAAAAGACTGGGACTCACCTACTATGACTGCTCGGAGTTAGCCTAGACAGGTTTTCACCTTGATGGCCACACGAGTAAGTCAAAAGCCTATACGGGTCCTACCCTGATGGCTACAAGAGAAAAGTAGCCCCCGCGGCTATCTATCGGGGAGCCTTCTGAAAGATGGAGACTCGCCCACTATGACTACTCAAAGTCAGCCTAGACAGGTTCTCATCTTGACGGCCACTCGAGTGAATAAAAAGGATTTACGGGTCCTACCCTGATGGCTACAAGGGAAAATAGCCCCCGCAACTATCCCTTGGGGAGCCCCTGAAAGATGAGGAATCGCCCACTATGATTGTTCGGAGTCAGCCTAGACATGTTCTTACCTTAATAGCCATTTGAGTGAGTCAAAACCTATACGGGTCCTACCCTGATGGCTACAAGGAAAAACAGCCCCCACGGCTATCCTTCAGGGTGCCCCCTAAAAGACGGGGACTCATTATGGCTGCTCAGAGTCAACCTATACAAGTTCTTACCTTGACAACCACTCGAGAGAGTCAACAGTCTATACGGGTCATAACTTGTAGACTACAAGGGAAAAATAGCCCACGCGGCTCTCTCTAGGAGCCCCCTAGACGGATCTTCACCCTGACGGCGACTTTTCGAGCGACCCTCCAAAGGACGGATGTTACAACATATCTCAAAACATGAAGCCTCCCCCCTTCGGAAAGGATTCTTCACTCGAGAAGTACATGCCAAACCACTTCAAATGTTTCAGAATCAAATCAGCATCCCGAGCAAACACAACAACAAAGTAAACAGAAAATTTAAAGGCATCACACAGGAGCGCCAAGTGCGACGATTCAAATACTCAAAGAAAATGGCAGACTTATCTTGTTCCATTAGATCTTACAAAAGGGGGAGCTATTTAACTCTGCCTGGGACTACCGCCTCGGCCCTCCGACAATCTGTGAGGTCTCCCACGCCAGTCGCCAGAGCTCCCAGCCTGATCAGTCAGCTTCCCCGATTGGCTATCCGAGCCCCCGGGTGGAAGTCAGACCATCCTCCGGAGCCCTCTGCTGGACCGCTCGAGTTAAGTATTATGATCGAAGAGCGAATTCTCTGTCTCTCCAAGCAGCGTATCATGATCCTTTCAAAGCTCGTCATAACGATTCGACTGACGAGAATCTTGGCTCTCAATTCCTCTACATCCTTATCCCGATTTTTCAGGTTATTTTTTAACAAATGGACTATGCGCTTGAGCGACAGCTTCTCCGCACGCTTCTCATTGATCTACTCCCGAAGAGATCTCTGACTGGACTGAAGCAACCTTCCCCTGCAGTTCAGACACCTTCCATGCCTTTTGCAACTCCTCAAGCCTGCTCAAGCATGTTTCAAAGTCGCGGTCTCGGCCGTCGACTCGGCAGGCACCGAGACAGATTGGTCTCGGTGTCTCGGATCGTACTCGGGCATTAAGCGCAAAACGCTACGTAGAAAGCTGAAAAATTCTAAAAAATCACGACAAATCTTAAAAAAATGTAGACATCAATATTCATGTATCATATGTCCAAAACCTATCACTTAGCACACTCAACATAAAGCGAAAGTATAAATACACGCATTGTCTGTAGAAATATATCAAAATACATGCATAATATAGTAAATTGCACAAAATACATTAATAAATATCTGCTAATGTAGTCATTTCCACATTGAATTCCGATAAGGCACAAACTCATCATTATCATAATCCCTGCGATAAGTATAGAAACTAGGTGTATAGTTTTCATAAGGATTATAGTATGTTTGTTTGTGAGATCTAGTAGCTTGAGATGATTGGCTAGAGGATCCGACATCAGAGTAATATGGCGGTGGGTGTTGTGCAATGTCAGCTCCATAGTGATAATACCCAAAATCTCGATATTCAGCGCTGTTAGTAGAATATTCACCTTTGCTGGAATAATCAGTGCTAGAATATTGGCCTGATGTCAAACTCAATCCCTGTAAGTGACTTTCAAGACTATGATAATCATGTGAGTAGTTATTATGTTCACTCAAATAATCATCACTAGAACTTAAATCAACCAACCAATTCAAATGCCTACGCTGTTACGAAATCCCCGCTCGGGCTCCATGATCTGTACTTTGTGTGGCATAATACTCTAAATTCCATGTCATAGCACCACCTCATTGGCTTCCACAACACTATGAGTTTCTTCATCATTACCGCCATTACCGCTATAACCTCCATCATCATCATCACTACCGTCACCGCCATAGCCGCCATCATCATCACCCCCATTACTGCCATCACCGTCGTCGTCGTCACCGCCATCACCGCCACCTTCGACGAATACCTTCATCCTACCTACTTAAGTCATCTGGTGGTAACATTGGTTGTTCTCCTTTTCGAATTCACTCATCTAATATATCCATCATTGAAAATATCAATTGAGTTGTAATAATCATCAGTGTCGCTTTGGCATGTCAAGTTTCTTACTCGCAACCGTATTTTGTAATGCACAAGCACTAGTTTATGTAACTTTTTCATTGCCAATCGGTTGCGCAGTTTTGTATGAATCAGCAACCACGTGCTCCAATTTCTTTCAACCTGAAGAAAAACATGTTTGGCTTAAAATTTTGATGGCAATTTTCTGCAGATTGGGAGCTTCTTCACTATAGTTAATCCATCAATCAGCTGGAAAAGATTGTTGTACTACTCTGCTAGTCAGTAAGTTTTCAAATTCTCCAACTCCATCCACAAATAATTTTATCTGCGAGAATCTACATCATTAGTGTTAATATTTGCATAACATTATATTGATTGAATAAATAAATTATTAGATAGCTTACATCATTAATAGCTCTTGCTTATTTATTCAAATCCGACTCCAATCTTTTTATGACCTCCTTTAATCCATTTCTCACTTCTAGACGTGAAAAAAAGTTTTTTGAATATTGGAGTGCTAAATTTAAAAAATATGCTGCAATAATGTAAATACATGATTTTTATGATATCTTATTTGAACTCTACAATTATAGCTCGGGAACAGATCAACCATATCAACAGTTGGATACAAAGAATCAGATAAAGATGGACTCTCCCCAATCAATTTAAAGCTAGATGGTTTGCTCTAAATCGCCTCCGAGATAAGAGGCTAAATATTCAAACAAAGCTGAACTCTGTAGCTATCTCTAAACAGACAACTTGCATAAATGATAGATCCCTTCCCATGTGTAAAAGGACAAAAAATTGAGCCCAGAAACCCTAGCACACCAGAGAAGTCCATTGTAATCGTCATTATTATAGTGAAATTTCTCTCCGTGGTTTTATCCCATTCAGTTTTTCACGTAACTCTCTGTGTTTGCATTGGCTTTTCTGTGATTTGATTATATTCACTACATTATTTTGGGGTGTGGATTAATTTCTTAAGAAATTACCCACGTTTACCTACTGAGGATCAGGTGTGATCTCAATGTCCTTGTGATAATTGTAGATATGTTGGCTCCCTTCCACGAATCCAGCACTTCGAACCGTGCATGCTTTAGACTCCGGATGAGAGTGACGATCGAAACAAATCTTACATACTTTAATGGATTGTGGCAATCGATGTTGTAGAAGCTGAGGTATTGTAGCATTGGGGTACTGTAGCGAATTATTGTAGCATCGTATCGTAGCGCTTACTACTGTAAAGATTTTTTTTTTCTATGTGAGGAAAAATTTATAGAGAATTAGAAGAAGGGTTTTTCTAACTTTTTTTTGTGAAATAGAAATTAAAACTTCGGATTGGAGATCAATGAGAGAATTGGAACCATAGAGAATTGAGTTTATAGATGTTTGGATTTTTGCCTTACTTTTTCAAGAAGAGATGATGGTCCAAGAAAATCCAATTGAGTTGGAGAAGACGGCTTGAAGCAGAAGCAAATTAAGATGAAGTAGTTTCTTTTTCAGGTGATTGCGGTTTCTTTTTCAGGAGAAGTATGAATAGAATTTAATTCCTATTCAATGAAAGTTTGTTTCTAAAGATGAAAGGGTTTAGAATCCTTCTAGATCAAGGAGATCAATTCCTAAAAGAATTGATCAAGATTCTTTAACCATCCAAAGGCCAAGATCATCTCATAGTCCAAATAGGAGTTGTATTGTAAAATCTTATAAATAAACATTGTAACCAAGCATTGTAATTGTCTCAACAAGACAAGTCTCAAGGAGTTTCTACAACAGAGAATCTCAAGCAAGAGACCAGAGGAAGCTAAGAAAGAGGAGCAAGTTCAAGGTGCATAGAGAGAAGATAGTACTCTTGTAATTTCGGGCTAGAATCAAGTGGAAGGTGAATACTTTTATTGTATAAAGAGGAATGTTTGATCTCTTTGTACCAAAGTTTATTAATAAAGATCTCTCAAGTTCTCTCCCCATGGACTTAGGTAAAGTTTGGGCCGAACCACGTTAAATCTTTGTGTTCTTTCTTTATTACTCTTTTGTTTAGGTATTGTTAGTTTGCTTTACATCAAGCTTTCCTTTTGCAAGTACTGTTCGTATTGCCAAGTTCCGCTAACGTCAATCCTGGGAGTCACAACAATTGGTATCAGAACATATCAATTTCGCAACAATTGGTATCAGAGCTCAAGTTGACGAAGGGCGATATGTCGAAGATAGGAAGTTCTACGACAAAGTTCGAGGTTGAGAAGTTCAATGGCAACGGAAACTTTGGCTTATGGTAAAAGAGAGTGAAGACGTTGCTGGTGCAACAATGTTTTCACAAGACCTTACAGGGTAAGTCAGCAAAACCTGCAGGTACATCAAACGAGTATTGGGAGGAGATGGATCTAAAGGCTGCAAGCACGATCCAACTATGTCTCGCAGACAAGGTTATGTACAACGTGATGGATGAAGAAACGGTTACGGGATTGTGGCCAAGGTTAGAAACGTTGTATATGACGAAAAGCCTCTCCAACAAGCTGTATCTCAAGAAACAACTATATAGGCTACGCATGAAGGAAGGGACAGCAGTGTTGGAGCATCTAAACTTCTTCAACAAGGTCATTAGTGAGCTTCTAGCTGTTGATATCAAGAGCGACGAGGAGGACAAGGCGCTTATACTTCTCAGTTCTCTTCCAGAGTCATATGATAACATCGTCACCACCATGCTCTACAGTAAGGAAACTCTCATCTTGGAGGAGGTCACGCCAACTCTCTTGTCTAATGAGATTAGGAATAGGCCAAATCAAGAGGAGCAGACAAGATCGGGTTTGGTGGTCACGGGAAGGAAAGGAAGAGAAGGAAGAAAAGGTCCAAGCTCATCAAAGGCGTGTCACTTTTGTCACAGGGAAGGTCATTGGAAGAATGACTACAAGCATCGGCAAGAGACTGAAGAAGAAGAGGCAAGCTGTGGAGGCGGACGTAGGAAGCGGTGTAGAGGACACCGAAATATTAATGGCTTCTTACGAAGACAACACTTCTCAAGGTAAAGGTTGGATATTTGATTCAGGTGGCATAATTTATAATGTTCTCAAAAAGAGTTGTTCAATAACTCCTTAGTTGCAAAGGAGGAAGGGATTGTCAAGATGGTGGATGGCTCGGCTTGCGAGGTCATCGGCACTGGGACAGTTAAGGTTACAGGAAGAGATGGGACAGTGCGTGCTCTTGAGGCAGTCTGGTATGTCCCGGAGGCACGATATAATCTAATATTTATAAGGGTGCTCGACGAAAAAAGGATGCCGGATCCAAGTGCAACAAGGTGTCATCACAGTCAACCAAGGAGACGTGGTAATCCTGAAAGGAGAGAAATGTGGAGGGTTATACAAGCTGAAGAAAGGGAACTCAGTTTGAGGTGGAGTTTCAAGGTTAAGCTTGGAAGGGAGTTCATCGCGAGGTGGAGCTTCAAGGAAGACTGCAACGGGACGTGAACCTGGTCAAAGTGTTGCGGGAAAGAGAAATGGTGCACTCAGGTAAGGCCTGAGATGGCCCAAGGCATGGCAGTAAATCAGCCAAAGGCCTCGGGGAGGGGCAAGAGTTAAAAGTTTCACAATACGGTTACAACCAAGGAAAGAATCAAGGTATTAATCTGAAATCTCAAGTTGTGCTAAAGGCTTGAAAAATAAGTCAAGGTGGTGATTGTTAGGATTTTGTCTTATTTTTTTTAAGAAGAGATGATGGTCCAAGAAAATCCAATTGAGTTGGAGAAGTTATTGGCTTGAAGCAGAAGAAGCAAATTAAGATGAAGTAGTATTCTTTTCAGGTGATAGCAAGTTTTCTTTTTCAGGAGTATGAAAAGGATTTAATTCCTATTCAATAAAGATTTGTTTTTAAAGATTAAAAGGTCTAGAATCCTTCTAGATTAAGGAGATCAATTCCTAAAAGGATTGTTCAAGATTCTTCAACCATCCAAAGGCCAAGATCATCTCATAGTCCAAATAGAAGTTGTATTGTAAAATCCTATAAATAAACATTATAACCAAGCATTTTAATTGTCTCAACAAAACAAGTCTCAAGGAGTTTCTACAACAGAGAATCTCAAGCAAGAGACCAGAGGAAGCTAAGAAAGAGGAACAAGTTGAAGGTGCATAGAGAGAAGATAATACTCTTGTAATTTAGGGCTAGAATCAAGTGGAAGGTGAATACTTTTGTTGTATAAAGAGGAAGGTTAGATCTCTTTGTACCAAAGTTTATTAATAAAGATCTCTCAAGTTCTCTCCTTGTGGACGTAGGCCAAGTTTGGGCCGAACCACGTTAAATTTTTGTGTTCTTTCTTTGTTACTCTTTTGTCTAGGTATTGCTATTTTGCTTTACATTAAGCTTTCTTTTTGCAAGTACTGTTCATATTGTCAAATTTCGCTAACGTCGATCCGGGGAGTCACAACAATTGGTATCAGAGCATATCAATTTCGCAACAATAGAAACTAGGTTTTTGAGAAGGAAAAAGAGATGAGGAAAGAGGATAGACTAATTAGGGTTTCACGCTCTAAACTAGGGTTCTCTAGGACTTTCCACCAAAGAGAGTAATGTGGAGAGAGATAACTCACAAGTTTGAGGAAAAACTTTCATTATCTTCATTGATTTCATTGATTGATATAAGAGGCCTTTTATAGGCTTGTACAAAATTGAATACAACTTAAACTAAAACTCCTAATCAAAATAGAATTACAATTCCAAAATAAAGAAACTGTACTCCTAATAAAAATACAACTCCAAATGAAAAAAACTCAAAATAAAGAAACTAAAATTAAATAGACTTCTATTATTACTGAGAAACTGGAACATGGTATCTTCTCCACTGGTGATCCATATGTCATACACGTGGCTTGATGTTTATTTGATACAGTCTTTGTCTGTATACTTTTTTTCTTAACAAATGATGGAAAAGTGATTTTTCTTTCTTGTGTCTCAAATGATATTTGGTGCATAGTTCAATATTTATATATTGTTCTTATTCATTTAATAGTGCTTTAATCGGTATAATGCTTGCTTATAATTGAGATTAAAAGTAGTGATACCCATGCTTGCACACGCGCACACACACACGCACAATTATAGCTGTGCCAGCACTCTTTCACTCACACCCTAAAATGCACCCATAAGCTCTCAAACAAAGGGTTTGCCATACCTGTATCAATGAATATTATCAGAATTTTTTCCACCAAATGGGGTAGCCTGTTTGGGTTAAACTTTAGTAGATGGCTTCACAGAACAGTTGCCAAAAAACTGAACCACTAATTTTTGGTCACCTTGTGTTAACCCTTAGTGAGTTGGTGTCAAGTACATTATTTGAGGTATTGTTCGATAAAAGAGTGACTTGCGAATAAATTCTTAAGGGATATGTCCAGTTTTACTTAGTGCAGTTTAAACCCCTGAAACAAGTGAGCAAGCTTAAACATTCCCCTACACAAATAGGGAAGATGAAGCAACTAATTTTTATCATTAGATAATCATAAACAATAAATGTTAATGTCTTATGCTAACATCAAATATCAAGCCATGATTTCTGAAATAACTTTTTACTTTCTTACCTGATGTTACCTTTAGTTTACTTCTCTGAATTGTAAATGCAAAGGTCATTAGATTGTCTGTACATCTAATTTTTTTTTAAAAAATATCTTTTAGTTAAAATTTATGAATCAGGCCGAGTTGATTACTTTTTCCAAAAAGAAACCCATTATGTTACTTAAATTTAAGTTAGGTGATATCAAATTTTGAATGTGTTTGAGTTTGTTGTGTAGGACACAATATCTCAAGCAGTTGTTTGTCTGTGTGTATGTATTATTTTGTGCATTTGCGTAGGGTATATATCTAGCAGTTGTTTGTTTGTGTGTGCGTAGAGAAAATTGGGTAAATTCTATGGGGTGACAGTTTGCTATTCATACTATTTGAATTCATGTGATCGTTAGTTGGCGTGGTAAGAAATTGGATCTGTTATCTAGACGCCAATTCGAGCACCCATATGTATGGTTAACATCTTATAAACCTATTTCTAGGCTCGAAAGGTTTCCCTTTCTTTCTTTCTTTCTTTTTTTCCTTGAAAGAGAAAAGGTGCATAATTCTGAATTTGGAATGGACCGAAATGAACTTTGGGGGGCTGAAGCCATTGTTTTTTAATGTCCGGAACAAGAAAGAGAAGAAAAAGATGAAGAGGCAACAACGAGATTTAATGAACAGAAATGAGCCCAAAAGCCCACCAAATCTTGACTTAATTCAGAATAAATTCGAAATCAAGGAATCAGGGCTAAATCTTAGCATATCAGAGAGGTTGAAAATCGGCTGAGAAGAATCCTCCTTGAATCGATCGGTTGAAGCCAAGGATCAAAGGCCATTTCGTCAAAATCCCAGACATAAACTGCAAATCCAGATAAAGATAATTACAAATCAAGAAACCGGGGAGCTCCACCAACAGGGTGTGGCCACCTGGCCACACTGGCCGCGTTTCCGCGGCTCTGTTGGAGAGTTAGGGGGAGCATTTGCTCCCCCTATCTTCATATGATCCTGTAGGCTGGGTTTTGCCTATAAATACTGGGATTTTCAGAGCCTCCAGGGGACGACCATGTAGAGATAGGATTTAGTCCACTTTTCCATTTTTTAGTGTAGGTTTTTGTTTTTCTTTTCATGTAATTTTTAGTTTTAATTTATGTAAATCAGAGGAGATCAGAGTTTCATAGGAGAACAAGAACGAAGCTTGTACTGAGAGTGACACCGGTGTAAGGTTTCTTTTTTTTCTTTTATTGTTATGAAATCGAATCTGTATTTACCTTGTTATGTACTTCGTTTTAATGTTCTTCTTCTTCTTCTTTTCTACTTCACTCATTCTTGTACCAATTGCTCTCCAAGTGAGTCTAAAAGCATCGAAAGAGTCTTGCCTTTGCGAGTGCCACCGATAGCTCATGACGATGGATTTGAGTCTCTCTGTATCATTTCATGCTTGTTTTGTCTTGATGATGTAATGTGGAAGAGACAATAATCAACTCTTATGGGCTATGCGCTGATTGCCTCCACTTCAAGGTAACATCGTCGCCAAGATTTAAGGTAAGCTTTTGATCAAAAGGAGGTAAGTAATTATTTTTAGTTTTTCTTTCTTTTCTTGTAATTTTTAGTTTAGATCACCAACACCACATCTTCCAAATCTTTTTCATTCTTTTTCAATTTATTTGTACATAGTCATTTTCTGATTTTCTCTACCTTCTCATTCTACCACTTTCTTCCACACTTAACTTTAACCTAACTCTTTTTTCATTTTCATTTCTTAAAACAAAGAAGAACCTTCGCTTTTCTTCACAAAGATTTCAATACAAACCTTGAACGCTTCTATCGCTAACCCTCCTTGTGGATCACGACCCGCATGGCCACTTGCTTCGTGGTAGAATTGAGCACTTGCACATCTCTATTTTGTGGTTCTGAAAGTCTGTATTTTGTGTGCAGGTTCTAACTCAATCAAATTTTGGCGTCGTTGCCGGGGAGGGTAACGGTTTTTATTGAATTTTTAGAACTAAAACGAATTTTTCTTCTCTGTTGCAGGTTATAGGGCAGGAAAAGCAGAAAAAAAGATTGTAGTAACATATAAGTGGTCTTGGGACTCTGTTCCAGAAAACAGAGACCAAATACCCTCTGAATTGCCGCGTTTGCTCGGCTCTAGCCGCGTTTCCGCGGCAAGGAAAAGTTCACTACTGACTGGCTTTTTGCAGGGCTGCTTGCTTTGCAAAATTAGAGTTTCTGCAAACTTTATTTCTTGTATGACATCACCAGGAGCCTGCTAATAAACCAACAGTAAAATATTTGTTGAAAAGTTTAAAAAATTGATTAGACGTTTACATTTTAGGCACGTGTCTTTTCAATTCATTTACTTTACTGTTGAAGAGTGCTGGAGCAAGGTATGTTCGCATTGCATTTAGAATAGGACTCATCTCTTGGTTGATTTACATCGCTTTGAGTGAATTTTGTTTGCATATCTTATACACTTGCACAAACTGATCTTAAGGGCACCACCCCATAACAAGATAAGGTGGGGATTTAATCACCCTTCCTTGGCCCAAAAATCAGATTCCAAGCACTCACTAACCCGAGCCTAACTAAAAATGAGTAGACGTTGGCCCTAGGGACATCTCGGACTCAATTAGGAGATTAACCTAAGGGGAAAGGTGTTGGAATTTGACTCCTGCCAAATCAGTGTTTAGGAAAGGGATTAAGGGCCGAAAGCCCGAAGGTTGGTGATTATTTAATTAAGGAACGTCTTTGACAGATAACCTCTCATCAATCTTGCCCTGACCTGGCTGATTAGCTTGTGGTCAAAGTCTGCATTATACCTCCTGTGGACAGTCTAACAAGTTAGGAGTCGTCTAGGTCATAGGTCTACCCTAACTTAGTTTAGAATTTTTTCTTTTTATTTGTTTGCTTATTTGTTTGTTTTTTTTCTTTTTTTGTATTCTATTGTGTGATATGGCTTATAATAACAATTTTTCCAATTTTAATAGTAATCCATATTACACACTGACCTCTTTTTCGGATATTACCAACCCGGCATATCATAACTTTAACCAACTTAGTGTGCCGGATTGGTCTTATCCGAATCAATATAACCCATGCCCCCAATCTTATAACTATAATTTCCAGAATAATTTCAACTCTTCACAGAGTCAGTGGGGATTCACCTCCCCCGAGTCTAATTTTCAACCAACTTGTCCTCCTTATCCACCTAGTCCACAATATTTCCAAGATTCATACTCAGTTCCACCAGTCCAAAATAGAAAACCATCAATTTTGGAAATGAGTATGCGTGAGTCCAAACAAAAATCACAAAATCTGATGGACTCACAATTTCACCACCAAGTCCAAGACAACACTTCATCTTTTCAACAAAACGATGAACCAATCAACTATGAAAAGATGCTTGAAGCTATGTCTCAGGCTCAAAACGCTCGTAATCATGACATAGATATAATGGTCCAATCTCTACGTTCTCACCGTTTGACCAGTTCTGATGTCGCTAACCAGTCTGTTAGAGCCGAAGAGTCATGTTGTTTTGGAAATCAAGGTTTCATTTCAGAACAATCATTTGAACTTGCCCAAACTCCAAATTTTGAAAATAATATTGACAGTTTGGCAAGTTATTCCTTTCCTGAAATAGAACTTGAGAATGAATATGATCATGAACCTCAACTTAGTGATTCAATTCAACTTCTTGATTCAATAATGACTCCGGTATCTTTACCTGATTTCAATCTTTTTTCCGAGTCAACATTGGATCCTGTGCCAATTCATCATGAAATTAAATCACCCATCTTTGATGATCATATTGAACTTGACCAATTTTACACTTTTGAAAGTCCTATTAACAAATTGGCAAGTTCTCATTTTTATGACATTGAACTCAATGAGAAATGTGACCTAGATTCTCAAATCTATGATCCAGTTTAAATTTCCGAATCAATATTGACTCATGTTTTGTTACCTGACTTGAGTAATATTTTAGAGTCAGTTTTGATTCCCACACCTGTCATTCTTGAACTTGAATCACCAATATTAAGTCACATTCCATTGTGGGAAACTGAATGTGGACTTGAGTTTCAGCTTCTTGATTTGGACCCACTTTCTGAGCCAATCTCGACTCCTGAACCTTTACTTGACTTAAGTGACTTTCCTGAGTTGGTATTAGTTCCAGTACTTCCTGAGTCGGTATTAGTTCCAGTACTTCCTGAGTCCAAGTCAGTCATTCTATCTTTTGACACTCCATTTTGGGACAAGGCGGTTGACAAATTTGACTCCGAAATTAATTATGGAACTTGGAAATTAGATGGGGTTAAATTTTTAATAAAAATCCTTTATGAATACATCATTTTAATGGTTATATTAGAGAGATTTCTGGTTTTGAGGTGGGAAACTAATGGTTTTGAGAGGATGCGATGCGATGCTAAGAGAGTGAGAGGAAGCTAATTATTTTTTTTGTCCCTCTTGCTACCTAACAATAGGTACAACGCAGATTAAGATATCCTTAAGGAGTTGAATAGCATTTTTTTTCTTTTTCTTTTCATTTTTACCCCCATTGGTCCCAAAATTGGTTGGCGAAAAATCAACAGGGAGTTAGAGTGGGATTTATGTTTGGTATAAGAATATGGCATGGATTGGGGTCATTTCTCTGTCTTTTTTTTCGCTTGAAGTTTTTTGCTTTTCTTTCTTCTTATGCTCGCATTCAGATGAGTTATTTCATAAGGAATAAGGTAGAATTAGACAAATGTCTGCGTGAAGTTTGCAAATGAGAGGTAACGAGTTGGAAGTGAAACTAGCGTATTCTATGCAATCATACGGAAGTAAATCCACTATTTTTTTATTTTTTTTTTGGCATCTCAGGACTTCTGAGGTTGGATCCGTGGAATGTTTCTGTTTCTGTTTTGCTTTTCAGGACTTTTGAGGTTGAATCCGTATTTTGTTTTGTTTTGCATCTACAACTTTGAGAAAGGGCTCCAGCATCTATTGCAAGTTTGCATTGAGCATTTCAGCGATGTTCAAGCTGCCTCTGACTAGAGTTAACGTTGTAAAGAGCAGGCTTAGTGTCTTCACATAGTTGATACTTTATGGATTTTAAAAAAGTGCCAGCTCATGTTTAGTAATCCAAATCCAAATATGAAACAAACATGGGACCTGATTAGATCACTTCACCAGATAAACTAATTGCATTTGACAACATGATTTGTAACAGAATGCAGGTTCATGTAGAAAAAGAAGAGAAAATTTATTCAAGCATAAATCACCACTACTACTACTAAGATACAACTCGTACATGTACCTGATTTCATGAACAAAACTAAAACTAAAATGTAACAAGGACTATTAATTCCTATCACAACTATACTAACAAAGCATGGAAAGGTTGGTGGTGCCTCAAGTGGAGAGGTGGCTTTGACCACAATTTCTGTGATTTGCCTTCTCTTCAACAACCTGGGAGAAGGGAGAGGGACTGAGCTTTGTCTTCTCTTGAGTAACTTGGAAGAAGGCAGGGGCACTAATCTTGGAGAAGGTGCGGCTTTGTCAAGGAGCTTTGTCGGAATTGGAAGTGAGCTTGGGGAAGGAGACGAATACATGAAGGAGGGACCAGCGAATAACTCATTCTCCTCGTGGCCAAGCAAATGGTTTGCATTTTCTGTGGGCTTTAGCACCACGGATATCCGTTGCGGAATGATGCGTTTCGCTTTCACCGGCATTGCAAGAGGGGTTGACAGTCTTACGTGAGGAGGAACATATTTGGCTGTGGGACAATGATCTTTGTTGCGGAGTGACCTGTTTGCTTTCACCGACGTCGGATTAGAGGGTGGGATCCGATGACAAGGAGGAATATATTTGGCCGCGGGACAATGATCTTTGTTCCAGAGTGACCTGTTTGCTTTCACTGGTGTCGGACTAGGGGGTAGGCGCCGACTGCAAGGAGGAACATATTTGGCCGTAGGAGAAGTTTGTTTGTTGCAGAGTGACCTGTTTGCTTTCACCGACGTCAGATTAGGGGGTGGGAGCCGACGAGGAGGAGGAACATATTTGGTCGTAGGAGAAGTATCTTTGTTGCAGAGTGACCTGTTTGTTTTCATCGGCGTCGGATTAGGGTGTGGGAGCCTTCGGCGAGGAGGAATATATTTGGCCATAGGGCAAAGATCATGTAGAGTATCCACAAAGAGAAGAAGAGAATAAAATGATGGAGTGTGAGCATGGGGTGTGATTCAACTATATATAGGGGTTCAACATCCCTAATCCTTTGCTGGTTAGGTTGATCCCAAAAGGAAACTAAATTTAGTCCTAATCCTAATCCTAGTGGGTAAACACAACAAATGTCCATCACACCTCACTTAATCTGAGGTCCAATAAAGGAAATATTTATTGATCCTATTTGGATTAGGATAAAACATAAAAGTTGACAGGAGAAGTTGCACGACTCCAGCTTAATTCAGATACATGTGTTCACAGGATAAGAGAACACGTAAAGGAATTGCAGAAATTTTTGTTATGATGTGGTTAGATAATTATTCAAGTTTGAATTCTATGTTGTTTCTGCGAGCAAATTTATGAGAGGAGTTTGCAGGCAGCAATTGTGTAACAACCGAGGGCAAAGAAAAATTGCAAGATTTTTCTTGAGAATGTAAATGGGAAAGATAGCTTGACATGCATTGCAAGAGTGAAGAACCAATAATGTTACACATGAGAATTGAATTGTGAGGAACTCGTCCCCAGCATTCATCTTGTAACACAGGTACAAAGCAAAAGTGGATAAGAAGAAGGTTTGCACAACATAAATGTCACTCCCTAAAAAATTAGGGAAAAGAGGGGCGCATGTACAAGTTCATGATCCATTTGATTAAGCCGTGCTGATTCTCAATCGAAACTTCTTGCACAAACTCAATCCCACATCAAGTAAGTGCATCTAAAACTAACATATAGCTTCAAATTTTAAGTTACAGCAGATAGTTAGTATCTAGGACTGGTTAAAATTAGCTAGACTAAGTGCAACCAACAAAAGATAGGTCCTAGGAATTAATTCTGACAAATTCCAATTTGACAAATATCCACATAATCAAGACAAGCCTCCTGTATATTCATAAAGATTACAGCAAGATTATTCCCCCACGTCTAACCCAATCAACCAGAAAGCGTAACAATAGCCAAAATTAAACACAGATTATATTATAGCAAAACAAAACACAATACCACATAAGTCTTCAGACGAGAGGATACGCCTGATTATTACTTATATATGTTATATGTATTGTTGTTTAAGTGCTACACACAGACAGCCCAAAAAGGTGTTCAGGTAGGAGAAACAGCATGCTACTCTGATGAAGATGATGAAGGTTCTTTCGTTGGAGAATCTGATTTTATAGAAGCAGATTTCCCAGTGCCAGCCTCTAAAGTATCAATTTGTTCTGGAGCACGAGAGCTGGAAGCGCCGGTTGTTCTCATCAGCCTCTGTGGCTCGGCTTGAAAGCGCGAAGCACCCAATCAATGTTTTGAACACTGTACCCGCAATTTTGCAAGGTACCTGAAACTTTTGTGATTGACCTTTAGATGAAAGTATGCAAGTTTTGCTGACTTGTCATTGAAGAATCTGCCTGAATTGGTGAATTTCATTTGCCTGTAGCTGAAGAGAAGAACATGTAAATTGTGTGTTTTAAATAAGAAGACACTCCAGTATGATATATCAATGTAAATATTCTATACTGCAGATTCAATTTCATATCTGAAGAGGAAGTATTGTAATTCTTGTGTATAGAATCTAAAGAGAAATGATACAGAATTTCAGAGAGAGTAACAAAAGAGAAACTAGTGTGTAAATGAAAATAGAAGGAAATATATTGTGAAAATACTATAATCACTGGGTTGTGTTGATCGTTTTGGGTGATACCTCTTTTTTCCCCCCATTTCCAATACGTCATAAGAGGGGAGTGAGAATAACTCTTCAGCGTCATAATCAAACAGTGTGAGCTTAGCCTGCTGTTGTGTCGGTAACTTCTTTGAGAACTTCTGACATGCAACAAAATATGATGATGTGACCATGTTCACTTGCACACTCTAGTTCTCTATAAATAAGATATATGGTTGTATTTTCTTTTTGAGATAAAACCTTGAGGTAAAAAAAAAAAACCCCGCCGTTTCCATTAATAAGAACCTAATAAACATTCTCAAGCAAAAAGGGTACAAAAATGTAACGCATACACAATATGAACCTTCAAAAGGAAAAAAGAAAAAAGAAAAGAAAAGAAAAGGCCAACGGAAGAACATTGGAGCTCCTCCCGCATCGCGGCATTGCTGATCCGATCCGGTTATCCTGTCACTGGCTCCGACACCATAGAGCGTGGCAAATCCCACCACCGCAATTGCGATCAACCCCCTTCGACCGGATCGACGAGCAACGCCCACTACCGCCTCCGCGGTCCAACTCCCTTTTCGGCCGGCTCGGCATTGATATCCTTTCGGTCCTCATCGCAATCATCATCATCTTCCTCCTCGCCGACCTCAGATCTAAAGGTCACGAGTAGATCCAGCTAAAACTCCACGCCTAGGTAACGGCCAGATCCGGCCACCCCAACGCCGTCGACTCCAGCACATCAAGTCTGCCTTCATCGCGCTCTTCGTTACTGCGCAGCCTTGCCGAGCCCTCCGCGCTGCCCACTCGAACCCGTCGCCGACTTGGGCCGAGCCCTCCAAGAATATAAAGATCCAAACTTTTATCACAAGACAAACACATTTCATTTCAACACATTAAAACACTTTGTAAACAAAGTGATCACCATCAAAAAACCTAACTCACATGGATAATCAAAGGTGACAACTTCAACAACACCTAGTGCTTCCATGAGCATTTCCTTCCATCTGATCATCCACTCAAAAGTGGGGATGGAGCCCCAACGCCATAAGCAAACACAACGAGAGGTGAATGCAATGTTGATGAGCGCGCCCTTGCTACGCAACTCCGGCGCTCTTCGTCATCGCACTCTTCGCCTCCACGCCAAGGTCGGGCCGGCCTCCTCTAAAGGTCTCGGTTGGATCCGTCCACCCCAACGTCGTCGACTCCGGCGCATCAACCCCCCTCATCCCGCGCGGCCTCACCGAGCCCTCATCGCAGCCGACTTGGACCCGCAGCTAACTCATCGAGCCTCAAAATAAGCGCCCTCGTCGCGCTCAATATCGCTGCACGGCCTCGCCAAGCCCTCGTCGCAGCCAACTTGGGCCCGCAGCAGACTTGTTGAGCCCTCGAAGAGCACGCCCTCGCCGCACACTTCGACTTCGGCTCAGCCCTCGTCCTCGCCGCAATCGACTTGGGCTCGGATATGACCGACTCGGGCCAAAATCTCCACGCCAAGGCCGGATCCGGACGCCCCTTAGATAGATTTGGCCAGCTCTGAAGGTCACAGCCAGATCCGGCACCCCAAAGGAATAATAAAAAAAAAGAAAAAATAAAAAAGAGGATTTGAATTTCGTGGGTTGCTAGAGGGAGGGGGGAGAGGATGCCGGCGGCAATCTCCACCTCCCCCATAGAACTGATCGGCTGTGTGTTGCTTTGGGTGGGGGGAGAAAGCTCTATACGGTTGTATTTTTCGTTATAAAGTTTTTTTAATTACCTTTCTGTCGTGTTACCATCTCTGTTCGCGCATCTGGTGTCAAGGCAACCAAGTTGATCACCAACAGAAAGGAAGAAAATAAGAAAACAAATACTAAACACTGTGAGAATGTCATTAAGAAGTGTATATCTATTAAAATTCTTTTGCGTAAGCAGGTCTAGCAAGCTATTGTATTCGTAAGGATAAAGACATAGCAGCATGCTAATAAAAGGAACACTGAAATATATAACAAAGAAAAAGAATAATAATGCTCATGAAATTTACAAAGAGAGAGATATTAGACTTTGTTGACAAAGAATGGTGTCAGTGTGGGCAGTAACCAAGTGCAAAAGCCAGGCTGATGAATAACTGGTGGGGCTGAGGATAAAACCAATTGCGCCCAATGAGGAGGAAGAAGACTGAGCAAGCTATAGGATTCCAAGTTGCAGTACTATAATAAATCAGGTTTGCAACTGTAACTTGAGAGATAAGGTCAGAATTATAGGCAGCTGGATAAACAATAAATGCCCGTGGGAGTAATGATGCATCAAACAGCAAGCAAATTGAGGAACTATCCCTCACTGACCGGGTCCAAAGGTGGAGATCTCTTAAGAGCACAAAGCTGAAGACCACACAGAGCAGGAGAGCAATGTGTTCAAGGAACTGAGCTGAAGACCACACAGAGCAGGAGAGCAATGTGTTCGAGGAACAGCCAATGGGTTTGACCATACTTAGCTCTCATGACGAGCGGGCCAAAAGGCAGCCAAATGTTGTAGCAGATTGTTGAGCTGCTTAGCTTGGAAGGAGAATGCAACATGAGGTAATCTTCTGATATTCAGGCCGCCAACAGATTGTGGAAGACAGATTTTATGCCAAGCAACCGGTGGTTGTTTCCTGTGTATTCCTGATGACCAAAGAAATTGTCTAATTATTTGCTCCATTTCCAGATTTGTTCGAGCTGGAAGAGGAGAAGCTCGTAGTACATGCACGGATATGGCAGTAAGAAACAGCCTGGCAGATCACTGGGTAGCCCAATGACAAAGACTGTGACGAAGGCGAGAAATAATTTGTTGAAAGTGGCATTGTCTGGGCTGTGTAGCAGAGATTGGACTCCCAAATGATCTACCGGACCTGGAGAAGGTGGTTTATGAAAAAGTTTGATAGCAGTAAGATAGAAGTTAAGATGGACCTGATCAATGTTGCAGTAGAGGATAGATTTATGTAGATTCAGTTTTTGCCTGAAATGATGGTACAAGTTTGCAGGAAATTAGTAAAGGCCGGGTGTTCATCAGGAGTAGCCTTGCCCATATTTAGTGTATCATCTGCACAAATGTGATGGATAAGATGAAGATCAGATGCAGGGAACTGGATCCCTGAACTGAAGCCTGGTGCAACATATCAGAAAGCACATTGGTGCAAGTCACAAATAGCAATGGCGCCAGAGGGTCACCCTGGCGAATGCCATTAGTCGGTGAAATGAATGGATGAGGATGGCTATTAAGCAAGATGAAATATTGCATATAGTGAAGAGCCATGCAGAAATCCAAGAGATCCATTGAGGGTCGCCTTATGCTTGCAGCGCTGCGAGAATGAAATCCCAACCATGCATGATTCAGCTGCAATATCAAATATTTTGGACAATGTCTGAGGCCAATATAAGGAAATATCAGATCAATATTTAAAAAAAAAAAAACAAGCTACCAACACATAGTTCAGCTACATTATCAAATTTGAGACCAAAATAAGACGTTTGAGGGCAAATATAAGTTAACATTTGACACCAAAATCAGAAAAACAAGTTGCAATGACATAGTTCAGCTGCAATATCACAATTGACACCACGATCACAAATTTGACATGAAATTTTAGTTAACTATTGATAACAAAATCACAAAAGAAGTTGTGAACACATTGTTGAGGTCCAATACTACATTTGAGACCAAAATCATAAAATTGACACCAAAATTGAAGTTCATATTCCAAACCAAATTTAGAAATCAAGCAGTGAAACACTAAGGTGCAATACTACACTTGAGAACCAAATCCTACAGCTGAGACCAATTAGATTTTCATATCTGAGTCCATAAACAGAAAAGTTGACTGTGAACACATATTTGAGACCAAATAATCAAGGATAGTAATGCTAAATGGCTCAGAAATGGCCATATATCATTTACTTCATGGGGGAGAGCTGCACAAGTTTGCCTTTTTATCCCCAAAACATCATATTAATGACCTATCACCACAGCCTACCAAATCCCTGATACTCAAGGTCTAGCATGAATGCACAAACCACATTCCAAGTATACAAGTAACAAGATGAAATTGGCAGCAAAACTGTAAACATAACAAAACTACATTCAAAGAAGAAAAACTTATAAATTTAGAGGATGTAAAAGAATAGTTCAGACCAAAATCATATGAAGAAGGTATGAAACATGGTAAAGGTGTAAAAACTTCATATATCAAAGGCCAAAAATGAAATTTAGAGATAGTTGAAAGGAAAGTGGAAGATAATCAGGAAAACAAGCTGCCAAGTTTGCATAGTTCAGCTGCAACACCACATTTGAGACCAAATTAGAAGATTCACACCAAATTGAAGGTCATATTTGAGACCAAATCAGAGCATAAAGGTGAGAACAATATGAGACCAAAATCATAATTGTCAGACCAAATTTAAAAAAATATTTAAGAGCACAATCATAAATTTACTTTCAAACCCCCGTAAGCCAAAATCTTCATTTATGAAAGACCTACCATCACTGCAGACATAGTTCAACCGCAATACCACTTTCTAAATATAGAAACTGATGAGATGAAAGTGGCACAGATAATATTAACAAGTGAAAAGTAATTTTAGAGAAGGAAAAGCTTGAGGTATTACATAATTTAAGTTAATATTTTAAAGAAATTTCATGTATAGAAGGTGTGAATGAAATAAGGTAAAGTTGCAAAACTAAGCCTCCACATCCCCATATACTCCAATTTTTGATAGATCAAAAGGCTAGCATTAATGCACATATAGTTCAGAATAAGAGGATAGTAAGATTTGCAGTATTAATTAAAGGAAAAAATGTGTTTGTACCCATCCTTTTCCTGATTTACTTCTTTACCCCCTACTTGACTTTTACTTCGTCATTTGCCCCTTTCTTTTATTTGGTATTCTTCTTCAGCCTTATATCAATTTACAGAAACCTTTAACAACCTTTTTTTTTGTTATCTGGACTGTTTTACGCCCCCCCCCCCCAATTATTCTATATTTTATGGTAATATCATCTCACAAATTAGGTCCACTGATTAGAGGAAAGAAGAAAAGAAAAAAAAGTCTCATTGTTCTTGCTCTTGGAGGTATCTCTCTTTCTCATTGGATCATATTCTCAAAAGAAAAAAAAATTGGATCAGTACATCAAATGCAATGCACCTTCAGAAATCCTTTATTGTTTCTTTGAATATATACCTGATATTGTCTCTCTTCTTTGGCACATGTTTTATAAATATTGGGCCAATGTTAATAATTTGAAGGGGAATAGCTGCACAAGCTTACCTCAGCATGAACGCATACCCAATGCTCAAAGACTAGCTTGAATGATGGATGCAAATACCAGCAAATATCCTGAGTAAAGAGATGAAAATGGTGGCATGCTTGGCTGCTAACTGCCTCGTCAGGTTACAATATGGCATATAGACACCCCCTAGCACGTGGTCTCACACCACACAAGAAGTTGTTTTTCTTAATCTATGATAATAAGAAGAATAAAATGGAAAATAAAAAATAAATAAATATAATAACAAAAATATAAATTGTCCATGGCGTGGCCAGGTGGAGGTTGGACCCACCAATAGCAGGTTGCTCCTTCTTCCATTTTTTTATTTAACCTCAAGGAGAAATTTGGGGTTGGTTCCACATAGAAATTATAGCAGACACTCTACAATTACTACATGCATTTATCATGTAAGTTTCTGCTTTAGCTTTCAGTACACTGCTAACTAAATATATAGTGTATTATTAACTTTTAGGAATTGCAAATTCAGCTGTTAGTAATTGTAGGAAAGCATTTCTAATGCGATAAATTTGTGGTAGACCATGAATTTTTTCAGTATTGTTCTGTAAACAATTTTAAAGTAAAGATAAAAACTTATATAAATTGTAGTTTTTACCCCCAAAAGTTTTAAGATGTTATTGAAACCTCTCTGATATTACAGCTTAAACCCTAAAAGTTTTTATTGGCAATAGGAAACATAAATGAAATAGTATTTTACACATTTGTCACCTATATTTTTTTCAAAAATTTCAGATTAACCTATATTGACTTTAAAGTTTAAACATATTAATAAGGTTGCAAAAAAAAGTTATATAAAATCTTTATAAAATTTTAGAACCCTATTATAACATAATTTTAGTATTTCTCAAATTTTAGTTTATATCACATTACTATTAAGGACAATAAGCAAAAAAAGAGGAAGTTTAATAAATATATATAGGCTAAAGTTTAATACATGTCTAAATTGTTATTGTAGTATGATCTTTTCAAGACTAATTGGCTAGGTCGATAGAGTGTCTAGTGGGGAATTTAGATTGTTGAGAGGTGAGTGGTCTTCAACTCACTATCTATTTTAAAAACCAAGCATTATTTTGTAATAATGGAATGGTTGTTGCAAAAAATTATTCATGTGTTTTTCTTATGAGATGGATCAAATATGATACTTATAGTTCTTTGATTTTCTAAGAAACTTGGAAGTGTATTTGCTACCATGTGAATCTGATATTTTACATTGTTAGTAGTATCATTTACGATGTTTCCATTTAGTGCACTGACTAATAAAAATTTGATAATAAGTGGCAGTGGAACTAAAATGCCACATCAGACACTAATGGGGGAAGGCACCTCTAGATGTTGTTGGGGCCACTTATATGCCCTTATGGGTGGATATGTGAAGCTAAATATCACAAGAATCACAACAAACATGCATTGGGGCCACATCCAGGTATTCTTGAACGCCGGCTCTAAATGATTATATCCAAGTTCTATTATCTTTAATACTTTGTAACTTGATAGATATATTGACTTCTCTAGTGAATCCATTTAAGTACAAGTGGCGAAAACTTTAGAACACGATATTATTTAAAACGGTTTTAATATTGTGCTTTAAATATTTTTATATTGTTTATCCCATTTAATATTGAATCCATTAGTAATATGTTTATCTATTTTGATTCACTAGAGAGATGGTGTCTTACTCATTTAGCATTTAGCTTATCCACGCTTTTACCTAGTTTTCAGATTTGGAATAGACTGAGTAAAATCACGTAAGGAGATTTAGGTGCAATCAGAATTAGAAGATTTTCTTTTGTTTCATTGAGTTTCTATTTATTTCCGTAGTTGAGAAGTGTGGAGACAAAACTTGCATTGAAAACCTTGTCTTTTGAGACAACATTAAATGTTCAAAGTTTTATGTTTTCGAACCTTTAATAAGAATTAATAGTGTGTATATCTTTATGTTGTATTTATCGCTCTGAAGTAAGAAGTGATAGGTTTAGCGTGGGTGTGAGATCCTTCTTGTACACATGTAGCTTATGGAACAACTCCAACCTTTTGAGGAGTGGGGGTGTTATGGTGAACGTTCTCAACGTGAGCACGAATTCGATTTTAATGAAGCTTCCGCTAGGAAGAAGTGCAACTTGTATTCAGCTAGGAAGATGTCTGACTTGTTTTGGTTATCTTTATCGTTTCCGTGGTCACATGCGGATAGGTCCTCTAGATCCTTTCCTTGTCAAAAAGAAAGATGGAAAATAAACCATCTTAAAGTGTGTACCTTCCATAACCGTGTGACATTGTGTCTAGTCCACGTTGGCACGTCTATCACCTATGTTTGTGCAACATAGAATAGCTAGTTCAAAGGACATTTGATCTAGTGTAGAATCTGTTTTAGTTGTGGCATCAAAGAAAATAATTCAATTAATTTGTTTGTATGACCCAACACTATCTTTTGAAGGGTGTTGTATCTTTGTAAAAAAGGTTAATAAATAAAGTTTGCATAACAACATAAGCAGCTTACTTATTTACTATGTACCTCCACTAAATGAAATTCTTGGTTTAATTCCACCACTAGAAATGGCTAGCATTAGCAACCTTATAAGTTTGAACAATGAAGACCATCATATTTGGTAAATTAATTTCTTTTCAGAGCCTCTCAGAACTTAAATTGGGATTAATATCAGTCACTTTGTTTTATCCCATTGAGGTGTCTTGTTTATGGATTTAGGTGCCTTGTTAGCGTTACAATCATAATATTTAGCATAAAGCAATAATCAGGGCAAAGAAAAAGATGGGTTTCTGAATAATTTATATAATCATAACCATGTAAATGAAGGAAATTCAATACAACACATGGATACTCAGTGTGAATATATAAAAGTGAATGTTCAATATTAATATATAAAATATCCACATAATTTTTTATTTGCACTTGGTACCTTTAGTTCTGATCTGAGGAAAGAAAGAACATTGCAGGACTAAGAGAAGATGAATTAGCTTCCCACCTCACTGGCTCAGCATCTTGGTATGCTTTTCTTGGGCAGAGGAAATGGATGATTTTTGTCCAGGTTCGTGTGGGATGTCCATCTAAAGTACCACACCCCCGATGAGGGGCAATTTAGAGACCTCAAATTTTCTTGACAAGAAGAATGGGAAGAAAATTTCCCTCTTGATTCCTTTGGTGGTAAACAAACTGGGGGTAGAACTGAACTAATCTCCTCAGGCCTTAAAATTGCATCCCATGATACTGTCAGTAGACAATAGTGTTTGTTTTAAATATAGCGGATTAGAACCAGTAAAGCAAAAGTGACCAACAAGCAGAGCCGGACATGAAACTCACCATGGACATGGTAGCCATAATGAAAGTTTCGCCACCAGATGACAGCTTTATGTAGAGGGAGAGAAGTGGCGTATATATACATATATATGATAGATAGGTCCCCTTTACAATCACTTTAAGCACTCACTGTTATCCATCCTTGCAGAGCAACGAAGCAAGTGTGGACTCTTCATTGACAATTGCTGCAAACTTTTCCCTCTTTCATCAGCAGATTAATGTTGGAATGGAGTACACATGGTACCAATACATTTATGCTTGATAGAAATTCAGCAAACACATACTAAGAAGGACTGACTATACATGTGCCTCCTCATCGCCTCAGACTGAACTTCACAGTATTCATGTGCAAGATATTTCGAAACTTTTTTGGCTGATCCAAAGTCCTGATCCCATCTCAGCCCATAGATTGATTACTTCGGTAGCCTTCAAGTAAGCATGACAAGTATTGTAAATTTGTGATGTCAGACATCTTAGTAAAAGGTTTATAATTACCTTCAGGATTGTACATGTCTTAAACTTTTTTGTTTTACCTCATTAGACTTCAGGATTGTACATGTCTTAAACTTCTTGTTGCATCCACTTTTGATAAGAGACCCTGACGGTTGTTCTTGACGCAATTTAACAGCCACTATACTGCAGGATCTTGTGAAAGCCTGTTCTTCAGCATCCTGTAAGAATTTTCACGTGATGTTCAGACCACTGACGAATGCCCAGATCAATGATGTTGTAGTTTGTATTCTCACTGTCATATGATCCGGTGATGCATCATTTGACTTCAAACTCATCCATTACAATGATGCAGCTTCATTTCAAAACTGAGCAGTTTGAGCATACCATAGATGTTCTCATATTGGACATGGCCTCTGTCTCCAGACACAAATTCATGCAAAGCACCATCAATCTCTACAACACTGAATCCAGGACTCTTCTTTATCCCGAGAGACTTCATCATGTTCCGCACTTTCACCGCTCCATCCCATCTCCCAGCAAAAGCATATGCATTTGACAGGAGCACGAAATTGGAATCTGTCTCAGGCTCCAACTCTACCAAATAGCCCATCAACTTTTCTGCCAAACCAATATTTTCATGCACCCTACAAGCAGCAAGCAGTGATCCCAGCACAACCTCATTTGGCCCCATAACTGGCATCATGCTTCCCACCAAGGTCATCGCCTCCTCTAGCCGCCCGGCCCGGCCCAAAAGATCCACTACACATCCATAATGCTCAATTCTCATAGGGATTTCCGTATACTTCTGCTGCATGAGTTTATAGCACTTAAGCCCTTCATCTACCAACCCAGCATGACTGCAGGCAGTAAGCACCCCCGTGAAGCTAACGCCATCTGGCTCGAACCCCATCCTCTGCATCATATCAAAGTGATCAAGCGCCTCGCTACAACATCCATTTGTAGCAAACCCAACAATCATCGAATTCCAAGTGACCCGCGTCCTGCTCCCATTATCCACCCTATCAAAGACCTGGCAAGCGAGGTCAACGCGGCCGCACCTCGAGTACATGTCAATGAAAGAATTGGCAAGTCGGACATTGGCACAAAGATCTCCACTGCGGCAGCTCATAGCATAGCGGTGCACCCACATGCCCTGTCCAAGCGCACCAAGATCAGCGCAGGCAGCAACAAGAGAAATAATCATGACATAATCTGGCTCAACTTGATCGGTTAGCTGCTGCATTTCCCGAAACTGTTGCATAGCTTCTTCTAGAAACCTTCTTGACGAAGCCATCAATGAGGGCCGTCCAAGAAACCTTGTCCCTCTGGCGGGGCTGCATCCCTGCGAAGACAGAAACCGCATGCTCGACCTCGCCGCTCCTCATGTGGCCCGCGATCATGGCGTTAAAGGAGTAGGAGTTTCTGAGGGACATTCTGTCGAACACCCGGCGGGCAAGATCAGGGAGGCCGCATTTGGAGTAGAAATCGAGGAGGGCGGTGTTGAGGAGGAGGGTGACGTGGTCGGGGAGGGAGAGGGGGAAACGCTTGAGGAGGTGAGAGTGGAGGGAGAGGCCGAGAGGGAGGGCGGAGGGGGAGGAAGAGGAGAGGTCGGCGCAGGCGGAGAGGAGGGTGAGAAGAGTAATGTGATTGGGCTCGGTATCGGAGGTGGAGAGCATGAGAGAGAAGGTTGAGATGGCCTCGGAGAGGAGGCCGCGGCGGGCGGGGCGAGCTATGGATGAAGTCCAGGAGACGACGTCTTTGTTGTCAGCGAGAGGGGGAGTTCGAGTTCGAGTTCGAGGTCGAGGAGAGGGGATTGTGAGGTTGAGGCGGAGGAGAGGAGAGGGAGATGGTGGGATGAGAGGAGTGAGAGCTGCAGACGCCATAAGCGAGCAGAATTGAGGTGACGACGTTAACTTCCTGTGAGCGAGAAGCTGGCGATTGGGGGGAGGACTTTAAAAGGTTCAAAAATCCATATCCAGTAATTTTTGGGATTACAATTTGTTTTGCACGGTGGACAGTTTACTGTTTCAATCTCACACTTGTTGTTATTCTGAAATGGACTGCGGCACTCGTAAACCGCATGGATAACTCTTTGTGAAGGCGCTAAATCCTTATCACAATTTCAGTGAACTAAGTTCTTTGCATCACTTATAATGATACATGATGTGTCCCTGAAGTCAGCATCTAGCTTCAGTTTAAGAAGTGTTGTGTTTGCCTCAGCATGCTTCGAGTTTGGTGCAGCGACTCTCACAACGGCGACAAGCTTCACTCTACCTTTAATAGAAATATTATTATAAAGTTATATTTTTATTATTTCTTCTAAGGGCGTGTTTGTTTCGCCGCAAAACGCCGCAAAATGCAAGTCGTAAAACTTCTTTTCCATTTTCAGTTGTTTGTTTCGCTGAAAAACAAGTTACAAAATGCAACTCTTCTTTTCCCATTTGCAGTTGCTACAGTTAAATTTGTGATCATGTAAATATCACTTTTACACTCATATTTTTTCACTTGCAGTTGCTACAGTTAATTTTGTAGTCATGTAACTCTCACTTGTAGTACACTTATAGTTCAAACAGTTATTTAATAATCAATATATAATTTAATATTATTAAATATTTAATATTTTAAATAGTGTTCAATTTTTTATTTAATTATTTAATTATTTAATTATTTTATATTTTTAATCTTTAATTTTTTTTATTGTTTTGAATATTGTTTTAATATTTAATATTTTACTATTTTAATTTAATATTTTTATTTAATATTTTATTTAATACTTTATTATTTTATTAATACTTATTTCATTTTTTATTATTTTATTTAGAGTTAATATTTTATTAATATAACAATATTATACTTTAATTTAAAATTATTATATATTTAATTATTTATTTTTTAATATAAAAAATTACTTTATTAATATCATAATATATTTATTATTATATTGATATTTTATTATGTTAATATTGTAATAATAATTCAGTATAATAATGCTATAATGATAATTTATTATTAAATTATAATTATATTTCACTTTGTTAATTTTATATTTCTATAATATTACAATAATATTATAATAAAATTTATATTATAATAATTTTCAAGTATTTTTAATATTATAATATTATAACTATATTTTATTATTTTTGTAAGTTTTTTTAATATTATAATATAATTTATATTATAATAATTTTAAGTATTTTTTTATTACAATATTATAACTATATTTTATTATTTTTAAGATTATTTAATATTTATATTTTATTAGTATTCTTAAAATTTTATTAATGTTCTTTAGATTTTCTTAAAATTTATATTATTTATTTAGTTAATATTTTATTAATATTTTACTATTTATACTAATATTTTATTAATATTATTGTTATAAATAAAATATTAAGATTATTAATTTTTATCTCAAATTTATTAATATAATTTAATTTGCAATAGTAGATTTAATTTAATAGTATTTACAATATTTAAATCACTGCTACAGTTAATTTTGTGGTCAACTTTTTCACTTACACTTTTACATTACCAACCAAACACCGTAAAACATAATATACTTTACCATTTACATTTTCACTTTAGCAACCAAACACCATAAAACACAATATACTTTTTCATTTACACTTCACTTTATCAACCAAACACCGTAAAACACAATATATTTTCTCTGCTACAGTTCACTTTTTCCATTCTCATTTTACGACTTACGACTTGCGACGTTTTGTAACGAAACAAACAGGCCCTAACTCTAAAAAAAATTATATTATAATTCTATTAATAGATATTTTTCATAATTAAATACATATATTTAAAGTTTTATTTTTTATTATAATAATTATATAGTAAAATAATTGTGAAGAGAAAATATCAAGAAGAATCATGATTTGTGACTTAAGGAACTGCAAACATGAACGTAATATAGTTGTTATGATAATGAAGAAATACTGAGGTCATGGCGTCTAAGCCAACTCCATTAGCCTTTATATGACTCAGGCAAAATCAGCTCACAGCTAGTGGCAGATATAATAGAATAAGGCCAAATTTTGTGCACGTGCTTAAGATTGAGATAAACAAAAATGTAATGTAGATTACAAATATTGAAATCTATTCCTTTCCCTTAGATATATATGGGGCATATATTTATAAAATTTGTAATACAATTTGTAGAAATTTGATTAAGGAAAAAGAATTAGTTTGAGTCATTGTTTCAAATATCAACCGATTCAAATATATGTCAACGATATCAATTAGATTTTAAAGTACCTAATGTAGTAGGCAATTTCTGACCTACATCAAGATTAGGACACGTATTCCGTCTCATCAGAAATTCCTGAAGGCAGACAACAGGGGATACAAAGTAGAACACCCCTCCCCCGATAGCACCGCCTAGTTGTTACCGAGGATACTCCTCCTTTCAAGGAATCATGGCCCCAAGAACACTCCTCCTTCTGAGAACATCATTGCCCATAGATTATTTCTTTCTTTCCGTCCCGAGCAAGACGGTCGTAGTAACTAATCTCATTGATTTTTGCCAACATTCAAGGAGTCTGTTACACCCTGGTCTATCTCACATTCCAAACATTGCAATAATCCCTCCTTCAGTGCAGACTATTATAGAAGATAGCAGGAATCACTATCGCAAACATAGGCATAATCTAGGCCGTTACTAAGAATCGCAACATGCAGATCATGCAGTTATTGAAATTTACATGACTCACACTCTCAATGAAGACTCCGAGTGTGTGTGTGTGTGTATTGAGAGACCCCTTGAGTAAGGGGCAGAACAGCTAAAAGAGCAGAGATTACTGTGACCTCTTGAAATAATAAATCTCCTCTTCTCTCAGTGATTTTTCAAAATTGGGTTTTCATGTAACACCCTGTGTCTTTGCGTTGTTTTATTATTTTTTCTTCTGGACGATTACAAATTGAGTGTAGATAAATTTCGACGAGGAATTTACCCCTACACCTAATATAAAATAAACCTTGTAACGTCGATTGACATCGAGACTGATATGGTCTGTTGACTGTCGTTATTGAAGATATTTATCTAAAACTATTGGTTGGCATTGGAACTAACAAATAACGATTTGAATTTTATCTCTAAATTAAAATTTATGATCATTCAGTGTAACTAACAATATGATAGAAATTTTAAATTATTAAATCCATTATAATTTCTTTTTTATATAATAACACTCAATTTTTTGAGGTAAAATATAATCTAGATTTGTTATTATCTACATCTATTTTAAGCTTTAGATTATCTACATGTTATTAATATTAATTATCTAAATTATTTAAGGACTATAATTATGATTTAGTTTGTTGTGATTTATTAGTGAGCCAAAGATTAAATAAATAAAAGGCATCGCCAACTAAACCTTGAATACATTACCTTTGATGACTAACTTCAAAAACCATACCACATGAGCCGGGTCTAAAATTTGTTATGCTCATGTTTGGTTTGTTGGAAGTGGGAGGAAAAGATGGAAGTGGGAAATGCGGAGGAAAAATGGAGGAAAAGGTAGAAAATTAGGATTTGTACATTTATCTTTTTCAGTGTTTGATTGTAATGTGAAAGTGTAAGTGGAAAAGAATATTGTGTTTTCGATGTTTGGTTAGTAATATGGAAATAGAAATGAAAAAGTTGATCGCAAAATAATATTAAAATAAATATTAATTATGAAGTTTTTTTATTGTAATTAGACTGCAAGTGGAAGTTACATGACCATGAAATTAACTATTTTGAGCTACAACTTATTGCAAATGAGGTTCATGGCCGCAAAGTTAACTGTACCACTCTGAAAGTGAAAAAATAGTTGTGTAAAATATAGGTGTAAAAGAAAAAAGAAACTAGATTTTCCCATTTTTCGGTTCCAAACAAATACGAAAGTGGGAAATGAGTTTTCCCACTTCCTCACTTCCGCCCCAAAACAAACAAGTGAATAGCTACTCTATGTAATAATCTTTAAGTCCAATACAAGATTTTAACATTTTCATAAAATCCAACCAATGTGGGTGTCCATACACACTCTGCTCTATATAAATCCCCGCCTGCTCAGAACTAAATTTCCTCATGTAGGTGATTTTCTATTGTATTGGGGTAAACTAAATTTTACTCATTCGGCCACCCTGGAGATATTTTTGCAGCATTGTTCTACAATTTGGTTTACCATAAATAAGATAAAAAAATTCCAATAGAGCATGTTCTTGACCTACAAACTACTATCTTCTAACATAGTATGTTATGCACAGAGACAATGTGTTATACACAACAAAAATTTATTGATAGCTATGCTATTTTTCATAGGCAATTTTTTAAAAAAATTCAAATTCAAATTTAATTAAAAAATGGACCTCTTAAAAATTAAATTGCAATAATCGATCATTGACATGTGCATAGAAGTCTCGTGGTACAATTGTCCTGCCCATGGTGTTTTTTTATTTTTTAGTTTGTTATTTTAGCTATATTTGAGGTTGCCGTTCTCGAGCATAGATTTGGCTAAAAATAAAAAAATAGATTTGGAAACTAATTTCTTTTTGTACTTGGCTTCTCCCTCCCCTCTCATTTTCTCTCTCTCCCTTAGTTTGCCCCATGTCCCCAATTTTGCCCCCGCTTCTCTCTCCCCCCACTTCTCTCCCCTCTCTCTTAACTCTCGGCTTCTCTCTCGACTTCTCTCTCTCTTTTCTCTCTCTAAAGGCTTGTTGCCTTTTAAGGTAAATGAACTGCAGCTTTTGTGTTGTTTCATTAATCAAACAAGTGAACAACTTTTGGAGAAAGCCACTTTCCCTAGATTTTTCTAAACTACCGTTAAAATCAAGTTTTTGAGGTAGCTGACTATAGTTTAATAAACTATAAATACTAGACAAAGGGACCTAAGTTTGGTTTTTTGAGATAGAGGACTTAATTGTAGAAAACTACAGTTTAGAAAACTTAACCTTAAAACCAAACAATCCCTTAACATAAATTGGGAAAAAGAAATACTTAGTCCGATTAACAACCCAGAATTTAAAATTATACTTTGAACACAAAAATACATCATAAAAATAAAAAGATATGCCTTACAGGTGGGACAATTGTGCTCAACATTGATGTGGTTAAAAGGAGATTGATTTTGTAAATAAATTTTGAACTGGTCTACCTTTTGTGATTAAATTCAAAATTGAGATTTTTTTTTAGAAATGCTTTCTATTTGTTGTTTTTTTTTTTGGGAAAAAATCTATCCTAGCTATAAACTCTTTGTTACATTTATATGTTATATCAAACATTACCCAACTCCTACTATGCAAAACAAATATGCAGAGTCGTAGTATTATTTTCATGTGATCTTTCTTAATAATTAGTGCACCAATCAGGTGATTGAAAGTACACCTAGAGGGGGTGAATAGGTGTACGGCTAATCTATTGAACTAAATGTGGAATTTAAAACTTAATTGCAACTACACTTAATACAACCAACGAGTGTAACCGAATTCCCCGTGAAGGACTCTGGACTAACTCCTCTTGATTCTCTGAATAAGAGTTGAGGTGCTATGTAAAGCTTTCGTGGTTAAGTATAAGTGAGGCACACAAACACACAAGCATAAAAATGATATAGCAATATGAATAATGCACAACACAAGCAAATATGAATGATATGAATGAAGATGCACAACACAAATAAAGAGAGAGGGTTAAGAGACAATGGATCAAACGCAAACACAAAGATATGTTTCGAGGTTCGAGCCCCTAGCTCTACGTCCCCGCCTTCACCGAGAAGGATTTCTAATCCACTAGGAGTACCGAACTCCTCTCTCAACCTTACAACCTCCAATGAGGCAATACAACCACAATCCACCTCTACCGAAGAGGGATAGGCCCGTAGCCAAACAACCACAAATCACCTCTACCGAAGAGGGATACAAATACCAACTCCACCTCTCACTAGAGGGAGCAAACAACAACCTCAACCTCTACCAAAGAGGGAGCAACCCAACAAATCAAGGGTTTTACAACAAGTGGTATGTTTCAACCACAAACCTCTTTCCTCTTTCCACAAAACAAGATACTAATAGAATAGGATAGAAGATATAGCTCAAGTGTGGAATCAAGGTGTTTTTGGAAATCAAATAACAAAGAAAAACTACTTGGGAAATCTCTTGTAAATGATAGAAATGAAAATCCAAAACAAATTCCCAAAAATCTAGTTTTCTTTGATTTTCCAAAACCCTTGAAAACAAAACAAAGAATAGCAATTTGATTCAAAACTTTTTGTTTAAAACACTAGAAAAGATCTGAAATTTTTGGCTCTCAAAATCTTAGTCAAAATCCCAAAGGAATGGGGTATAAATAGGCCTCTCCAAAAAATAGCCGTTGGGCTGAAAACTGTCAGCCAGAACAGCTGGCGGTCGCCGGTCGACCGCCAACGGTCATAAATATGACCATTGGGCGCCAGCGGTCGACCAGTCGGTTGACCGAAATTATACAGAGAGCAGAGCTCTCTGGTCCGGTCGACCGCCCGGTCGACCGGCCCATAGACCTGGCCAAACGTACACAGCTTGTGCACGTCGATCGACTGCCCGGTCGACCGGCTCCTGGGTCCGGTCGACCGTGCGGTCGACCGCCAGAGCCTGGCAACAGGTTTCTGGGTCAGAAAACTTGGTTTAAAAATATTCTAATAAATCCCATAAAACTTCTAAAAATTCACAAAAATAGTTTTATCATTTTACATTGATATATAAACATGTGATAAAAATTTCAACACAAATATCAATCATTTTGAATCATTTTTGTGTCTTATAAATTTTATCAAAAATCAAAACCTGTATTTTACCAAACTTGAATTTTTCAACACATGAATAGGAAAGTCAAAATAAGTTTGTCTAGGAAGTTTAAGCATGCATGTATATAGCATACATCTACTATACAAATAAACCATTTAAACTTATTTTGATCAATCTATTCATGAAAATCAACATCCAAAACATAAAACATGTGTGTGTTGTGAACTTGAACATATCAACTATCTAATCTTTACAAATGAATCTAAACAAACTCTAAACTAGGATATCTAAGTCTTCTTGACGATCTTCCATCTTCAAGTCGGCTCGATCCAAAACGATGATCCACGAGCTAGACTCCAACGAGTGCAAAGTATGATCTTGATGCTCGGGCTCTGGAATCACCATGTGAAAGGCTTCAAAACTCCTTGTTGAAGCTAATCACCAACTAATATCTTGGTTAATGATCTGAAACTAAACATCACAAGATTATTAGTAAACATAACTACATGAGTTAATCATCATCAAAACTAGAGTGGAAGGCCTCTGGGCCAACAATCTCCCCCTTTTTGATGATGACAAAACTCGTGGAGTTATATATGCATGAATTAAAGTAAAGCTTCAAAGAAGCTCCCCCTTAACTCATGCATAGCAATAAATAATGAAAGTATGCAATGAAAGCTCATAAACATGCTCTTGATACCAATTAAATAAAATAAATAAATTTTCAAAACAAGCTCTTGATATCAATTGCAAAACAAAACTAATGATACCAAATAAAACTCTTGATACCAAAAATAAACATGTTCTTTAAATAATGCTCTTGATACCAATAATGCTCTTGATACCAAGTGAACTTAATAAAAAACATAAAACATGCATATAAAAACATGCATAAACTCAAATTCTTCTCCCCCTTTTTGTCAATCATCAACAAAGGGGTTAAAAACTCAACAAAGAAAAACATATTCTTCTCTCTTTTTTGTTCAAAACAAAGAATCAATAAAGGAGATGTTCTCCCCCTTTTTGTCTAAAACAAAAACAATATCAATAAGGGGTCAAATCAAATATGATACCAATTGAAAAATAAAAATCTTGATGCCAATTGATAAGTAAACAAATAACCTACCAATTGTAAATAAACAATCTTGATACCAATTGAAAGTATTATTCTTTTTAAGCATATGATATCAAATTGAAAAAAATTTATTTTCTACCATAAAGAAAAGGAGTGGAATACAAAATACCAATTGAAAGATAAAATACAAGATTTTCTCCCCCTTTATGAAATACTAACTAAAACTATGATCAAGCTTGTATATGGATACCAATTGAAAACTAGTCAATTGAAACATGATTAAAACTCAAGCTTATCACAAATAAAACATATATATGTATGAAATATTATATACCAATCGAAATTGATATTCTTTGAAATGAAATCATACATACATAAAGAAATATATGAGTATACAAAAATGTCAATATTGATACCAATTGAAAGAATCTAATGATACCAATTGAAACAACAATATGATCAAGTGTATATCTCATATAACCTACCACCCAACTCATGCTCATGATTAAAATGATTTTCAATGTAAAGCATACATAGGCATGGTCTCCCAACCAACCGCCCTTAGAAGGTAGGGGTTTTCAAAAAAAAATAGATTTGAAAATATAGTAATGTTTGAAAAATACTACCATAATGAAGAATACGAACTAGTTTAAATGAAAAAACTTGTTAACTAGTACGAAATCCTTCAAATAAGGAATAAAACAAAAATATTTTTCATGAAACAAGAAATTCACATGATATCCAACACTCAAAGTCAATGAAGCATATATATGACTCATGAAAATAAAACATGAGTAAACAAGAAAAGTGAGTGTATAAATAAAGTGTAAAGATCATAATCATGAAAATTTGCATTCAAGCTCAATTGAAATTCCTTTAAACATGAAAACATAAAAACTAGAATTCTTCATGGTATATGTATGTTATGACAAACAAGAAGTATACATACATATCCCTAAACACAATTGAGTCCATAATAAAGATTTACATGAAAAGCAAATGACTCAAGGGGTATACATGTATATCTTAAAGTTTGGCAAAATAGACATATACATGAAGTGAAAAACACATGATCATAAAATAAGTCCAAAAATAGGAATACAAGTTTAAAATGTATAAATCATCAAAACTAGACTATACTAGCACATCTAATGGGAACAAATAAGCATTCAAGTACAAACATATAAAGAATTATTTGTTGTCCACTATATGTACAAGTATATACCTAGTCTTAATGAAAACTAACATTTACACATATATTCAAAACATGAAGCATAAAACAAGATATAAATTAACATGATAAACAAAAATATGATTATTATATAAATCTACATGTTATTAGAACTATGATATACATAATAGCTAAACATATGCGAGAACACAAAAATAATGGTCCATATTAAACATGGGTGTCTCAAAAGCTATACATGCATGTCAAAGATCTAATTATCATGACATTATCATAATAATCTATAAACAACAAAACATGCTATAAACAATGAAATGAAAGCATGTAAATAAAAATGGGAGTTAGAGATCGATACAAAAACCGATGAGGGCACCTCTCTAGTTCTCCAAACCAAGGTGGTCCTCCCACCAAACCCCCTTAAAAGTAATGCATTCAAATAGTCCTCTTTAAGCTCGAAACGTATCCACCTCAAGGTACTGCTACTCTCACGTCATGCGAGAGCCCACACCTACATCAAATACAATAGGGGTGATCTTTGTACCCATATCTTTTTGGGTCCATGGGGGTTAGTACCATTTCTAACCCAAACAAAATTATTTGCTAAATTTACATCATGTATTCTATCATAGCAAAATTTAGCAAGGTGGCCCTTACGTCTACAATGTGTACAAGTGTACACATGAGCATACATGGTGTGAGGGTGGTGACCGTGAGTAGCATGTGTATGCCGTGGAGGGTGTACATGTATAGGTGGAATTTGTTTCTTGCGAAACATGAATTCCAAACGTATATGATTAGAAACACAATGACTCAAAGTGGAGCCCAAACAATCAACACTCTTCTTAAGCATGAATATATCATTTTCAATCAAAGAAGAAGTGTGGAATGCAATATGTGAGCTAGATGATAAAGCTACACTAGCATGGCAAACATGAGAATCTAAAGCAATTTTTAAAGATTCATTTTCTTTAAGCAAATTTTTAAATCTTTTGAAATTGAAGCAATTTTTATTTTCAAAGCATCATTTTCTTTTACAACAAAATTAAGTTTTAAAGACAAGTTTTCATTTTTCTTTAAAACTTCATTACAATCATTTTTATTTTTCAAAATCTTGTTTTCATTTAAAACAAGTTCAAGTTGGGTTTTCAAGGAGTCACACTCATTTGAGAACTCAACCTTCTCTTGTAAAGCCAACTCAAGTTTTGAAAACAAATTTTCATTTTCTTTTGATAATTTACAAGTTTTCTTTTTCAAAACTTTATATTTTTCAAGGAGGTTTTCACAAACAATAGATAACTCTTCATTCAAGGCATTGGCATCCATAATATCATGATCATCAAATGAAGAGCTAGCACTATCTAGTTGAGTATCCGAATGTACCTCAAGGGAGTCATTCCCTTGGACCATGAAGCATTGAGAATCGGGTTCTCCACTAGATTCCTCCGGTTGGATTGGCATTTGAAGCTTGGAGGTGGAGGTGGTCAATTTGTTCCACACTACAAAAGCGGAATCAAGATTAGAAACAAGCATAAGATAATCTTTATTAAGCGTGCTTCTAATAGCCTCAAGGGCTTGTGCATTGGCCCCTATATGATTGCTATTACCAAGATAGCATTTCTTGGTAGCGGCAAGGAAAACATGCAAACCTAGGGTCTTTAAGTATATGGACATCTTAATCTTCCAAACAACAATGTTGGAAGAATCAAACATAGGTAGGGTCATGAAGTCCATGAGTGTGTGCAAACAATATATATGTGCAAATGCAAATGATAGATTAGCAAAGCCAAGATCTCACTCCTAGGTGGTTAAACCTAAGTATCAGGAGCGTAGGCTCTGATACCAATTGAAAGTACACCTAGAGGGGGGGGTGAATAGGTGTACGGCTAATCTATTGAACTAAATGCGGAATTTAAAACTTAATTGCAACTACACTTAATACAACCAACGAGTGTAGCCGAATTCCCCGTGAAGGGCTCTGGACTAACTCCTCTTGATTCCTCTCAATAAGGGTTGAAGTGCTATGTAAAGCTCTCGTGGTTAAGTATAAGTGAGGCACACAAACACGCAAGCATATAAATGATATAGCAATATGAATAATGCACAACACAAGCAAATATGAATGATATGAATGAGATGCACAACACAAATAAAGAGAGACGGTTAAGAGACAATGGATCAAACGCAAACACAAATATATGTTTCGAGAATCGAGCACCTAGCTTTACGTCTCCGCCTTCACCGAGAAGGATTTCTAATCCACTAGGAGTACCGAACTCCTCTCTCAACCTTACAACCTCCAATGAGGCAATACAACCACAATCCACCTCTACCGAAGAGGGATAGGCCCGTAGCCAAACAACCACAAATCACCTCTACCGAAGAGGGATACAAATACCAACTCCACCTCTCACTAGAGGGAGCAAACAACAACCTCAACCTCTACCAAAGAGGGAGCAACCCAACAAATCAAGGGTTTTACAACAAGTGGTATGTTTCAACCACAAACCTCTTTCCTCTTTCCACAAAACAAGATACTAATAGAATAGGATAGAAGATATAGCTCAAGTGTGGAATCAAGGTGTTTTTGGAAATCAAATAACAAAGAAAAACTACTTGGGAAATCTCTTGTAAATGATAGAAATGAAAATCCAAACAAATTCCCAAAAATCTAGTTTTCTTTGATTTTCCAAAACCCTTGAAAACAAAACAAAGAATAGCAATTTGATTCAAAACTTTTTGTTTAAAACACTAGAAAAGATCTGAAATTTTTGGCTCTCAAATCTTAGTCAAAATCCCAAAGGAATGGGGTATAAATAGGCCTCTCCAAAAAATAGCCGTTGGGCTGAAAACTGTCAGCCAGAACAGCTGGCGGTCGACCTGCCAGTCGACCACCAACGGTCATAAATATGACCATTGGGCGCCAGCGGTCGACCAGTCGGTTGACCAAAATTATACAGAGAGCAGAGCTCTCTGGTCCGGTCGACCGCCCGGTCGACCGGCCCATAGACCTGGCCAAACGTACACAGCTTGTGCACGTCGATCGACTGCCCGGTCGACCGGCTCCTGGGTCCGGTTGACCGTGCGGTCGACCGCCAGAGCCTGGCAACAGGTTTCTGGGTCAGAAAACTTGGTTTAAAAATATTCTAATAAATCCCATAAAACTAGGAGTACCGAACTCCTCTCTCAACCTTACAACCTCCAATGAGGCAATACAACCACAATCCACCTCTATCGAAGAGGGATAGGCCCGTAACCAAATAACCACAAATCACCTCTACCGAAGAGGGATACAACACCAACTCCACCTCTCACTAGAGGGAGCAAACAACAACCTCAACCTCACCAAAGAGGGAGCAACCCAACAAATCAAGGGTTTTACAACAAGTGGTATGTTTCAACCACAAACCTCTTTCCTCTTTCCACAAAACAAGATCCTAATAGAATAGGATAGAAGATATAGCTTAAGTGTGGAATCAAGGTGTTTTTGGAAATCAAATAACAAAGAAAAACTACTTGGGAAATCTCTTGTAAATGATAGAAATGAAAATCCAAAATAAATTCCCAAAAACCTAGTTTTCTTTGATTTTCCAAAGCCCTTGAAAACAAAACAAAGAATAGCAATTTGATTCAAAAACTTTTTGTTTAAAACACTAGAAAAGATCTGAAATTTTGGCTCTCAAAATCTTGGTCAAAATCCCAAAGGAATGGGGTATAAATAGGCCTCTCCAAAAAATAGCCGTTGGGCTGAAAACTGTCAGCCAGAACAGCTGGCGATCGATCGGCCGGTCGACCGCCAACGGTCATAAATATGACTATTGGGCGCCAGCGGTCGACCGAAATTATACAGAGAGCAGAGCTCTCTGGTCCGGTCGACCGCCCGATCGACCGGCCCATAGACCTGGCCAAACGTGCACAGCTTGTGCACGTCGGTCGACTGCCCGGTCGACCGGCTCCTGGGTCCGGTCGACCGTGTGGTCGACCGCCAGAGCCTGGCAACAGGTTTCTGGGTCAAAAAACCTGGTTTAAAAATATTCTAATAAATCCCATAAAACTTCTAAAAATCCACAAAAATAGTTTTATCATTTTACATTGATATATAAACATGTTATAAAAATTTCAACACAAATATCAATCATTTTGAATCATTTTTGTGTCTTATAAATTTTATCAAAAACCAAAACCTGTATTTTACCAAACTTGGATTTTTCAACACATGAATAGGAAAGTCAAAATAAGTTTGTCTAGGAAGTTTAAGCATGCATGTATATAGAATACATCTACTATACATATAAACCATTTAAACTTGTTTTGATCAATCTATTCATGAAAACCAACACCAAAACATAAAACATGTGTGTGTTGTGAACTTGAGCATATCAACTATCTAATCTTTACAAATGGATCTAAACAAACTCTAATCTAGGATACCTAAGTCTTCTTGACGATCTTCCATCTTCAAGTCGACTCGATCCAAAATGATGATCCACGAGCTAGACTCCAACGAGTGCAAAGTACGATCTTGATGCTCGGGCTCTGGAATCATCATGTGAAAGGCTCCAAAACTCCTTGTTGAAGCTAATCACCAACTAATATCTTGGTTAATGATCTGAAACTAAACATCACAAGATTATTAGTAAACATAACTACATGAGTTAATCATCATCAAAACTAGAGTGGAAGGCCTCTGGGCCAACAGTGATTACTATATAAAAAATAATAGTAATAAGTACAATTTATAAACAAATATAACACATGATTGATCCAAAAAAATTGCAAGCAAATGATTATTGAAACCATTAACGACTACCAAAAAAATAAATTCTTTTATTTGAAATATAAGCCGTAACTTGATGCATGTGGGATTTAAATTCGAGACCTCTTGTCCACTTTATCACAGTCCTATAATGAACTTGCAAAATAAATTTTCATATTTTTCCTTTTCATGATTGAGCTTCACCAGTTTCCATGTCACTCCATAAATGCAATATTTATACTTGGGACAAGGTGCTCGAAAGCATATGCATGAACAAGATTTGAGGACCTAGTTCGGGAAACGATACTTATAAGTTGGGGGGACCCTCTATCTTAGCTGGTAGGCAACTGGTCCTGCAGAACATTAGGTGATCCTTCACCTATAAATAGGGACCCTTCATCTATAAATAGGGTCCAAGGAACCTCACCCAGATATGAATTATTATTCTTTGTTCTTAGTTCTAGTTATAATTCTCTAGGGTTGTGACTAACTTGAGTATTAGGGTGTGTTTGGCCTTTTGAAAAGCAAAAGGGAAAGTTGAGAGTGTCATGCAAACAATAGCTTCCTCAAAGAAACTTTGTATCTGGGCTCCTGAAGTAGTAATTTTCTGTTGGTTATGAGCTGAAATCGTGCAGAAAGCAAAGTGGGAAAGTGCTGACGTCTTTGACGATATCAGTGACCACTTCTACAAACTTAGACAAACAAGGTTTGAAAAACAGGTAAGAAAGTTACTCTCTGGACCCACGCTACAGTGTCAAATTTTACGTTTCCTCCAGTTTTACAGCGTGTCAAACACGCTCTTGAATAGAATTGCCAGGAATCTAGTCCAAAATTGATTGTCTTCTTAATTCTCTAGAACTGACACAAACTTGAGTCTCGGAGGGGATTAGCAAAATTATGGCCCCTAACTAACCATCTTCTTCCTGACAGATTACCGAACAAAAGGAATACGAAGTTAAAGCCATATATTCACCTCAATCCCTTTTATACAAAAAAAATTGAATGCCCGAAGAGACAAACAAAAGATATATTTTATAAAGTGCTTTCTTTTACGACTCTTAAAGTTTTATTAAGAGGAGACTCTAGTTTTCCATGTGTATTGCTCAAAACAACCATGAGCATAATGTATCATTATATATGACAATAGTTAGGTGATTGAGAAATGGAGAGGATCGAAATTCCACAGAGGCAAAAATTAATGTGCTTATTTAATGTATACATGTTAAAAGTCCAAATAAGAGAAAGAAATAATATTTGGACTTGATAAACTAATAATGTAATGTAATATAAACCATAATTAGCAAATGAGAGATCCAACAGAAAAAAAGATACAAGAAATATTCATGTTTACTGTTGAAGTGGTCAGATTTTGACTTTATTCAAGATCACGACATGTGTCTGGACATCTGGAAGCTTCACTTCTCTGCCAGCGGGCCCAGCTCACATATAAGCCAAACATGGGCCTAAGAAGAAAGCCTCAGGCCTTCTCCCGAGCACACATCTGCTCAAACATCACTTATCCGGATTCACTATCAACTATACTTATGCGACTCTCCAGAACGCCAATAATTGATGCAAGGATCTTTTCCGGAGCCAACCAAGGCTCCGATACAAAGACCCTCCGAAGCCTACTACTCCTGCATTGCTTACAACTGTACACCATGATCCCCACGATTTACGGATCCAGCTATGCCTCCAGAGCCTCCCCACATTCTAAATATTATAACGCCCTTATATCAATGCGATAGTGGCAGATATCTCTACATGACGGGCCCAACAACCAAGTAACCTGATCTGGGCGGTTACAAGGAAATCATATTATGCAAATCATGCAGGTATGTAGATCCAAAATATTCGCACCCATAATAACAGCTCAGGCGGGTATAAATACACCTCGATCTCCATCAAGAGAGAGATTGGCTTCTGATTACTTCATCAAACCCTAGAGTTGTAATCTTAACATCACTCTATAGAATTCATTGTAACCCTCTGATATTATAGTGAATCTCTCCCTCTCCCTTGGTTTTTTCCTTTTGAGTTTTCACATAAAATGCTTGTTGTTTACGAGTGCTTTCACCTGTCATTCGTTTACAATTCGTAGTGTGGAGAAATTCACCGAGAATTTTTCTCCACATTTTGGTGCTTTCATTAAGATCTCTTGAATTTATACTTAGGATCTCTTCTCTCATTCCCAAACCCTTCTTCAAAAAGCCTTGCCAAACAGAAACTACCTCACCAAGGAAGACTGTTTCCCAGGCCGCTACAGCCCCCGCTTCAAAAGAAGTCTAGCTGCTGGGGGCATGGGGCCTACCCACCTCTCCCTTCCCATCTCGATGTTCACGTCGAAGACATCAGAGAAGATCACTTTTCCCTGGCTACTGCGCCAGAGGCAGGACCAACGAACACAAAACCCAGCTTCTCGCTGAAGGTCAGCTACTCTAAATGCTTGCCACCACCAAAGGCAATAAGACAAGCAACAGGAGGAGGTAGCTCGTGAGCGAGAGGAGGCTTCTCTGTGGAGAGACGCGGTGGCTCGAGTCCAGAATCAACTCGTTACTCAGATCGAGATCCTTCAGAAGTCATAGTCCATTAGGAATCAGAGGACAGAAGGGTCATGGGTTCCCTCGTCACCACCTCTTACCACGAGAACCACCCGCGCTGAGAGCAGCCGGAGGTACGCCAGATCTAACCTCCTAAGTGATGACGAGCACTCTGAGAATTCTGGCCCACACAAGGCTCCGAACGTCCCTCGCATCGAAGATATTAACGAGATTGTTCTAAAGTGGATCGAGGAAGTAAGTCAAACTCTGAAAGGAGGTGGAAGCTTGTAGCTTGAGAACCTCCGGCTCACCACTCTTAGAGAAAATTACTCTCCCTTTTTACCCAAAAAATTTATAATGCTGAATTTTGAATGCTACTTTGGGGCGACCGACCCATCTAGCACATCTGACAATGCCAAGACAAGATGGTAGTCCACTCTCATGATGACCTCTTCTTGAGTCGCATGTTCCCATGCAACCTCAAGGCGCCGCCTATGACTGGTTCTACCCCCCCCAAGGCACTTATGACTGGTTTTACTCTCCCGGGGCACTTACTCTGGAGTTTCAAAGAGGTGAAACAGGCTTTCTGTCACCAATACGCTTCCCGACGAGGGCCTAAGAAGAATAACAATCTCCTCTTCACAATCAAGATAAAGCTTGGAGAGAGCTTCAAATATTTTGTTAGTTATTTTCAAAGCCAAATGGCCTTGATGTATAACTTCAATGATAATATGGCTGTCGCTGCATTCATCAGTGGGTTGCAAGTCTCTCATCCTTTTTACAAACACTTGGTGAAGCATGAAGTCACTAGGATGAGGGACATCCTCTCTCGGGCTCAGAAGTACATACAGATCAAGAATGCTACCCAAGGTGAAACCAATCACTTTCCCGAATAAGAGAATGAAGGGGAGAAATAGAAATCACATTTTGTTTCCCTCGAAGAAGAATCAAAATAGAGATATCAGAGCAGTAAATAAGCCCGCACGGAACCCTGCAAGACTTACACAAAGGCCCTACTGAAAGACAAAAGTGTTCCTTATGATCACTTCGATAGCCTATATCGGGTCTCACCCTCACGGCTAGACCTATACAGAGGCCCTCCTGAAAGATGATACCGCTCCTGACGATCACTTTGACAGCCTATATCGGACCCTCACCTTGATGGTTAGACTTGTAAGTACACCTAGAGGGGGTGAATAGGTGTACAAGCTAATCTAGGACAAATAGTGTGAAATTTAAAACTTAATTGCCAATACACTATGTGCAACAAAGAATGAGCTCAAATTTTCTGTGAAGGGCTCTGGAACTACTCCTCGAGATTCCTCTAAATTAAGAGTTGAGGTGCTATTTGAAGCTTTTTTGTTTCAACACAAGTATGGGCGCACAAACAATACCAAGCATGTATATGATATGAACAATGTAAGGCAATGCAAGATATAAAAGAGAGAGAGAGAAAGAAGAGAAAATAGATCAAGCGCAAACATAAGGATATGTTTTGAGGTTTGAGCCACTCTCAATGTCCCCTTCTTCACACAGAAGGATTTTCACTATGTCCATATAGGACCTTCCACAAAGGGACCTCTACCGAGAAATTACAACTCAACACTGGGAGTACACAACTCATCTCTCAAACACAAACACATCTACACAAGAGGTGGGCATTAAGCTAAGCACAAAGCGAAAAATACAACTTTGTTATCACAAAGATCACAAACACTCTCTTGGTGATCTCAAAGGATCACAAATAATTTTCTCACTAAACAAAGATCCTAAAGATAGGATTAGAATTGATTGGCTCAAGTATGTGAGAAATCAAAGTATTTGAAAATAAAACAACAAAGAAAATACTTGAGAAAAACTTCTTGATTGATATATAAAATGAAGAACAAAATAGAATTCCCGAAGACTTGATTTTCTTTGATTTTTCAAAACTTTGAAAACAAATAAAGATAGAGAATTTTTGGCACAAAAACACTTTTGAAAACTTTGTTAAAAACACTTGAGAAGGTGAGAAAAATTGCACTTTAAAATCTTGGGAGAAACAGGCTAAGAGAACCTATATTTATAGGATTCCTAAAATATAGCCGTTGAGGTCCAGAACAAGCACAAAATGGCCTGTCGGTGGATCGCCCGGTCGACCGGCCAACTGTCAGATTTCTGACCGTTGGAGTTGTTAGTCGACCAGCCGGTCGATAGCCCCAAGGCAAACTACCTGTCGGTCAACCGAGACCAAAACCGGAGAGCTAGTCTCTTTGGTCGTCGACCGGGGCCATTTCCAGCGAGCAGACTCTCTGAAATGGTTGATCGCCCGTTCGATTGCTAAAGCCTATGCACCTCTGTGCACGTCGGTCGACTGGTCGGTGGACTGATCTAGGCTTCGGTTGACCGGTCGGTCGACCGTTAGCAGTCCCAAAACCAGGGTTATAGGGCTTCAAATGTTGGCTTTTAACTATCCATAAAATCCCATAAAATCACATAAAATCCACAAAAATAAGTTCATGTAAGCACTTGAAATACAAATATATTTGATCAAAAATCAACCCATATTACAAACAATTTAAACTATTTTTGAGGCATAAAACTTAAGCTTGAAACCAAAATATGTATTTTCAAAAAATCATTTTATTTTTGTCTTCAACAGTTTTTGAGAAGACTTCAAAATAAAAAACTATTTCTCAAAAACTTGTTCAAATATAAAAATAAGATATTGAAACACATTTGGTGCATAGTGTGTATGAATATAATTCAATACACATATAAAAATATATATCTATGTTTTTTATTTTAAATCCAAAACTAAGTTTTGTTAAAAAACAAAACTTGAAACATATGAACTAGAATCATCAAAATAAGTTTTTCTACAATATGAAACAATAATGTATATGGATGAAATCCAATACACATTTAAACATGTAAAATTTATTTTGATTCTATCTTTTCATGAAAACGATAAATGTATACCTGAAAATCCAAACGGTTAAACCGAAACCAAAACTATTGAACTTGTGTGTGTGTAAACTTGAGCATATCAAGACTAAGCTATCCTTACACAAGATCTAAATAAAAACTAAACAAACTGAAGTCTTCTTGTAGATCTTCATCTCCAAACAACTCGATCCAAACTTGATCCAAAGGAGCTAGATGTGATCGTTGCGATGTGAGCTTTTGAATCAATACTTATTTGCTTCAATACTTCGACTGTGAATCTCTTATTGAAGTCAAATCACTACTAAGATCTTGATCAATAACTGAAACTATATAAACACAAGATCAATAGTAAACTAACCTTCATAAGTTAGTCATCATCAAAACTAAGGTGAAGGGCCTCTGGGTCAACAAGACCCACATGAAGGCTCTCCTGAAAGACGAAAGTGCTCTTGATAGTCACTCATACAGCTTATATCGGTTCCTCACCCTGACGACTAGGCCTACACGGAGGCTCTACTGAAAGACGATTGTAATCATGACGGTCATTTCGATAGTCTTTATTAGATCCTCACCCTGATAACTAGACCTACATAGAGGCTCTCCTGAAAGACAAAAGTGCTCATGATGATTACTTATGCAGCCTATAAAGGGTCCTCACCTTGACGGCGAGACCTATACGTTAGCTCTCCTGAAAGATAAAAGTGCTCCTAATAGTCACACCGATAACCTATATATGGTCCTTACCTTGACGGTTAGACTTACATGGAGACTCTTTTGACAGCCTATATTGGGTGTTCACACTGACGGCTAAGGCCTACATTGAGGTCCTCCTGAAAGACGAAAACGCTCTTAACGGTCACTCTGACAGCCGACCGTCATTCCGACAAGAAAATCATAACGTGCAAATCATGCAGTTATGTAGATCCAAAATATTTGCACCCACAATGACAGCTCAAGCGGGTGTATATACACGTCCATCTCCATCAAGCGAGAGGTTGACTTCTGATTACTAATCCTAGAGATTGTAATCGTAACATCACTCTGTAGAATTCATTGTAATCCTCTGATATTATAGTGAATTCTTTCTCTCCCGTGATTTTTTTCTTTTATTTTTTTCACGTAAAGTGCTTGTTGTTTGTGATTGCTTTCACCCATCTATTCGTTTATAATTCATGGTGTGGAGAAATTTCTCAAGAATTTTCCTCCATAACTCTTTAGTATGGGATTTCAGTAAAAAGAAACATATTTAAAAGATAAAAGTAACTAGAAAGAGAAAAAATTGGATAACAAGAAAATCATGTTTAAACAACTTATTTCTTAAAAAATTGATGTAAAAAGAGTTATATGCTTATCTATGAAAATTTTGTAAGTTAATCACCTATTTTTTTATTTAAGAATAGCTAATCACCTAATTTGTTTACATATATTCATTGTGGCAAATACTGTCTAAATTAACAAATAGTTATCGTTGTTTGGCTCTGTTTTAGTTTAATTTATCTTACTTAATGATAACTATATTTATTAGCAAAGATTTTTGACTAAATTAGCCAAATTAGCCTTGTTGGAGGCTGCAGTGAGCTCGTGTGGAGCTTGTATTGCCTCACTGGAGATTGCAGTAGGCTCGTAGAGAGCCTTACTAGTCTCAACAGAGACTTGCTTTCAAGGATTAGCCAAAAGAGCTTTGGCTAAGGATATCTTCCTGCGTTTGCATGCACAGAGGCTTGTATTGCCCATAGAGAGAAGTTGCTCAAACTTCTCTTGGTCAAAATGGATGACTAATATCTCAGCAGTAGATTCGAGGGTCCAATCGTCGCATTGAGACACTACTTTCCCGTTGGTGGAGAAAGTGGTCCCCAACGGAGTTGCCATCTTATTTTTCATTGAAGAAAAGCAGTAAACTTTTGAAGAGGAATTACAAGTAAAAAAATAAATAAGAAAATTACAAGTTTCCTCTTCTAAAGTTTGTGGGAAAGTGTGCTGGTAAGAGTCTGGTCAACGCATGACCACTTCGTCCTGTTGACGATGCAAACGATGAGTCGTCGAGTCTTTTGTTAGGAATTTCTTCTCGCCCGGTTTCGAAATTCCTTGAGATTTAACGATTAGAGTGTCAAAATCCTAAAATTTTCCTTGATGGATGGGGGAAAGTATTCTCTGAATTCTTGAAAGCCAAAGAGCAATGGCTATTGGCTATCTTCTTGCCTCTATGCTAGCTTCTTCTCCATGTGTCTCCTCCTTTTATCAAGTTAGGGAGCATTTACAGACCTCATTGGGGTACAACCGCCCTATAAATTAGCAAAGACTGATTAAATAGCCTCGATGCGAGGCTAAACAGGCTTTGCGTGAGCCTGTCATAGCTACATGCGAAGCTAGACAGGCTCCACGCAAGCCTGTTTAAGATTCTAGCGAAGCTAATGCAGTCGTTTGGCTTTTTTAGAGGGGCACGATCCTCTTAATTGTCTCCACTTAATGGGGAGATAGTGGGTGTAACTGCCCACCTAAAGTGGTCACTAACTCTAGTAAAGTAGTGGGTGGTTAGCCCACTAATCCCTTTCAAGGGATTTGAAACGGTTAAAATGACCTAGAACATAGCCTTTTGCGAGGCTAATGCTCCAAGAGGAGCTGGCCTACTGCGAGGCTAACACTCCAAGCGGAGCTACCCACAGCGGGGCTAACGCTCCAAGCGGAGCTAGCCCACTGCGATGCTAAAACTCTAAGCTTCTGCGCGAAGCTAGCCAGCTTGGCTTAGTTTGAACTTATCTGTTCAACTGTCTGTGATCTGTCTTTTGAAAGTGTCGACAAGTTAGACATTGCCTAGACCAATTGGAGAGCTATCTGGGAGATTATCTTTTGGGAGTGTCAATAATGATTAAACCTACACGGAGGCTCTCCTGAAAGACGGAAACAACTTTTGACGGTCACTCATATAGTGTATGCCCTGTCCTCACCCTGACAGCTAGACATACACGGAGGCTCGCCTGAAAGATAGAAGCGCTCTTGATGGTCAACTCCGACAACCTACATCAGGTCCTCACCCTGACAGCTAGACCTACATGAAGGCTCTCCTAAAAGATGAAAGTGCTTCTGATGGTCACTCCGATAGTCTATATCGGATCCTCACTTTGATGATTATGGCCTACACAAAGGCACTTCTGAAAAACAGAAGCGCTCCTGATGGTCACTCTGGCAGCCTATATCTGGTCTTCACCCTGACGGCTCAGACCTATACAAAGTCACTTCTTAATGACAGAAACACTCCTGATAATCGCTCTTATAGCCTATGTGAGTCCTCACTCTGACTGCTCAAATGTATATGAAGTCACTCTTGAATGACGGAAGCGTTCATGATGGTAGCTTTTACAGTCTATATCGGATCCTCACCCTAACGGCTTAGACCTATACAGAGTCACTCTTGAATGAAGGAAGAGCTTCTACGGTCATTTCGATAAAGAAATTATAATGTGTAAATCATGCAGTTATGTAGGTTGAAAATATTCGCACCCACAATGATAGCTCAGGCGGGTATAAATACACCAATATCTCCATCAAGGGTGTAGTTGGCTTCTGATTACTACATTGAACCCTAGAGATTGTAATTATAATATCACTCTGCAGAATTTATTGTAACTCTCTGATATTATAGTGAATTTTCTCCCTCTCCCATAGTTTTTCCCTTTTGGGTTTTTCACATAAAGTGCTTGTTATGTGCGATTGCTTTCACCTGCTATTCATATATAATTCGTGGTGTGGAGAAATTCCTGAGAATTTTTTGCCACAACTGTTTAGTTTGGTATTTAAGTAAAAAGAATCATATTTAAAAAGATAAAAGTAACTCGAAACTGAAAAAGTTGGATAACAAAAAATCGTGTTTAAAACAATTTATTTCTAGAAAAAAAATTGATGTAAAAAGAGTTATATGCTTATATATGAAAAGTTTTATAAGTGAATCACCAATTTTTTCATTTAAGAGTAGCTAATCACCTAATTTGTTTTCATATATTCATAGGGTAAATACTGTCTAAATTAACAAATAGTAATCATTGTTTGGCTCTGTTTTAGTTTATTATAAGTTACTTAATGATAACTATATTTATTAGCAATGATTTTTGACTAAATCTTATCTATAATTACAAAATTTTAAAAAAGAAAGTAAGATTCATAGTGCTGCACAGTCTACACTCTGGGCGTGTTTGGTTGGTTGTGAAATAACTTGGTTAAGAAAGTGAAGTAGATCCCACTGTCAAATTTTCTGTTAGTTTCAGTTTCCATACCCATTTTACATTATGATTGTCACCTTCAACCTTCCTCCCAATTGCCTATATACCCTCGTGCCCTCATGTAGAAACCCACTTCAATTTTATCTATTTTAAAATTTTATTTGTTCCTCCACCCACAGTGCTCACCATGACCAAACCCCAACCTTTCATCTACCAAATCTACAACATCTGTTACAGCCAACCAGAGAACTTTATCCATGATGCTTTCTGCCTCTACTGCTGTTATGGGAGTGCAGACTCCACCACTCCTTTAATTCCTCTTATTGGAAGTAATTTTTAGTTTCAAATCAAATTAATGATCAAATTAAGAATTAAAGTTAGTTTAGTGTTGGGTTTTAACTAGAAGTAATTCTTTTTTCCGGTGTGGTATTATAGCTTGTGGGACCATTTATGGCGGCATATCAGTTCTATTAGGATTTGGTTTTGATAATACATTTGGCAATAGTTAGAGTTCGGGACCAGGTTCTATGTCAAAATGAGATAAGAGGATTTAAAAGCTGGATACTATTAATGTTAGAAGTATCGCGAACGTCCTGTAGCTTGCAACACAGATTAAATTTCTTTCTTTCTCCATCGATTCTCCTATTTTCTTATAAGTTTGATAGATCTTCTCTCCCTTCCTCTATTGCACGTGGAAACCTATTTGAAGACCCACACAAGAGATGCTGTAGTATAGTTAAGGTTTTGATGCTAGTGTTGTTGGATATAAGTGAAAATTATGGGTTGAGAGTGATCACATATAATGGTTGAGAATTTAATGATCAAGGCACGGTGATATTTTAATGTGTATGTGATTGATATTTATATGATCCAACTGAAATGGGTTTTGTTAGGGAGGAAAATTATGTTGTGAGAAATTTAAGGAAGTGAATGAGGATGCCTTTGGTCTGAGAACTAAAGAAGCAAGAAGGGAATGGGTTGCGCTAATGGATGCGTGCCATTTGATGTCCCTAGTTAAGCCAGCTGGGGTTAGGAAAAGGTTTGGCAAGGCAACAAGATGACAATATCACGATGACTCAGGATTGTTGGGTCTTTTATTTTCGGGGACTTATTTCAAAGTATGATTTGTGTCTGAGAAATACCGAAATATGATACTTTTAGGATCTAATATAAAAAATACCCTTTATTTGAGCTGTCAAACCATGTCATTTAATGGTTATGTAGTATGTGCAATACTCTCTAATTCCAAAAAAGAATTAGATTATAGACATATAACTACTGAGCATAGTATTAGGATGTTTTCTTTGTGTGTATGTGGTCTTGTGTGCTCCTTCTATAGAATTTATCTTTTGTCTTAATTTTATGTTTTTCTTTTTATTAAATTGCTGAAGTAACTGTCACATGTTATATTATTTCATTTTGCATCAATGTTTTTTTTTTAGGGAAATAAATCCTATGCTTTGAAGACACGGACAAGAGTGTCTTACTCCGACACAGACACGAGGTGCTGGACACGCCAATTGTCCAAAATCCAGCCACGAGGACTCGACTAAATTTGCCAATTTCTAGATGCATATTTGACTAAGAATTATATGTATTTGGCCACTATTAGTACACAAAAGAACTTAATTTCATAAAGTGATCTATAAAATAGTTAAACTTTTTATCAAGGACCATAGTATATTTCACCTTGTGTGTATTACTTTTAGGTAAATAATGGTTTATACATTTGTAAGTGTCGGACACATGGACACGTTGTGCTTGTGATGGGAATCACTAGTTATTATCCTTTATTTATGCTCTTTTTATTCTTTATTTTGGCTAAGCTCATTTTATTTCTTTGTTTTAGTCCTATATTGGTTATGTTGGGAGATGTCTTCCGTATGAGGCCTATATAAGGCCAGGACCCGCATTTGTTTTAGTAGTTCAATTGATTTGGAAATTTAGAACTTTTGTCATTGCAAGTTGTTGTGAATCTTTGCTTGGTGATGTGCGGAGTGGGAGAGAGATCTCCTTGGTGGAATCCTAAATTCATCTTTATCCTCTTATAAATCCTAATTATCTTTTCCCCTTTTTCTTTTCCCTTCTTGTTCTACATCAGTTTTGTCTCAGAGCTAAAATCATGTTTTTTCCTCCACAAAATCTCCCAAAAATAACTAGCCTCCGCAAAACCCTAGTCCATCTCTTTCTTTCTCTAGTTTCAAAAAAGAGTGAAAAAAGAAGAAAAGAAAAAAATCAAAAAAAGAAAAACATTCGGTTTCAGAGATTTAGATCTCGCCACGACATCAGATCTTACCGACGTCAGCAGAAACTAACGCAGATAGCATGAAGTCACCATCTTCACCGTCGTTCGTCTCCAACCATCGTCATCACCACACAGCCTCACTTGATTGCCGACCAGATCAGACTTCACGTTGACAGGTGCCATCTTAGCTTCCTTCTCTCGTCGCCGACACGTGACAGCTCTCCCATATCTCGCGTCGTCACCACCACCATGAGCTGCCCTCGCTGTCCCTGTCTTCGCTGGAGATCCAACACCGCCATCGGAGCTCCACCACCCTTGATGTTCCACCTCCACCGCCACCGCCGCACCACCAGGGCTTCAAAATCCTAATTTTAAGTTGGAACAGAAAGCAGTAAACGAGTTGTGGGTTTAAACATTCAAACCTGCATCCAATAAACTCGCTAAGTGACCCGACCCGTTTCGCAGACAAACCTGACCCCGCCAAGCCATTGCTAAAGTCATCTGCTCGACCCGAGCCGCGGAGTTGCCCCCAAGCCTTCGCTGATGTCAGCTGACATCACTCGAGCCGTCGCTGATGTCAGCCGATTCAAGCTAATGTCATCGGCTTTATATGAGCCGCACTGTTCACTGCAGAGCATAGTCGCAGTTTAGATCCCGTTTCAGGCATGTTTAGAGTCCGATTTGAGTTTTGTCTTAAGCATTGGATCCGCAACTGAGTCTCAGAGAAACTAGGAGAATTTCACAGCTTTTGGGCAATAGATTCAGCCTCTACACAACTTTATTTGGAACCACTACTCGGTATTGATGCTTTTTCAAGAGCCTTTGGGTACATTCTAAACTCATCTCTCACTATCACGATACTTTGGATATCTCTAGTGTAACTGTGGTGATTGTTTGTTGTGGCTATTGTTGCTATTTACTTATATTGTTTGCTGTTTGCATATTCACTTTTAGGAATCATTTTAGGCATCGTCATTTTAGAAGTCATTAGGAAATTTTCCCATTTGATCAGAAGGATATGGAGTGACGGAGTTTCCTGTTGTTTGGACACATGGTGTCATTCTATGAGGGTCAATTGACCACTACAACTCTATTAAAATTTATTTTCTTCAAAAATGGCAGCTATTTTGTTATTTTAGAATTTACCATCTTCCTTCGAGTGAGAAGAGTACCCTGAATGTCACTCTTTCATGCGACTGATGGAGGAGCTAAACTATCATATTGTTATTCTCAATTAGAACTAGTGGAATATTCTGATTATCAATGTTTTAATCTTACTTCAAGGACTAGTTTGGTGCACCTTAATTGATTTAAGGAAATAAGATATATCAATATTTGAGGGATTAATATGAGAATAAGGCTATTTTGATGGACTAATATACAAAATCCCAAAATTAAAAGAGACAACTAGTCAATGAAACAATTGATAGCAAATAGGTGGAGAAATAAAGATTGATATTAAGAGCAAAAATTTTACAATTATCATTGTTTTCAACAACTTTTCTGGAATTTGAGTTTCCAAACCATAATTCACCAATAGGCTACTATCGAGTTCGGTCGGTTTTAGGTACCACCAGGACCCGGAACCGACCCCCTTACGGGTACCACTTTTCGATCCAAGTCAGATCCTATTATCAATGGGTCTAGGTCAGGCAGGTTCGAGTCGAGAGTTCGGGGCCAGTATTAGGTATATTTAAATTTCACCATAAAGCCTAACAAACATTGTGAAATAAAAAATAACAATAAGGAAACATTAAGCAAGAAATAACACACTAAATGCAAGAATAAAAATGAAACTTCAAAAAAATATGTAATCAAAGTGTAAAATTGTTATAAAAGTTTTCATTATAAACTAAAAAAGAAACTCAAATTTCTGACTCCACAATGCATACCCTCGTTCTTGTGTCACATAATGAGCACTCCCCGTCCAATTCAACTTTTAGATCTAATGTCGGAGGACGAGGATGAAGGTGGTGGCGACAAAGTGATTGAGAAAAGAAAAGTGGGCTTTGGTTTTTGTTCCCACGGTTAAAGTGTTAATGTGGGTTATGTAATTATGACTGATGTTAGTAGTTAGATAAATTATATTTTTTAATAAATCGATTCATTCTAGTAACAAATCGGATATAATGAAAGTTTGTTTACTATTATTAATATTAGTATATTTATTTATTTATTTAAGGTATTTTAACGGGTCCAGTTTGGGTAAAATAGGTACTACCTGTCCTTCCTCAATGCTAAACATGTTTGGTCTGGGTCAGGTTTACGTGACAGTGACAAGTATCCAAAACCTATCTGACTTATGAATGGGTCTAGTTTTTAGACCACTATTTAACCACTTGTAAGCGGGTATGGTATGGTACGGGTCCGGGTTTGGTCCGGATATCGAAGATTTGTAATAACCCTATTAACCAATAATGCCTTTAAAATTCGCAAGGGTTATAGCTTGAAAAGACCCTGGCCCTTCGCCTTTTATTTAATATAAATCATAGAAGAAAATTATCCTAAATATTTCTAGATAATGATTGACATAAAGAAAGATTTTTGAGGACTATATTACTACGTTAGTTCTTTTTGTAGTTAATTTGATTGCATTAGCTCCAGTAACAAGTGATTGGGAAAAGAGTTGTGTAGAGTATTAGCACAAATATGTAACAAAGAGATGAAGGTTAGAATCCACCTTGGTGCTAAGTCCACTTCACAAATGTATTTAAAGATTGATTTACCCTTTCCAATCTCCGATATAGTAAATGGCTATACCGGGTCGATCTTCCGGGAGAGCTAGCGATGGAAGCGTTACGGTTTTCAAGTGAAGCAAGAAGACGAAGAAACTTCTATGTAATTACACAAGTGCAAGAAGAAAAGAAGTGGTGATTGTGTACATCATGGAAAAAGAAATCAAAAAGAACTTGTGTGAAGTGTGTTGTAAAGAAAGAGAAACTAGTAAAGAAAGTGTTGGAAAAACTTTTAGATGATAAGATACATGGCTAGCTAACTTTACCTCATTGCTAACTTACTATACTCAATGGTGATGCTTTAGTGCCTCGTATTGACTCATTGGCAATTGATATAACTTGCTTGTTTGTTCAAGTTCTTTACCTTCTTGAAGATGAGTGTTCTCTTGTTCTAGCTTGAAGCCTCACAATGAGTCATTGGCTCTCTTAGATAGATGTTCAATTGATGAAATCTAGAAGTGACACTCAAGGATGCTAAAAAGAAGATACAACGTTCATTCAAACATTCAAGACATAACAACAACTAGTAGCTTGAAGTAGGGAAGTTGTTCTTACAAGTAGCATATGTAGGTGAACCATCTTCATGTTCCATCAAAGGCTCTTGTTCTAGACAAGGCTCTAAATGAGGCACACATGAGTCATAGGTGGTATGAACAAGCAATTGTCAAGAGAAATCAACTCTACTTTCTTGGTAAGTTATAGAAGTGATCACAATGCAAGTATAAAGATAGCATCATCCAAGGAGATAGAAGTTAGCTAGGCAAGTTCTTAGCTAGCCATGCAATAAAGATTTAGCTAGCCATTACACTACAAACAACACAACTATTCATGAAGTAAAGCAACAAAACACAAGCAATAGAGATGAACTAGAATCAAAGCAAGAATTTAAAGCAAGGTAAAGTAAAGCATACTAGAGTTTGCAAAGAGATGAATGGAGCTCTTTTGATTAATCCTTGGCCACAAGAATGTCACTTCCTTGGTACAAGCTCTCAAACAGCACTCTCTCTCTCACTTTGTCAAGATCTCTAGGAGGAAGAAGATGAAGTCTAAAAAATCTAGGAGAAAGCAAAAATACAAGAATTTTCCCCTATTTTCTTCTCTCTCTTCTCTGTTTTGCGTGTGCAGCTCTGGTCCTCTATTTATAGCCATAAGTGAGAAGCTTCGAGAGTCCTGGCCGTTACCACAAAATCCGGGCTCCAACGGCTTCGAAACGGCCGCAGATCCGCGGGAAAATCCCGAGATTTGCGGCAAAATCTGGGCCGTTGAGCCCAGATTTTCTGTTACGATCTTGTTGTTAGTTGGTTAGCCACGTGGCCTTCTGGAATCTTCAATGGGCGCGCGGATCTCAACTGAATCCAAATTTAAATCTTGGCTCTTTTGGGATTATGGATTTAATCACTTTAATTATTGCTAATTAAAGTGATTAATTGGCTTCTTCTCTTTTAAGTTGTGGACCTGTAAAAATAGAGAGAAAATGGGTAAGAAATCACATATTATTTACAAAATGCATAGTATGGAAGTGGTAAAATATGTAAATATGTAGAACAATCACACCCCCATACCTAGCTTTTGCTCGTCCTCGAGAAAAAGAAAGAAAAATAAAGAAAAATAAAATCCTAACTAATTTATTACACCACTTTCGTAGGTGACACGATTGCACTGAGCACGTGCAACAAGCCGTTAAACCTCTAGGTTACCCTAGAGGAGGAGTGTTGTCTCCTGAGGGTTTTCAGCGGATTGCACCCACAAAATCCATAAAAAAGAAAACAAATGTTAGTGTTTTGAAAATACATTTTGAAAGAGAGACATGTTTTCAAACTATTTTTGCAAAAATATAAGTGATCTAAGGTCATAAGTCCACCTATAATCATTCTTCCTTAAACTTAGTCTCCATGCAAGATCTTGTCTTTAATTAAGGTAAGAATTCAAAATTGGATTGAATACTTTATCTTTCATAAAACCTAGATAGTATGCACACCGTAACAGTGAAGATTTCTGGGATTTCAACTCTAACCATAAAGCCATTTATTTATTCTTTTTTTTTTCTTCTTCCCTTAGTTTTCTTAGGCTTTCTAGTTCACCCATGTAGCGAGCCTATAACCGATGACTCCCAAACCAGATGGTTCTAGGGCACCAGATGAGAAAACATCCCTCTGGTTAAAGGACTCGAGTGAAAAAGGCCACAAAACTAAAGGGGATTATTTTTTTTGATCACCGTTAGGCGTGAATAATCATGCTTCTTGAGGCATAGTTATCCAGCTTAATGAGTGATATTTTTCACCGTTAGGCGTGAGTAACCATGCTTCTTGAGGCATAGTTATCCAGCTTAATAAGTGATGTTTTATTCTTTCTTTTTTTATTTTATGGCATTTTAGGTCTTTGTTTCCATCCCAAAAATTGTGTAAGTGTGAAGTGCTTACTATCTAAGGCTAAAATTCAAGATAAAAATATCTCCCCAATTTTACTTACTTAGCCTATAATTTCAAACAAGATCTATTATTTCAACTAGGTTTAAGATGTCATAATTAAGGCTTTCTTAATTTCTAAGATACATCTTAATTTTCTTAAAAATAGATCAAAACTTTGTCTCTTATTTCAAAAAGTTGTTTTTTTTATATATATATTTTTTATTTTTCTAAAAGAAAATAAAATCTAACAAGAAAAATAGAAAATCTACAAAGACAAGTAAAAACCTAAAAATAAAATGAAAAATCCTAAAAATAAAATGAAAAATCCTATGTCAGCATCTACCCCCCCATACCTATCTCATGCATTGTCCTCAATGTATGCGATATGAAATGATGCATGAAATAGGTAAAGGACAAAACTACTCCCTCTGTCGTTTTGGACCCGCGGTGGTGCTAGGTCCAGCCGACTGCGATCTCCTCAACGCGGCCTCAATACTACTTAGTCGAGAGGATTGCTCCTCGACCTTCTTCCTAAGCCGCACTTGCCCCTTGAAAATCTTCTTCATGCCCTTCCAGATGGTGGACATGAAGGCTCGTGTATCAGTGGGGGGTTCCTGCCTCCAAAATTGGGGCTCATCAATTTCTTCCAAACTTTCCTCCGAATCAAGCTCCACAGGTTCATTTTCAGGCTGAGCAAGAGGTGTCCAAAGTGCGTGCAAGCAGCCATTATACGAGCTTGTGGGCCTCTCTACAGTAACAGGCACTTGGTCAAATGAATTAAAGACAGCGTCTGTTAGGAAATGTTTACACAGACGTGTGATTAATATGGCATGGGAATGTTTCGCACCCCGAGTGCGGGAGGAATTATCAAGAATGGCACGGAAGATGGCCCTATTCAAACAGACCGTGTGGTTGTGTGTCATTAAATCATGAATTACCTGTAACACGGATCTGTTAAAGGAAGATTGGTGCTCAATTCCAAAAATATTGCGTTGGACCCAGCGTCCAATGCAATGAACATTTCGAAAGGTCGTGTTGGCTTTGAGCCCACGATCCTGAATTGTACAGCGAGCCCCCATGATAGGCATGTAATCTATTAATGGAAGAGGGTCGCTATGGTGGGGATAACTGGGGACATGAGTGCATTGAGCAATAAGTGGAATGGTGACAAAGACGTCACCAAATGGCATGTGAGATGCAAATTGGTACGTGTCATGGTGCACAGATGCAGGATCAATTGCATTGTAAAATGTAGTGACAAGCTCAGGGCAATAGTATGTATTGTGGTCACTGTCATCATAAACTAAAGAGTACCAACTCCATGAACGTATTCTGTCCACAAAAATATGCCCATATCCCCCACTTTCATTCATAAGTACTGAAAAATCCCTCTCCACATATAAATTTGGTGCCATATATGCTAATGAATTGTAAAGCAAAGGATTTTGAGAGAGAAAATTGCAAACACCCCCGGATATCGTAGGGGGAAATCCAAAACAGTAGTGCAGAAGGCACCCTGGACAAAGTCTTGAAGAGTTGCTCTGGATCTGCCACCAGTAGAGAAAATGAGTCCAGACAGAATTTTTCTGAGCACCAGAAGTGGCCAGAATGCGGTGGAATCTCGGCAAGAAAAGGCTTTTTGCGGCAGATCTGAAAGATCTGGTGAAGGGAAAATCGGCAGAGGTTGGCTTTGGAAGAAGAGTTGTAGATCTGAAGGGATTCTGCGTTTGAGGGAGAAAAGTAAGTGAGGAGAGTATTTATAGGGGATGGGTAAAGGGACTTTTCCAATTTTATCCCTAGGTCAAAGTTCTATTTACAACCCTAGGTCAAAGGAATTTGAAAGTAAAAGGAATCCTAGGGAAGAGAAAATCCTTGGAATGTGAAACTTTATATACACAAAAATCCCTATTTTTTTCTTTATTATTTACAAAAAATGTAAAAGAAAATTATTTACAAGTGTGATCCCAAAATGATATGCAGGAAAAATGCACGGGAAAATATACAGATGGAATTGTCACAAATAAACTGGATCGAACAGATCCAATTCGTGAACTTCGTGTGACATGACTTCCGTGGTAAGAAATGGCTTTAGACATTGACCGTTCACAGTGAATATGTTGCCATTAGTCGGGTCAAGAATCGCAATTGCACCGTGGGAAAAAACTTTGTGAACAATGAAAGGCCCTGACCACCTGGTTCTCAACTTACCAGGGAAAAGGTGGAGTCTTGAATTGTATAACAGAACCTTCTGTCCAGGAACAAAGATTTTCCTGTGAATGGATCTATCGTGAAACAGCTTGGCTCTGTGCTTCGTGATCCGAGCGTTGTCGTATACTTCATTTCTTAATTCTTCAAGCTCGGATAGCTGCAACTTCCTTAGAACACCAGCTTTATCCAAATCTAAATTCAGCTGTTTTAAAGCCCACATTGCATGGTGTTCTAACTCAACGGGCAAGTGACAAGGTTTCCCAAAATAACTCGATATGGAGACATACCGAGGACAGTCTTGTAAGCGGTCCTGTATGCCCATAAGGCATCAGTTAGTTTGATGGACCAATCCTTACGGTTCTGTCCTACAGTTTTCTCCAAAATGAGTTTTATCTGTCTATTTGTAACTTCAACTTGCCCATTGGTTTGAGGATGATAAGCCGTGGACAACTTATGAGTGATAGAGTATTTACGCAACAAGGCTTCAAAAGCCCTATTGCAAAAATGACTCCCATTATCGCTTATTATCGCACGGGGGGCTCCGAAGCGAGAGATGATGTGCTCTCTTAAAAACTTGATGACAACATGGTTGTCATTTGTCCGTGTTGGAATAGCTTCAGCCCATTTGGAAACATAATCTACGGCTACCAAAATGTACTGGTGACCGTAGGACAGAGGAAAGGGTCCCATAAAATCGATGCCCCAGAGGTCGAAAATTTCGACTTCCAAGATGGGTGTGAGGGGCATCATGTCTCTTTGTGTGATACGACCCGTCATTTGACACTTGTCACAAAGCTTGCAGAAATTATATGCATCCTTAAAGAGAGTGGGCCAGTAGAATCCACTCTGGAGCACTTTCTCAGCAGTTTTCCGTGGACCAAAATGTCCACCGCAAGCTAACTTGTGACAAAATGTCAAAACGCTCTGATGTTCATCCTCAGGAAGGCATCTACGTATGATTTGGTCAGGACAGTATTTAAATAAATACGGTTCATCCCAAAAGAAGAACCGCATTTGGCGCAGAAAACGGTGTTTTTCTTGTCCTGACCAATGAGAAGGTATTTGCCTGGTAGCAAGGTAATTCACTATATCAGCATACCAGGGCTCTCCACACATCTCAAAAATATGCTCGTCAGGAAAATCATCGTTAATCAGTATTCTCTCTTTAGGTGCATTCGGGATTCTTGACAAATGATCTGCTACCACGTTCTCAACGCCCTTTTTATCTTTTATCTCCAAATCAAACTCTTGCAAAAGAAGTATCCAACGAATCAGTCTTGCCTTAGCATCCTTCTTTTGCATCAAGTATTTAAGGGCGGAGTGATCAGTGAAAATTATAGTCCTGGACCCTAGCAGATATTGACGGAATTTCTCCAACGCAAATACAACCGCTAAAAATTCCTTTTCGGTGGTCGTGTAATTGAGTTGGGCATCGTTTAGCGTTCTGCTAGCATAATAGATCACGTGTTGCCTATTATCAATACGCTGTCCTAAAACAGCGCCTATAGCAAAGTCAGAGGCGTCACACATAATCTCAAACGGCTTGGTCCAATCTGGTGCAGATATGATCGGTGCAGAGACAAGTCTACTTTTAAGCTCTTTCCATGACTTTCGACATTCTTCATCAAAGATAAAGGGTACATCCTTCCCTAAGAGATTTGTCAAAGGTCTTGCAATGTTGCTAAACCCTTGAATAAATCTTCTATAGAAACCAGCGTGCCCTAAGAATGATCTAATGTCCTTTAAGCATTGTGGTTCAGTGAGCTTCATTATGACTTCCACCTTAGATTTGTCCACCTCGATTCCTATTCGTGATACCTTGTGCCCAAGTACTATTCCTTGCTTGACCATGAAATGACACTTTTCCCAGTTAAGTGTCAATTTTTTCTCCATGCATCGTTGTAAAACAAGCTTCAGATGGTACAAGCATTACTCAAAAGAATCCCCATAAATTGAAAAGTCATCCATGAAAATTTCCAAAAATTTCTCCACCATGTCCGAGAACAGGCTCAACATGCAACGTTGAAACGTTGCTGGAGCATTGCAAAGGCCGAAGGGCATCCTACGGTAAGCAAATGTTCCAAAGGGACAGGTGAAGGTAGTCTTATCTTGGTCCTCGGGAGCGATTGGGATTTGGTTATATCCTGAATATCCATCTAGGAAACAGTAATATTCGTGTCCCGCCAATCTCTCCAACATTTGATCGATGAATGGAAGTGGAAAGTGGTCCTTACGTGTGGCGGTGTTTAACTTCCTGTAATCAATACAAACTCGAATCTTCGTTGGAAGACGTGTTTGTATCAATTCTTTATTCTCATTTTCCACCACAGTAAATCCAGCTTTCTTAGGCACAGCGTGGACTGGACTTACCCATTGACTATCAGATATGGGATAGATAATCCCATTGTCCAATAGTTTCAAAATCTCAGATCTAACAGCTTCTTGCATAATGGGGTTAAGTCTCCGCTGTGGGTCTCTTTTCGGTTTGGCATCTTCCGTCAGATGAATTCTATGTTGAACAATGGAAGGACTAATCCCTTTGATATCAGCCATGGTCCAACCAATGGCTGCTCTATTTTCCCTTAACACAGTCAGAAGGTCCTCTTCTTGTTGCTTAGTAAGATTTATGCAATGATTACCGGAAAAGATTCCTCCTCATCCAAGTACTTGTACTTGAGATGATTGGGAAGAGCTTTAAGCTCAGAAGAAGAAACAGGATCTATAACAGGTTGCTCATGGTGCAAGGGAAGAATAGGTGTGGAATTAGTAGTCCTTTCAACAGTTGATCCAACAATCTGATCAAGAGTTAGGTCATCCGACTCCAACTCAAACTCTTCTTCAGACTCATACTCAATTTCCTCCACATGTTCACTGGTCAATCCTTCAATCAAGTTCACATCAAAAGACTCATTGCTCACATCCCTTGGCTGCTTCCCTAGATGGAAGACATTCACCTCCTTTGTCATATCTCCGAACGTCAGCCACATTGATCCATTTCTACAATTGATTATCGCATTCGCAGTGGCTAAGAAAGGACGTCCAAGAATGACGGGTGTTTGTGCTCTGTGATTTTGTACAGGTTGTGTTTCTAAAACAACAAAATCCACGGGGTAAATGAATTCCCCGACCCGTATCAAAACATCTGTAATTTCCCCTTGGGAATCTTTACAGAGCGGTCAGCCAACTGAATAGTCATCTGGGTAGGACGAAGGTTGCCTAACCCTAACTGCTGATATACGGAAAAGGGGAGAAGATTGATGCTCGCGCCCAAGTCTAGCAAAGCCCTATTTATGGTGGTCTGCCCTATGATACAAGAAATGGTAGGGCTCCCTGGATCTTTGTACTTCACAGGGATCGGACCATTGAGCAGTTCACTTAAGTTGGAAGCCAAAAAGACTTTCTTAGGGACATTTGCTTTTCTCTTTTTAGTACACATTTCTTTCAAAAACTTGGCGTAGGATGGGACTTGTTGAATGGCATCTAAGAGAGGGACATTGATTTGTACTTGGTTAAATATCTCTCTTATCTTCTCCATGTGAGCATTCATTTTATGATTTGTAAGCCTATTTGGGAATGGGACAACAGGCTTATATGTTTGCTCATCAACTTTCTCTTTTCCTTTAGACTGGGACGTGGATGGTTGTGTGCTTGATGAAGGAATATCTTGCAAAGGCTGGATTGGAACAGAAGGTGGTGGCATTGGCACAGATTTGGGAGAATGATTCGAAACCTTATTATCTACATGTTTCCCAGACCTAAGGATTTGAATGACTTGACATTGGCTTTGGCTGGGTCCCAAGTCTTCAACTTCTTGCAGAGGAAAATGGGCTTTGGGATTGGGCACAGGTTGGCTAGGTAGCATTCCTTTTTGTCTTTCAGTCAAAGAGTTAGCCAACTGCCCTATCTGAATTTGCAATTTGTTCATGTCCTGCTGCTGATTGTTCATCATTGCAGCTTGGGTCTTAGATAAGGTCTCTATCATTTTCTCCAACTCAGAAATTTTCTTGTCTGAAGGATTGGGTGGTGGATGTTGTTGATACTGGGGTTGAAAATTTGCTTGGTATGGCACAGGATTTTGATAGGATTGGAATCTTGGGGGGCTCTGGTATGAATGAACATTTGGTGGGTTCTGGTGATAAGTCGGTGGATGAGACTGAGCAGGGTATTGTTGTGGAAATGGTTGTCTCGGCTGCTCAGGTCCAGACTGACTCCAAGAGAAGTTTGGATGATTACGCTATCCAGGATTATAGGTTTTGGAGTAAGGATTGTAAGTGGGTCTGGTGTATGCGGCATTTGTACTCTCCTGAAATATTTGAGTTTGATAAATTGGACACTCCTCAAACAGATGATTCAGATCATGGCAGTAGGTACAACCCGGATTATCCACAGGTGATGGGTTGACCTGATTCACAGCAGAGTTTTCCCTGGACTCTAGCAATTCAATCCTCTTCATCAACTGAGTTATCTTAGCTTCTGCAGCTATCGAGGATCCTATAGAATGTAAACCAGTTCTGGAAGTTGTGGGTGTGGGTTTCTCAGGACATGACTCCCACTGGATTGTCTTTTCCGCTAAGGCCTCAAAAAGATCCCAACCCTTATCTTCATCCTTCTTTAAGAATTCTCCTTGACACATGGTTTCAAGGAGCGTCTTAGTCTGATAATCAAGCCCATCATAGATAATCTGGCACTGACGCCATTTTTCTATACCGTGATGGGGACACAGGGCTACTAGGTCTTTGAAGCGCTCAAAATACTTCCAAAACGGTTCATTGGCTTCTTGTTTGAACTGCATTATATTCTTCCTCATAATGGCTGTCTTATGGATAGGATAAAACTTTTTAAGAAAGACCTTAACGAAATCATCCCAAGAAGAAATCGAGCTAACTGGGAGATTATAAAGCCACTTCTTAGCGATATCCTTAAGTGCAAAGGGGATGAATCTAAGTCTGACAGCATCATCGGTAAGCTGGGAAATCCTCATCATAAGGCATACTTCTTCAAACTCTCGGATGAAGAAGTATGCATCCTCAGATTCAAGGCCATGGAATCGTGGAAGTGTGTTTATGAACTGGGGCTTCAACTCAAAATTATTTCCATTAGTATTTGGGAGGAGAATACAAGATGGAAGTGATGTGCGGATAGGATAGAACTTGTCTTGCAACGACACGTTGGTAGTCATGATTGTGTCGAGTGGTGGTGTAGGTGGCAGTGTAGGAACTCTCACAAGCCTCGCAGAATTAGGATCTCTATACCACTCTTGCATACAATTACACAATCAACGTGCACCTTTCACACAAGCGGAAAATGAAAAATAACAATCAAGAAAAAGAAAAAAAATCAATCCAAGCTTTCTAGGTTTCCTGGACCTAGACGACTCCTAACGATAGATCGTCCACAAGAGGTTTGGTGTGGACTTTGACTATAAGCAAATCGGCCAGGGAAGGGTAAAGTTGTTGGGAGGTTTTCCGTCAGAGACGTTCCTTAATTAAGTAACCAACAACCTTCGGGCTTTCGGCCCTCAACCCCTTTCCTAGACACCGATTTTACAAAAGTCACTTTCCAACACTTTTCCCCCTTAGGATAATCTTCTAAGTGAGTCCGGATGTCCCTAGGGCCAGCGTCTAGCAATTTTTAATTAGAAGCTTAGGATTGTGAGTACGTGGGGAAAATGGTTTGTGGGCTAAGGAAGGGGTGATAAAATCCCCACCTTATCTTTTTTATGGGATTTGCCTTTAGAATCAATTAGTGCAAGTGTACGATATCAACAAACAAGGGTCACTCAAAGCGTAATTAAATCAAATAATGAGTGAGTCCTAGTCTATATGCTATGCTTACGTACCTTGTCCCACGCGCTCTTCAACAGTAAAAGTAAAGAAATTGAAAGACACGTGCCTAGAGATGCAAATGTCTAAACAATTTTTTTAACTTGCAACAAATTTTTTACTGTTGATTAGCAGATATCAGGTGAAGCAAACAGAATTTAAAATATAGCAGCAGCTGTATTTTGCAGAGAAGCAAGCCCTGCAGAATTATGGTCAGTAGTGAACTCCTCTTTGCCGCAAATCTGCGGCAAAAGCCCAGAAATTGCGGCAATTTGGAGGGATCCTGGTCTCTGCTTTCGAGAGCAGAGGCCCAGGTCCGCTTATATGTCACTGCTATACAAGATTTGCTGTTTCTTCAACCTGTAACCTGCAACAGAGAAGAAACTTCGTATTAGTTCTTCACTTTTCAACCAAAAACCGTTGCTCTCCCCGGCAACGGCGCCAAAAATTGATTGGGAAAAGAGTTGTGTAGAGTATTAGCACAAATATGTAACAAAGAGATGAAGGTTAGAATCCACCTTGGTGCTAAGTCCACTTCACAAATGTATTTAAAGATTGATTTACCCTTTCCAATCTCCGATATAGTAAATGGCTATACCGGGTCGATCTTCCGGGAGAGCTAGCGATGGAAGCGTTACGGTTTTCAAGTGAAGCAAGAAGACGAAGAAACTTCTATGTAATTACACAAGTGCAAGAAGAAAAGAAGTGGTGATTGTGTACATCATGAAAAAAGAAATCAAAAAGAACTTGTGTGAAGTGTGTTGTAAAGAAAGAGAAACTAGTAAAGAAAGTGTTGGAAAAACTTTTAGATGATAAGATACATGGCTAGCTAACTTTACCTCATTGCTAACTTACTATACTCAATGGTGATGCTTTATTGCCTCGTATTGACTCATTGGCAATTGATATAACTTGCTTGTTTGTTCAAGTTCTTTACCTTCTTGAAGATGAGTGTTCTCTTGTTCTAGCTTGAAGCCTCACAATGAGTCATTGGCTCTCTTAGATAGATGTTCAATTGATGAAATCTGGAAGTGACACTCAAGGATGCTAAAAAGAAGATACAACGTTCATTCAAACATTCAAGACATAACAACAACTAGTAGCTTGAAGTAGGGAAGTTGTTCTTACAAGTAGCATATGTAGGTGAACCATCTTCATGTTCCATCAAAGGCTCTTGTTCTAGACAAGGCTCTAAATGAGGCACACATGAGTCATAGGTGGTATGAACAAGCAATTGTCAAGAGAAATCAACTCTACTTTCTTGGTAAGTTATAGAAGTGATCACAATGCAAGTATAAAGATAGCATCATCCAAGGAGATAGAAGTTAGCTAGGCAAGTTCTTAGCTAGCCATGCAATAAAGATTTAGCTAGCCATTACACTACAAACAACACAACTATTCATGAAGTAAAGCAACAAAACACAAGCAATAGAGATGAACTAGAATCAAAGCAAGAATTTAAAGCAAGGTAAAGTAAAGCATACTAGAGTTTGCAAAGAGATGAATGGAGCTCTTTTGATTAATCCTTGGCCACAAGAATGTCACTTCCTTGGTACAAGCTCTCAAACAGCACTCTCTCTCTCACTTTGTCAAGATCTCTAGGAGGAAGAAGATGAAGTCTAAAAAATCTAGGAGAAAGCAAAAATACAAGAATTTTCCCCTATTTTCTTCTCTCTCTTCTCTGTTTTGCGTGTGCAGCTCTGGTTCTCTATTTATAGCCATAAGTGAGAAGCTTCGAGAGTCCTGGCCGTTACCACAAAATCCGGGCTCCAACGGCTTCCAAACGGCCGCAGATCCGCGGGAAAATCCCGAGATTTGCGGCAAAATCTGGGCCGTTGAGCCCAGATTTTCTGTTACGATCTTGTTGTTAGTTGGTTAGCCACGTGGCCTTCTGGAATCTTCAATGGGCGCGCGGATCTCAACTGAATCCAAATTTAAATCTTGGCTCTTTTGGGATTATGGATTTAATCACTTTAATTATTGCTAATTAAAGTGATTAATTGGCTTCTTCTCTTTTAAGTTGTGGACCTGTAAAAATAGAGAAAAAATGGGTAAGAAATCACATATTATTTACAAAATGCATAGTATGGAAGTGGTAAAATATGTAAATATGTAGAACAATCAACAAGCTATATATCTTCCTTGCTCGATAAGTTAAGTTTTATTCTTTTTTCTTGCTTGTGTATGCTGGTTGCAAGATTTTTGATGTATATGTTTTAGGGCATCAATCAAGCAATTATAGAGTGGACTTTTTAACTGCCATAAGGGTGGACTTTTTACTTGTTATGGGAGAAAAATTCGGCCTAGTTATTTGTGGAAGATTTAAGTTATTTTCTTCCTATTCAGATCCAATCATAGACCATCCAAATACAAAATTCAATCTATTTAAGTTGATCACATCATTTAGAGTGTTAAAAAACCAAAAATCATGCAATTTTATGTTTTTTGCCCTATGCATCAAGTATGCATAAAATGGACAATTATGATTAGCAAGTTGTTTAATCTGTGGCATGGGATACAAATTATTGATGTAATATTTTGATCATCATGTAAACACTTTAAAATCCTCGCCCCCCAAATTTTGTTAGGTTTCAAATGTTCAGATCTAAAACTAAATAATGTAATACTTTCACATGTCCATTTTATGGCTATTTGCTACATAGGTTAAAAACTTAAAATCACTCGTGTTTCTGCTTTTAGGGAATGAATGTAGATCATCTTGAATGTACTTTATCTTCATTTTGGTCTTGCTATAACTGGATTTGAATGGGAAGGATTTGGTTCTAAGTCCCATCGGAAGTCCCCAGGTCTTAAAAAGGGAAACACAACTGATATAGGAGAGACTCTCTCCTATGTTGTTGGTGGGATAGATCTCAGCGCCAAATCTAGAGCTTAGTAATAAAAACAAAGAAAGAGTCAATTTTGTAAAAACTCTTTACTTTCAAAAGGGAGATCAATTAACTCAACTATTCATCTCTCTGTATATATAGAGAAATAGAGACTTGTGTCATTCCGAAAGGATTCGAGGCCGAATTCTTCCCACTCAAATATGACCCTACAACATCCGAATGTAAGATCCATTTCGTTGAAGTTGATCTACATTATTTCAAGTAACTAAAAATCATGTATTTTGATTACCTTTTGCCAATCCATCAAGTAGGCGCAAAATGGACGGCTGAAAAAAGTATATTGCTTAGATCTACGTCTTTAGACATAAATTCTAGATCTGATCATTTTATTATGATTTAAATATTTAAAAACCCTCACACACCATTTTTTGTTAGATTTCATATATTTTACACCGTTAAACTAACACTATTTCGGCCATTCATTTTGCGGCTACTTGATGGATGGACAAAAAGTATTCAAACTACATGATATTTTGTTTTTAGTTACTTGAAATAATGTAGATCAACATCAATGGAGTGGGTCTTGCATTCAAATGTCATAGGGCTGTATTTGAGTAAGAAAGTTTCGCCCTTGAATTCTTCCGAAATGACAAGTCTATCTCTCTCTCTATACTCACACACACACACACACACACACACATATATACACACACACATACACACACACATACACACACACACACACACATATATATTCTACATCCTAGGACAATGCCTCTGCTTCCCCCGTGGCGTGAAACAACCGTGATCTGGTTTGGATTAATGATGCTTACCGTTTCTTACCTCTGCCCATGAATTTCAAAGTTGCAAAGACAAAGAAAATGTCGTCATCATCAAAAATGAACTTCATTTTTTTTAAGAAATATACTTTAAAAAGTTAAAAACAAAAAAATATTACAATACTTTTTCACCAACAAAAGAAGACTTAATTGACACTTTTTTTTGATTATCTTAAAAAGGATATAAGCAAAATGATGATAAGTATTCTCTACAGTAGCAAGAAGGCCCTAGAATACATCTTAATGCTATCTACGAAGTTTTTGAGATAATGTGAGTATGATTTCTTATGGTTTTATCATGTTTTGGTGTGTTCAGGATCATGAGAAATCTATGTATCTTTTGATATGTCACCCTCTTTGTTCCATATGCAGCATATCCAAAAGTTTCATCTTGTTCCAGACCTTTCTTATGCAAACTATGGAAATTATATGTGAGTACGTAATTCTAAGATTTGAATCCTTATCCTTCAACCCATTTTATCACTCACACTTGCGTTTGCTAAGGTTCATTGACGATCTTTCCTGTAACTATGGATAAGGGGTGGTAGCGGGTCCTTACCACTCCGCTACCATCGGTCTCGGATTGCGGGGCAATGTTGGTGTTGGGTTTGTTCTTGGGTTGATTAAGAGAGAGATTGGGGAGGATTGGGTCAGTCAATTGAGAGGGGGAGGGGGAGGGGGAGGGGGAGGGGATGGGTTGGGAATCGAGAAAGAACAAAGGGGGGAAGTTGAGTTAATTGATCTCCCTTTTGAAAGTTTTTTTTAAATAAAATTGACTATTTCTTTGTTATTATTACCCAACTCTAAATCTGCAATTGAAATCTAGGCACATTAGCAACATAGGAGGAAGTCTCTCATGTGTCAGTTGTTTTCATGGCACAAAGTCGCGTTCTCGGTCACTGACTCGGCGGGCACTAAGATGCATCGGTCGCAGCGTCTCGCATCGGTCTCGGGCGATACGCGCAAAAGGCTACATGGACAAATCTTGAAAACTTCATTATTCTAGCTTTCATTTCTAGCTAATCACAGGTGAATAATGCATCCTATTATAATCTATCTAGATTAGACAAAAACAAAAAAAGAAAAAAGAAATGATTAAAAGATAGTCTCTGTGAGAGAGACTATCGGGTGGAGGGGGGAAAGAGCCTTCTTTTAAATATCAGCCGAATCGGTCGAGATATCATCTAATATCCCCTTTTTTTCCTGCTACTGATACGATATGGGGAAATCTTCACCATATCATTTGCAGCAAAAAACGGCCGTTATTTGAAATAGCGGCCGATAAGTCGCCCGATATCGGCCAATAAGTCGCCTGATATATCGCCCGATATGAAATAACTTATTTATTGCACGACTTCGTGCAAATGTTCATTGTTTTTTACTGTCTTTGTATGCATATTACATCACTTTTATTAGGTAGATGATATCTGACACTAAACTAACTTTGAGTTATCAATATTTCATTATATATAATGTCTGATATGAACGTCGGATATGTGCACATATCCCCAATATCTCCCCTGATATCCGATATCCGATATGAAAAACCCACATCTGATATGATCCCGATGTCCGATATTTAGAACCTTGGGAAAGGCAGACAGAAAAAAAGAGATCAGAGGGCGGGAGGGGAGAGAGTGATCAATGGGTAGGGAGAGACAGACAGTGGGTGAGGGGGAGGGAGAGATAGAGAGAGATTGGAGGGAGGGAGAGGAGAACAGAGGTAGAGAGAGGAAAGCGGAGGGAGGGGGAGAGAGATATGGACCTGGATGCGCGCTGCGACATCGAAAGCATGGGCGAGCGGCTGTGGCGGGCGCGAATGGTCGACGACAGGTGAGCCGATGAAGGAGTTAAGCCCTAAATCTTCCCGTTTCTTTTTTTTTTTTTACCTTTTTATACTGGACTGACTTGGGGTCGACTCGGCCTCGACTTGGTTGACTTGACCGAGTTAATCCCAGTCGTATTGGGTCTCGGCCGATTCGATCGAATCGAGGCCGTGTCGGTCCGGTCAAAAATTGGGACCCAGGACGACTCGCGTCTCGGTCTTGTCGTGGCGCCCGCCTAGTCGGAGACGACTCGGTCGAGTCATCTCTGACTCGGTCGATCCTTCGAACCCTGGTTGTTTTCCTTTTCACTCTCCCCCTCTATATATATATTTGAAAAGTAAAATATTTCATTGACATACATATCCTAATCTATAGCTCCATTTCCTGCCTAAGTTTGAAGAGATGGGAGATGACCACAGCCGTCATCCAATATTAGCAAAGACAAGTAAGAGACCATATCATAGGACATCACAAATTACAAGCCCTGACATTTCCTTAGTACATATTGCCTCCTACATGGTCATGATACTCAGTACCCTTATAAAACCTGACAGATTCTCACATTGGACCCTAATACAAAAACATTGCCAATAATTATGGGTTAATACTTCGATAATCTAATACATGGCATAACTTGCCAAGTTTGACAGCTGCTGCTGCTGCTGAAGACTGATACTCAGATGCCTGACAGAAATCTCAGCAGCTGTTATCTGAGCAACTGAGCACGAGTTGGCAGAAGAACTGCTGGTGCAGCTACTAAAACTACAAGCTCTATTGTTACTTTGGTTGCTGCTGCTGCTATTGCTACTAAGCTAATACTCATATACATAGTTGATGTTGTAGCTACTGGCTTTGCAGCAACTGCTGCAACTGGACTGATTTTCTGATACATATAGAATGCTTGGCTGCTGCTGCTACTGAAATTGGTGTTGGCAGTAGAGCCGGGGAAGGTAAAGTATGGGTGACAGTAAACTTCTTAATCACAGAAGTTACTTTTGAAAAAATCGTACTATCAGATTTAAGGGTTTCAATAAGAACTCCATCATTGATGGCAATCTTTAATAGATTTGGATAATTGACAGCAACATGTTCATAACCTTGGCATTTGTGACACTTAATTGTGAGATAAATTTTGAAAAAGTCTTTTTCAGTGTTGCTTTTACTGTTATCAGAATTTTCTTTGACTTTGCTAACTGTGGGGATCACACTAGGAAAACTACTTTTCGAGTTTTGCTTGAAAGAATTCATGATTCATAGTTGGTTATCAATTTAGCTATGATATCATCAAGTGTTGGTTGAGCTCCTTAGTTTGGTTTGAGGGAGTGAATTTGGCCGGTGGGGATGAAAGTGTATTAAACCTGTGGGGTTGAACAGATGGAGGTGGATAAACTCGTAGAAATATGGTGGATACATATTTAGTGATGAGTTTGTCCTTCATATATTCCTAAGTTTCAATCGGTTGAGTTCAGACTTTCCTGTCTCTTCCAAATCTGTTCAGTATCTGCTAGCTTGTCCAGTCAGTTTCGTGATAGCGAACCTGATTTTCTTAAATTCAAAAGTGGGTATCGGTTAAAGTACATGTCCATGCTTTATAACCAATTTAGAAAAACTTGAGGAATTCTTAAATAACCAGAATAATCCATACGACCATAAAAGTAGATACATCCATGATGGTAGTGTGAAATTTGCAATTTTTATTTTATTTTATTTTTTAAATGTAAGAAAGCAGTAAAGTTTCCTAACAAGTGCTTACAAGATGTAGAAATGAGAGAATTTTTTTTGTTTTTTGATTTTTTAATTTTAATTTTTCTTTTTTGAATAAAATCTAAACTAAATGCAATCAAGTAAATAAACGTGACTAAAATGCAAATCCTATCTAACTGTGCTTGATACCAAATTGATGTGAAACGGTGACGTGTGTGTAGAAATCAACAACAAATACTCAATCATGCTTCACCAATATGAAATGATCGTTGGTAGGAAAAGATTAAAACTTATAATCTAGCAAATTATTTATCAGATTAACATGCCAAGAAAAATTCAGTTTCAATCGTGAATCAATTCAAGGTAATATATTATGCGACAAAAGATTCCACGATCAGGATTAAAGCTACTGAATTCAAATGCAAACAGATACACATAAACTCACATTTGTGAACAACAGTTAAATCGATAAAAACTCAGAGATTAAAATATCAGACTCGAAATAATCAATTTAGATAAGAAACGCACTGTAGTGGTCAATTTTTGACCTCTTCGAGATCACACCACATGTCCACTCAGCACCAAACATGCGAGTGACACGTAGCTACTTCCAGAACCTCTGACCGGGAGTGCCCATTTGATCCAAATCCCGAGCGACTCATATAATTAGAAGAAAGAGATAGAATTAGTTGTGAGAATCTCTATCTATTATAAAAATTCCTATTTGAACTCGATAGTTATACCTCAGGAACAGATCAACCATATCAACAGTTGAACGCAGAGAATCAAATAAAGATCGACTCTCACCCGATCAATTCTAAGCCGGATGTTTAGCTCTAAACTGCCTCCGAGATAAGGGGCTAAGTATTCAAACAAAGTTGAACTCTATAGTCTTATCTAAACAGACACAACATGTATATATATAAATCCCTTTTAATGCGGAAGAGGACGAAAAAATGAGCCCAAAAACTCGAGCACGCCAGAGAAGTCCATTGTAAACGCCATTATTATAGTAGAATTTCTCTGAGGTTTTATCCTATCGGGTTTCCACGTTATTCTATGTGTTTGCGTTGGCTTTTCTGTGATTTGATTATATTCACTACATTATTTTGGTGTGTGGATTAATTCCTTAAGAAATCACCCACAATATTTGGTGCTTTCATTGAGAGGGCTGTTTTGTTAGGGATGGAAGGAAGTAAGAAAGTAGTAATAGTTTTCTTTGAAACTTGAGAATTGGTTGGTAAGTTTTCTGGTGTTTGGATGTTGGGAAATGTGGTTTGGAAAATGTTATCTTTTTCAGTGTTTGGATGGTAATGTGAAAGTAATAGTAAAAAAGTTGACCTCAAAATAATATTAAAATAAAAATTAATTAAGAAAAATAAAATTGAATTGTAATTAGAATGCAAGTGATATTTACATGATTACAAAATTAACTGTTTTGAGCTATAACTTATTACAAATGAGATTTACATGATCACAAAATTAACTGTAGCACCCTAGAAGTGAGGAAATGGTTGTGTAAAAGAGAAAAGAGAAAAGGAAAAGAGGCTTTCTCATTTTCTTTTTTTGGTGTTTGGATAGATAGGGAAGTGAGAAATAACACTTCCTCATTTCCGTACTTCCGCCCACTTCCTTGAATCTAAACAGCCCCGAGATCCAGGATCTCTCCCTACCAATATCTTTCCTCAAAATAACCATAGCATCCAAGAACGCCACCTGACATGACGTCAACGCTTCTGAAAAATTTGACCCATCGGTTCTTTCTCTTTGGAACTTGTCCAGATGGTGTCGACTGCGAGATGGTTGGGCGAGCACTGGGCAAAGGCCGACAACGAGTGGGAATTAGTGGTCATCCATTGTGATACTGTAAAATATGAGTGAGAAGTGATAAAGCAGGTCAACAATCAGTTGCTCACGTAGATAAATGTTCTTCAAGAGGCGCAACAACGGGTCATCGAGTTGGGTGCCAAGTAGATTCAGATGGACAACTCCCCTGAGGTCAACCAACATCCAACAGCCCTAACGACCTACGTTTCAAGCTAAACAAGATGCACTCCAATGTAACCAATCCGCTTGGGGACCCCGAAAGCCTCCAAGTCGATAGCTCAAAAAAGCGTGCATGGGAACATCACGCCCAACTCACAAGAATGCTTCCCTGACAATGGCAAAGACCGAGGACGCCTCAGTCTTTACCCCTTTGAAGTTGTCGATTGACCAGATTCTTCACATCATCAAGCATCAGCCATGAATAAAGCTTCCTAAGATAGCCAAGCATGACACATATTTCCTAGAAGTAGGGAACTGTTCTTTTCACGGTAGTTGGGGACATGCCACCCAGCATTGCTGGGCCCTCAAAAGATATCTCGAGGACCTAGTTCAATATGGATAACTGGACGAGTTCATCCTTGATGTAGAGGGAGATTGTGAGGTCAGAGAATCCCCTGCCGAGACTTAAAAACTAATTTGCAAACTACACTTAATGCAACCAACGAGTGTAGCTGAATTCCCGGTGAAGGGCTCTGGACTAACTCCTCTTGATTCCTCTGAATAAGAGTTGAGGCGCTATATGAAGCTCTCGTGGTTAAGCACAAGTGAGGCACACACAAACAAGCCAAGCATATATGTATGATATGACAATATGAATGATGCAAGGCACAAAAAAGAGAGAGAGTTAAAATTCAATGGATCAAACGCAAACAACAAGATTTGTTTCGAGGTTCGAGCACCGAGCTCTACGTCCCCGCCTTCACCGAGAAGGATTTCCAATCCACTAACTTGTCCACCTAGGACTCCCACACAGGGAACCTCTACCGAGGATTTGGGGCAAATACAACTGGGAGTACTTAACTCATGCATAGCAATAAACATAAGATATATGCAATGAATACTATACATGAATATGCATTTACATGCATAAAACAATGAAATATATAAAACATGTTCTTGATACCAAATGAAAGGTAAAACTTTATTACCAAATGAAACTTGCTTTTGATACCAAAACAAATTATTTCTTCTTCATAAACATGTTCTTTTAAATAATGTTTTTGATACCAATATTAAGTAATGCTCTTGATACCAATAAAAAATAAACTAATAAGAAAAATAAACTATGTTTCTCAAAACATAAAACAAACATGCATATAAAACATGCATATAAACTCAAATACTTCTCCCCCTTTTTGTCAATCATCAACAAAGGGGTCAAAGAAAACAATAAAACATAATGTTCTCCCCCTTTTTGTCTAAAACAAAAATGATATCAATAAGGGGTGAAATCAAAAACCAATATGATACCAATTAAAAATATATCAATGTAGTACATTATGATACCAATTGAAAGTGATCATATAAAAATTTGAGAAATGCTAATATCAATTGAAGGTAAATAAGGCATTGAAAACAAATCAACATTTTTATACCAAAATGAAAACATATTAGATAAACTTGATACCAATTGATAGTAAAAACAAATTGATACGAATTGTAAGTAAACAAATAACATCTTGATACCAATTGAAGATATTTTTCTTTATTAGCATATGATACCAAATTAAAAATCAATATTTAATTTTTCAATCACTTTTCATCATAAAGTATGGGAGTGGAATACAAAGCCAATGGTAAACCAAATACCAATTGAAAGATAAAATACGAGTTTTCTCCCCCTTTATGAAATACCAACTAAAACGATGCATAAGCTTGATACAAAATCATATATATGTATGAAAAATTAGATACCAATCGAAATTGATACTATTTGGAAGAGTAATCATACATATATTAAAACATATATGAGTATACAAGAGAATGTCAATATTGATACCAATTGAAAAGATCCAATGATACCAATTGAAACAACAATAATATCAAGTGTATATCTCATAATCCTATCCACCCATTTCATGCACACGTTTAAAAGAATTTTCAATAATAACATACAAGGCATGGTCGCCCAACTAACCGCCCGTAAATGGATAGGGTATTCAAAAATAGGTTTGAAAATATAGTATGTTTGAAAACTCTACCATGTGAAGAATACGAACTAGTTAAAAAGAAAAATTTGTAAACTAGTATGAAATCTTTCAAGCAAGGAATAAAACAAAAATATTTTTCATGAAACATGAAACTCACATGATAGCCAACACTCAAAGTCAATGAAGCATGAATATGACTCATGAAAATAAAGCAAGAGTAAATAAGAAAGGTGAGTGTACAAATAAAATGTGAAGATTATAATCATGAACGGTAGACAATAAGCTCAATTAAAATTCCTTTAAACATGAAAACATGAAAATCATCAAAACTAAATTTTCATTAAAACAATTTATACTTCAAGGCATATGTGTGTTTTGACAAAACAAGAAGTATACATACATATCCCTAAACACAATTGAGTCCATAATAAAGATTTTCATGGCAAACAAATGACTCAAGGGGTATACATGTATATCTTAAGGTTTGGCAAAATAGACATATACATGAAGTGAAAACACAAGATCATGAAAACATGGATAAAATAGGAATACAAGTCAAATGTATGAATCATCAAAACTAGACTATACTAGCACATCTAATGGGTACAAATGAGCGTTCAAGCACAAACATATAATGATCTATTTGTGGCCCTCTATATGTACAAGTATATATCCTAGTTTTAATGAAACCAAACATTTAAACAAGTAATCAAAACATGAAGCATCAAAACAAAAATCATAAGCATCCATATGATCATTATGTATATGCATATGCATTAGATCTAGGACATACATATTAGTTTAAAACAAAGTGAGAACACAAAGATATACGTCCATATTAAACATGGGTGTCTCAAATAACTAAACATGTATATCACTAATCTAATAAACATGGCATTTATCATACTAATCAAAATATGCTAATAATGAATAAAATGAAAAGCATGTAAACAATGAATGAGAGTAAGAGAGCGTTACCAAACCAATAAGGGCAACTCTCCAAGTCTCGAAAACACAGTGGTCCTCCCACCAAACTTCCCTTGAAAGTGATGCATCCAAATAGTCCACATGAAGCTCGGAACGCATCCACCTCAAGGCACCATAACTCTCACGTCATGTGAGAGCCCACACCTACATCAAATACAATAGGGTGGTCTTTGGTACACATACTCTTTTGGGTCCATGGGGGTTAGTTCCTTTCCTAACCCAAACAAATTTATTTGCTAAATTTTCATCATGTATCTTATCATAGCAAAATCTAGCAAGGTGTCCCTTACGTCCATAATGTGTACAAGTGTACACATGAGCATACAATGTGTAATGGATGTGACCGTGGGAAGCATGTGTATGCCATGGATGATGTGCATGCAAAGATGGAATTTGTTTCTTTCGAAACAAAGATTCCAAACGTGTATGACTCAAAACACAATGGCTCAAAGTGGAGCCCAAACAATCCATATTCTTCTTTATTAAATTTATATCATTTTCAATTAAAGAAGAAGTGTGACATGCAATAGGTGAGCTAGATGGTGAAGCTACACTAGTATGGCAAACATGTGAATCTATATCATTTTTTAAAGATTCATTTTTCTTTAAACAATCTTCTAAATCCTTTGAAATAGACTTAATTTTTATTTTCAAGGATTCATTTTTTTTACAGCAAAATCAAGTTTTGAAGTTATAACTTTATTTTTCTTCAAAACTTCATTGCAATCATTTATAGATTTTAAAAATTCATTTTCCTTCAGGGCAAGTTCAAGCTTAGATTTCAATGAATCCCTCTCATTAGAAATCTCCACTTTCTCTTGCAAAACCAAGTCTAGTTTCGAAAGCAAATATTTATTTTCATTGTTAAGTCCTAGATTTTTTCTTTTTCAAAAGATAATATTTTTCCAATAATTTTTCACACACAATAGATATTTCTTCATTTAAGGCATTGGCATCAACATAATCATCACATGAAGAACTAGTATCATCACTATCTAATTGAGATTCCGAATATACCTCAAGGGAGTCATTCCCTTGGACCATGTAGCATTGTGGCTCAGATTCTCCACTAGATTCATCCTCCGTTGGATTGGTAATTGAAGCTTAGAGGTGGTCAACTTGTTCCACACTACAAAGGCGGAATCACAGTTAGAAACAAGCATAAGATATTCTTTGTTAAGCATGCTTCTAAGTGCCTCAAGGGCTTGTGCATTGGCCTCTATATGCTTGCTATCATTAGAGTAGGATTTCTTGGTAATAGCAAGGTAAACATGCAAGCCTAGAGTTTTTAGGTACATGGACCTAAATTTCCACATGTCAATGTTGGAAACATCAAACATGGGAGGTGACAAGCAATCCATGAGTATGTGCAAACAATATATGTGCAAAATGCAAATGATAGATTAGCAAACCAAGATCTCACTCCTAGGTGGTTAAACCAAATATCAGGAGCGTAGGCTCTGATACCAATTGAAAGTACACCTAGAGGGGGGAATAGGTGTACCGCTAATCTAATGAACTAAATGTGAAAATTAAAAACTAATTTGCAAACTACACTTAATGCAACCAACAAGTGTAGCTGAATTCCCGGTGAAGGGCTTTGGACTAACTCCTCTTGATTCCTCTGAATAAGAGTTGAGGCGCTATATGAAGCTCTCGTGGTTAAGCACAAGTGAGACATACACAAACATGCCAAGCATATAAGTATGATATGACAATATGAATGATGCAAGGCACAAATAAAGAGAGAGTTAAGAGTTAATGGATCAAACACAAACAACAAGATTTGTTTTGAGGTTTGAGCACCGAGCTCTACGTCCCCGCCTTTATCGAGAAGGATTTCCAATCCACTAACTTGTCCACCTAGGACTCCCACACAGGGAACCTCCACCGAGGATTTGGGGCAAATACAACCGGGAGTACCAAACTCCTCTCTCAACCAATACAACCTCCACCGAGGCAACACAAACACCACCTCACACAAGAGGGGTAGGCCCTTTGCCAAACAACGAATAATCCATCTCACACTTGAGGGATACAAATCCAACACCAACTCCACCTCACACTAGAGGGAGTAAACCACAACCTCAACCTCTACCAAAGAGGGAGTAAACCATAATCTCTACCTCTACCAAAGAGGGAGCAAACCACCACTCCAAATCAACCTCTACCCAAGAGGGATACAACAAATAGGAGGGTACAACAAAGTGGTCTATCTCAACCACAAACAATTTTCCCACAAATAATGATCCTAATAGAATAGGATAGGAGATATAGCTCAAGTGTGGAAAATAAAGATTTTGGAAACAAAAACACAAAGAAAAGTACTTGGGAAAACAACTTGTATTTGATAGAAATGAAGAACTAAGCAAATATCCTAAATCCAAATTTTCTTTGATTTTTTCAAACCCTAAAAACAAATAAGATGAATCCTTTTTGGCTCTAAAACCCTTTTAAAAACTTGTATAAAAACCTCTGTAGAAGGGAGAAATTTTTGCTCTAAAAATCTTGGTGAAAATCCCAAACAATTGGGGTTTAAATAGGCCTCCAAAGAAACTAGCCGTTGGGCTGATCTGTCAGCCTTGGCGGCTGGCGGTCGACCGGCCCGGTCGACCGCCAACAGTCAAAAATTTGACCGTTGGAGGCTAGCGGTCGACCGCCCGATCGACCGTCCCAATCCAGAGAGCAAATGCTCTCTGGCCGGTCGACCGCCCGGTCGGCCGTGCCTAGCTAACGGTCGACCGCCCCCACCCGAGAGTGGGGTGCTTGCAGTCGGTCGACCGCTCAGTTGACCGGCTCAAGTAGCTGGTCAACGTGCACAAGCTTGTGCACGTCGGTCGACCGGTCCGGTCGACCGACTCTGGGTCCGGTCGACCGGCCCGGTCGACCGCCAGAGCCTAGCAGGCACTGTTCTGGGACAGAAAAACTTGGTTAAAAATATTCTAAAAAAATCCCATAAAATCTTTAAAAGTCCACAAAAATAGTTTTAGCATAATACATTGAAATACAAACTTGTGTGAAAAATTTCAACACAAATTTCAAACATTTTGAACCATTTTTGTGTTATGAAAATTTCACCGAAAACCAAAACCTGTTTTTTTCCAAACTTAGATTTTTCAATAGGAAATCCGTTTTTCCAAAACTAATTCAAATACAAAAACTTGATTCTTAAAAACTTTTAGGCATGTTGCATATGGACATAAGTCAAATATACATGAAACATATACATATCCATGTTTTTGACTTTAATTCAAAAAATACTTTTTGTTAAAACACAAAACCTAAATACATGAATAGGTATGTCAAACTAAGTTTATTTAAGACATGAAGCATACATGTATATAGAACACATCTAATATACATTAAACCATGTAAACTTGTTATGAATCTATCTATTCATGAAAACCAAGATCGGTTAAACCAAAAACCAAAACCAAAACATGAAAACTAGAAACACGTGTGTGTGTTGTGAACTTGAGCATATCACACTATTCTAATCTTTACAAATGGATCTAAATATAAAACTAAACTAGGTACCGATGTCTTCTTGTAAAACTCCGTCTTCAAGTCGACTCGATCCAAACCGTGATCCACCGAGCTTGACTCCAATGAGTGCTATATATGATCTTGATGCTCGGGCTCTGGAATCACCATGTGAAAGGCTTCAAAACTCCTTTGTTGAAGCTAATCACCTACTATATCTTGATTAATGATCTGAAACTAAACATCACAAGATTATTAGTAAACATAACTACATGAGTTAATCATCATCAAAACTAGAGTGGAAGGCCTCTGGGCCAACAACTGTCGATTAAACATCTCGCTCATTGACAACATTTGGGACAAGAAGACCCCGGCAGACAAGAAGACCCCAAACAGGCAACGGAATTCTTCTTACTCAAAACGATAATACGTGTTAAAACCATGTAATATCCAATGAAGTTATGTAGATTCTTTTACTTTGATGTTCATTGTCTTCTCTAGTATGAAAAGCTCAGTCAACAGGCTTATACGGGTCCTAACCCGATGACTACAAATTATGACTGCTCAGAGTCAGCCTAGACAGGTTCTTACCTTGATGACCACTCGAGTGAGTCAACAACCTATACATGTCCTACCCTGACGGTTGGAAAATAGTTCCCGCGATTATCCCTCGAGGAGCCCCCTGAAAGACGGAGAATCACCACTATAACTGATCTTAGTCAGCCTAGACAGGTTCTCGCCTTGATGGCACTCGAGTGAATAAAAAGGATATATGGGACTTGCCCACTATGACTGCTGGAGTTAGCCTAGACAGGGACTCGCCCACTATGACTGCTCGGAGTTAGCCTAGACAGGTTTTCACCTTGATGGCTACACGAGTAAGTCAAAAGCCTATACGGGTCCTACCTTGATGGCTACAAGAGAAAAATAGCCCCCGCGGCTATCTATCGAGGAGCCTTCTGAAAGATGAAGACTCGCCCATTATGACTACTCAGAGTCAGCCTAGACAGGTTCTCATCTTGATAGTCACTCGAGTGAATAAAAAAGATATACGGATCCTACCCTGATGGCTACAAGGGAAAAAAATCCCCCGGAATTATCCCTTGGGAAGCCCCTAAAAGATGAGAAATCGCCCACTATGACTGTTCGGAGTCAGCCTAGACAGGTTCTCACCTTAACAGCCACTCGAGTGAGTCAAAACCTATACGGGTCCTACCCTGATGGCTACAAGGAAAAATAGCCCCCATGGCTATCCTTCGGGGAGCCCCCTAAAAGACGGGGACTCGCCTACTATGGCTGCTCAGAGTCAACCTATACAAGTTCTTACCTTGATGACCACTCGAGAGAGTCAACAGTCTATATGAAAACCTAACTTGTAGACTACAGGGGAAAAACAGCCCATGCGGCTCTCTCGAGGAGCCCCTAGATGGATCTTCACCCTGACGGCGAATTTTCGATTGACCCTCCAAAGGACGGATGTTACAACATATCTCAAAACATGAAGCCTCCCCCTTCGGAAGGATTCTTTACTCGGGAAGTACATGCCAAACCACTTTGAATGTTTCAGAATCAAATCAGCATCCCGAACAAACACAACAACAAAGTAAACAGAAAATTTAAAGGCATAACACAAGAGCGCCAAGTGCGACGATTCAAATACTCAAAGAAAATGGCGGACTTATCTTGTTCCATTAGATCTTACAAAAGGGGGAGCTACTTAACTCTGCCAGGGACTACCGCCTCGGCCCTCTAACAATCTGTGAGGTCTCCCACGCCAGTCGCCAAAGCTCCCAGCTTGATCAGTCAGCTTCCCCGATTGGTTATCCGAGCCCCCGGGTGGAAGCCAGACCATCCTCCAGAGCCCTCTGCTGGACGGCTCGAGTTAAGTATTATGATTGAAGAGCGCAACTCTGTGTCTCTCCAAGCAGCGTATCATGATCCTTTCAAAGCTCGTCATAACGATTCGACTGACAAGAATCTCGGCTCTCAATTCCTCACATCCTTATCCCGATTTTCTAGTTATTTTTTAACAAATGGACTATGCGCTTGAGCGACAGCTCTCCGCATGCTTCTTATTGATCTGCTCCCGAAGAGATCTCCGACTGGGCTGAAGCAACCTTCCCCTGCAGTTCAGACACCTTCCATGCCTTTTGTAACTCCTCAAGCCTGCTCAAGCATATTTCAAAATCGCAGTCTCGGCCGTCAACTCGGCAGGCACTGAGACGGATTGGTCTCGGTGTCTCGGATCGGATTCAGGCATTACGCGCAAAATGCTACGTATAAAGCTGAAAAATTCTAAAAAAATCACGACAAATCTTAAAAATATATAGACAATAATATTCACGTTTCATATGTTCAAAACCTATCACCTAGCACACTCAATATAAAGCGAAAGCATAAATACACGCATTGTCGGGAGAAATATATCAAAATACATGCATAATATGGTAAATTGCACAAAATACATTAGTAAATACCTACTGATGTAGTCATTTCCACATTGAATTCCGATAAGGCACAAACTCATCATTATCATAATCCCCGCGATAAGTATAAAACTAGGTGTATAGTTTTCATAAGGATTATAGTATGTTTATCTGTGAGATCCAGTAGGTTGAGATGATTGGCTAGAGGATCAGACATCAGAGTAATATGGCAGTGAGTGTTGTGCAATGTCAGCTCCATAGTAATAATACCTAAAATCTCGATATTTAGTGCTGCTAGTAGAATATTCACCTGAGCTAGAATAATCAGTGCTAGAATGTTGGCCTGATGTCAAACCCAATCCCTGTAAGTGACCTTCAAGACTATGATAATCATGTGAGTAGTTATCATGTCCACTCAAATAATCATCACTAGAACTTAAATCAACCAACCAATTCAAACGCCTACGTTGTTGCGAAATCCCCACTCGGCCTACATGATCTGTACTTTGTGTGGAATAATACTCTAAATTCCATGTCATAGCACCACCTCATTGGCTTCCACAATACTATGAGTCTCTTCATCATTACCGCCATCATCGCTATAACCTTCATCATCATCATCATCACTACCGTTACCGCCATAACCGCCATCATCATCACCCCCGTTACTGCCATCACCGTCGTCATCATCACCACCATCACCGCCACTTTCGTCACTACGACGAATACCTTCATCCTTCCAACTTAAGTCATCTAGTGGTAACATTGGTTGTTCTCCTTTCGGAATTCGCTCATCCAATATATCATCATTGAAAATATCAATTGAGTTGTAATAATCATCAGTGACGCTTTGGCATGTTAAGTTTTTTACTCGCAACCGTATTTTGTAATGCACAAGCACTATATTATGCAACTTTTTCATTGCCAATCGGTTGCGCAGTTTTGTATGAATCAACAATCACGTGCTCTAATTTCTTTCACAACCCGATGAAAAACATGTTTGACTTAAAATTTTGATGGCAATTTTCTACAGATTGGGAGCTTCTTCACCATAGTTAATCCATCAAAGAGATTGTTGTACTGTTCTACTAGTCAGTGAGCTTTCAAATTCTCCAACTCCATCCACAAATATTTTATCTGCGAGAATCTACATTATTAGTGTTAATATTTGCATAACATTATATTGATTGAATAAATAAATTATTAGATAGCTTACATCATTAATAGCTCTTGCTTGTTTATTCAAATTCGGCTTCAATCTTTTAATGGCCTCCTTTAATCCATTTCTCACTCTAGAAGTGAAGAAAAGGTTTTTGAATATTTGAGTGCTAAATTTAAAAAATATGTTGCAATAATGTAAATACATGATTTTTATGATATCTTATTTGAACTCTACAATTATAGCTCGGGAACAGATCAACCATATCAACCATTGGATGTAGAGAATCAGATAAAGATGGACCTCCCCGATGAATTTAAAGCCGAATGGTTAGCTCTAAATCACCTTCGAGATAAGAGGCTAAGTATTCAAACAAAGCTGAACTCTATAGCTATATCTAAATAGACACAACTTGCATAAATGATAGATCCCTTCCCATGTGGAAAAGGACAGAAAATTGAGCCCAGAAATCCCTAGCACACTAGAAAAGTCCATTGTAATCGCCATTATTATAGTGAAATTTCTCTCCGTGGTTTTCTCCCATTCGATTTTCCATGTAACTCTCTGTGTTTGCATTGGCTTTTCTGTGATTTGATTATATTCACTACATTATTTGGTGGATTAATTTCTTAAGAAATTACCCACATGCACCTACTGAGGATCAGATGTGATCTCAATGTCCTTGTGATAATTATAGATATGTAGGGCTGCCTCCATGAATCCAACACTTCGAACCGTGCATGCTTTAGACTCCGGTGAGAGTTACGATCGAAACAAATCTTACATACTTTAATGGATTGTGGCAATCAATGTTGTAGAAGCCGAGGTACTGTAGCATTGGGCTACTGTAGCGAATTATTGTAGCATCGTATTGTAGAGCTTACTACTGTAAAGAATTTTTTTTATATATGAGGAAAATTTTATAGAGAATTAGAAGAAGGGTTTTTCTAATTTTTTTTTGTGAAATAGAAATTAAAACTTTGGATTGGAGATCAATGAGAGAATTGAAACCATAGAGAATTGAGTTTATAGATGTTAGGTTTTTTGTCTTGCTTTTTCAAGAAGAGATGATGGTCTAAGAAAATCTCATTGAGTTGAAGAAGATGATGGCTTGAAGTAGAAGCAAATTAAGATGAAGTAGTTTTCTTTTCAGGTGATTGTGAGTTTCTTTTTCAGGAGGAGTATGAATATGATTTAATTCCTATTCAATGAAGGCTTATTTCTAAAGATGAAAGGGTTTAGAATCCTTCTAGATCAAGGAGATCAATTCCTAAAAGGATTGATCAAGATTCTTTAACCATCCAAAGACCAAGATCATCTCATAGTCCAAATAGGAGTTGTATTATAAAATCCTATAAATAAACATTGTAACTAAGCATTGTAATTGTCTCAACAAAACAAGTCTCAAGGAGTTTCTACAACAGAGAATCTCAAGCAAAAAGACCAGATTAAGCTAAGAAGAGGAGCAAGTTGAAGGTGCATAAAGAGAAGGTAATACTCTTATAATTTAGGGCTAGAATCAAGTGGAAGGTGAATACTTTTGTTGTATAAGAGGAAGGTTAGACTCTTTGTACCAAGTCTATTAATAAAGATCTCTCAAGTTCTCTCCCCGTGGACTTAGGCTAAGTTTGGGCCGAACCACATTAAATCCTTATGTTCTTTCTTTATTACTCTTTTGTTTAGGTATTGTTAGTTTGCTTTACATCAAGCTTTCCTTTTGCAAGTATTGTTCATATTATCAAGTTCCGCTAACGTCAATCCTGGAAGTCACAACAATTGGTATCACAGCATATCAATTTCGCAACAATTAGTATTAGAGATCAAGTTGACGACGGGTGATGCATCGAAGATAGGAAGTTCTACGGCAAAGTCGAGGTTGAGAAGTTCAATGGCAAAGGAAACTTAAGCTTATGGTAAAAGAGAGTGAAGACGTTGCTGGTGCAATAATGTCTTCACAAGACCTTACAGGGTAAGTCAGCAAAACCTGCAGGTACGTCAAACAAGGATTGGGAGGAGATGGATCTAAAGGCTGCAAGCACGATCCAACTATGTCTAACAGACAAGGTTATGTACAATGTGATGGATGAAGAAACGGTTACAGGATTGTGGTCAAGGTTATAAACGTCGTATATGACGAAAAGCCTCTCCAACAAGCTGTAGCTTAAGAAACAACTATATAGGCTACGCATGAAGGAAGGGACAGTAGTGTTGGAGCATCTAAACTTCTTCAACAAGGTCATTAGCGAGCTTCTAACTGTTAATATCAAGAGCGACGAGGAGGATAAGCCGTTGATACTTCTCAGTTCTTTTTCAGAGTCACATGATCACATCGTCACCACAATGCTCTACAGTAAGAAAACTCTCATCTTGGAGGAGGTCATGCCAACTCTCTTGTCTGATGAGATTAGGAAAAGGCCAAATCAAGAGGAGCAGACAAGATCGGGTTTGGTGGTCATGGGAAGGAAAGGAAGAGAAGGAAGAAAAGGTCTAAGCTCATTTAAAGGCGTATTATTTTGTCACAGGGAAGGTCATTAGAAGAATGACTGCAAGCATCGGCAAGAGTGGCTGAAGAAGAAGGGGCAAGCTGTGGAGACAGATGTAGCAAAGCGGTGTAGAGGACACCAAAATATTAATGGCTTCTTATGAAGACAACACTTCTTAAGGTAAAGGTTGGATATTTGATTTAGGTAGCACAGTTCATGTATGTTCCTAAAAAGAGTTATTCAATAACTCCTCAGTTGCAAAGGATGAAGGGATTGTAAAGATGGTGAATGGCTCAGCTTGTGAGGTCATCGACACGGGGACAGTCAAGGTTACAGGAAGAGATGTGACAGTGCGTGCTCTGGAGGCAGTCTGGTATGTCCTAGAGGCACGATATAATCTAATATCTATAAGGGTGCTCAACGAAGAAGGATGCCGGATCCAAGTGCAACAAGGTGTCGTCACAATCAACCAAGGAGACCGCGGTAATCCTGGAAGGAGAGAAGTGTGGAGGGTTATACAAGCTGAAGAAAGGGAACTCAGTTTGAAGGATAACCTTGGAAGGGAGTTCATCGCGAGGTGGAGCTTCAAGAAAGACTGCAACGAGACGTGAACCGGGTTAAAATGATTGATCAAAATTCTTCAACCATCCAAAGGCTAAGATCATCTCATAGTCCAAATAGGAGTTGTATTATAAATTCCTATAAATAAACATTGAACCAAGCATTGTAATTGTCTCAACAAAATAAGTCTCAAGGAGTTTCTACAACGGAGAAGCTCAAGCAAGGAGACCAAAGGAAGTTAAGAAAGAGGAGCAAGTTGAAGGTGCATAGAGAGAATGTAATACTCTTGTAATTTAGGGCTAGATTAAGTGGAAGATGAATACTTTTGTTGTATAAAGAGGAAGGTTATAACTCTTTGTATCAAGTCTATTAATAAAGCTCTCTTAAGTTCTCTCCATGTGAACGTAGGCCAAGTTTGGACCGAACCACGTTATATCTTTGTGTTCTTTTTGTTACTCTTTTGTCTAGATATTGTTATTTTGCTTTACATTAAGCTTTCTTTTCACAAGTACTGTTCATATTGCCAAGTTCCGCTATCGTCGATTCGGGGAGTCACAACAATTGGTATCAGAGCATATCAATTTCACAACAATAGAAACTAGGGTTTTGAGAAGGAAAAAGAGATGAGGAAAGAGGATAGACTAATTAGGGTTTTACGCTCTAAACTAGGGTTCTCTACGACTTTCCACCAAAGAGAGATTTTTGGAGAGAGATAACTCACAAGTTTGAGGAAAAACTTTCACATCTTCATTGATTTCATTGATTGATATAAGAGGCTTTTATAGGCTTGTACAAAATTGAATACAACTTAAACTAAAACTCCTAATCAAAATAGAATTACAATTTCAAAATAAGAAACTAAACTCCTAATAAAATACAACTCCAAATAAAAAAACTCAAAATAAAGAAATTAAAATTAAATAGAGTTCTGTTATTACTGAGAAACTGGAACATGGTGTCTTCTCCACTAGTGATCCATATGTCATACACCTGGCTTGATGTTTATTTGATACAGTCTTTGTCTGTATACTTTTTTTCTTGACAAATGATGGAAAAGTGATTTTTCTTTCTTGATGTCTCAAATGATATTTGGTGCATAGTTCAATATTTATATATTGTTCTTATTCATTTAATAGTGCTTTAATCGGTATAATGCTTGCTTATAATTGAGATTAAAAGTAATGATACCCATGCTTGCACGCGCACACACACACGCGCGCGCACAATTATAGCTGTGCCATCACTCTTTCACTCACACCCTAAAATGCACCCATAAGCTCTCAAACAAAAGGGTTGCCATACCTGTATCAATGAATATTATTAGAATTTCCCCACCAAACGGGTAGCCTGTTTGGGTTAAACTTTGGTAGATGGCTTCACAGAACAGTTGCCAAAAAACTGAACCTCTAATTGTTGGTCACCTTGTGTTAACCCTTGGTGTCAAGTACATTATTTGAGGTATTGTTCGATAAAAGAGTGACTTGCGAATAAATTCTTAAGGGATATGTCCAGTTTTACTTAGTGCAGTATAAACCCCTGAAATAAGTGAGCAAGCTTAAACATTCCCCAACACAAATATGGAAGATGAGGCAACTAATTTTATCATTAGATAATCATAAACAATAAATGTTAATGTCCTATACTAACATCAATATCAAGCCTTGATTTCTCAAATAACTTTTTACTTTCTTACTTGATGTTACCTTTAGTTTACTTCTCTGAATTGTAAATGTAAAGGTCATTAGATTGTCTGTACATCTAATTTTTTTTTAAAAAAATTATCTTTTAGTTAAAATTTATGAATCAGGCCAGGTTGATTACTTTTTCCAAAAAGAAACCCATTATATTACTTAAATTTAAGTTAGGTGATAGCAAATTTTGAATGTGTTTGAGTTTGTTGAGTAGGACACAATATCTCAAGCAGTTGTTTGTCTGTGTGTATGTATTATTTTGTGCATTTGTGTAGGGTATGTCTAGCAGTTGTTTGTTTGTGTATGCGTAGAGAAAATTGGGTAAATTCTATGGGAAGACAGTTTGCTATTCATACTATTTGAATTCATGTGATCGTTAGTTGGCGTGGTAAGAAATTGGATCTGTTATCTAGACGCCAATTCGAGCACCATATGTATGGTTAACATCTTATAAACCTATTTCTATCCTCGAAAGGTTTCCCTTTTTCTTTCTTTTTTTTTTCCTTGAAAGAGAAGGTGCATAATTCTGAATTTGGAATGGACCGAAATGAACTTTGGGGGCTGAAGCCATTGTTTTTTAATGTCCAGAACAAGAAAGAGAAGAAAAAGATGAAGAGAGTCAACGAGATTTAATGAACAGAGAGGACTGGAGGTAACTCGAGAAAATTTCTTAGTTCCATCACACTGATTTAACAATTTGAGTTGGCCTACCTGAGAAGTAAATATAGGGGCACACTGTCTAGTTCATTAGAGGAAGAATGGAAAGAAAAAATAAGAAGGAATTGCTCCCTTTTATGAGCAGTTAGGTTGGCCAATCCTAAAAGTAAATACAAGGAGCTGCGTTTTGGAGTAACATTGAAACGCGTGACAATGAAAATTTCTACAGCCACATATTTGTAAGATAATTTAAAACAGTATCCTCTTAATTTTGGATCATTAAAAGACGCCTTTAATGGTAATGTACAAGATGTATCCAAATTATATATTGAGTAAATCATTATTCTAGAAAAAAATCAATATGTTGTGCTGGATAATGCTTTGTTACGTTGTATGGTACATACCAGTTTCTAATGTTATATGGTACATACTTGGGTGATTACAGGAGGAATAAGAAATCAAGAATGCATGCAAATTCTGGTTGGACAAGGAAAAGAAAGGTGCAGGAGGAAAGGGAGAGTGGCCTCTGTGATAAAATATAAATCATAAGTCGTATGTTATTTTTTGTGCTTATAATATTATATTCATCTAGCTTCTTTTAAAATTACAGCTTGTAGTTTGGGAGAACTATAAATAACAGTTTCATTTTTCAAATATTCAAAGTGTCACTTCAAACCACACCCGATTATTTAGGCTTTAAGTGCTCCTTTCCTCTTTCCTCTCAAGGGGTAATATGGGCTGTCATCAAACATATTTGGCCCTTTACCCTACTTTTTAATCATTCCAATCGCCACCTTATGAGCACACAGTGCTCTTTGTCGAACATGCATATCCTTACTTCAACCAGCTTTCCATCATACTCTCTCTTTAACTTGCTTTTATTATATATCTTATTTCTCTTTTATTATTTGATTGTTCACCCTTACATTTTGGACAATATTTATCATTTTGTGGGGCTTAGCATTAGCTCACGTGATATATCCCATTATACCCTTGAAGCGCGTCTTTACTTAGTGGGACTACGTTTGATCCTATTTGGCATATCTTCATATCACACTCCAGTTAAGCAAGACAATGAAACTGGACATTTTGGGAATCACATGGAATGGAAAGGTCTAATGTTCCGCTGCCTTTACCAATCTAGCTTTCTGTTGCCATTTATTCCCTTATAAGTCAAGGCTTTCTTTCCTACATTCATCCTTGCGCTGTAAACGTCGTGCAGTGACATTCATTAGGATACTTCTTGATTATATAGATTGAGCACATGACATGAAATTTGTTGTTGCTACAAACCCTTTGTCTTGTCTTTATGTAACCAGAAACTCACTAATGTGAGACCATAACTACTTCGGCATTCATCATCATGTGTTCTTAATGACATCAACATATACCACTTTCTATAACCACCAAATTGATTTAGGGTTGGCAACGGGTTGTGATATGTTGTGCCTAGTTAAGTCTAGGCATGACTCATGTAAAAACATTAGGTCTATGCATGGCCCATAATACTATTTGAGCCCATATCTATACGCCTATGTACCAGTCCCACTCGATAGTGAGCCAGCCTATTCATGCCCCCATTTGTGCTTGAATCAGGCCAGTCTATTCGTGCCTGATTTGGGTCTCCTACTTTGTGCCTAATCCGGCAAAGGAGAGTGAGAGTTGCTAGGGTTTTCACTTTGTTGTTTGGTTGAGATTTAAAGTGAGGATTAGGTGACAAATGATTCAAATGAGAGAATGAGATCTAAAAGTTTAAATGACTAATAGACTCATAGACTAATTCATTAAATAGTACATGTTACTGTGCCATTAATTGGAGGCTCAAGCAGAGCTCCATTCGTGCTTTGAATGGGCCGTGCCCCCAGCCATACGTGTTGGGCAAGGCAAGCTCACTTACGACACAATAATAAACTGGGTTGTAAGTTTTAGGTCATACCCAGGGTACTATTTTCATTATCATGTCCCAAATATTTTCATGCCAAGCCCATCTTGCCTTGGTCCGGCCTCAACTCATTACCCACCGTACATTGATTGTCCTGGTTTCTCTTTTGCTTTCTCAAATAAAGAAAAATATCAGCAGTGGAATGGATATATAGAAATCTATTTTGTTTTCTATATGGCAAGCTATGGCTCTTTGGCTTTTCTATGCTGGAGATGATCTTCACAGGTGCAAACCTTTTCTCTGTTTGCTCCTCTTTATAGTATACTAGTCGAAAGAGCTTAGAGGGTTAACAATAGTGGCTTCTCAGGTGTAAGTTGTGCTATTGATGTGGTAGGTTTGTGCACTCGCGAAGGTGTCACACAGGACCCAATATTGGTCCTCTACATTTCATACACGAGCATTCGACCTGTAGTGAATGGGGAAGAAAGCTTTTGACACGAAAACTTTTGTTGTTTCATTTGAAGTCAAGTGTTGGATACTGAAATATCTTTCCTTCTATTTAAAATGTTGAATTATGAATTTTTTCTCTATGTGGTCAGTTGGTTGTATTTACATCTGAATGAATAGGCTTTGCATCCTCTAGCATCAAACTGACAACTTTTGTCATATAATTTTGTATCCTTTCATCATTTCTCATATGTGCTGTCTTTTGAGGAAAATATGTTTTGGTTGGATGCATGAATTGATTTGAGGGTCATAATTCTGATATGAAAAGTTATGGTTATCATCACAATCAATATAGAAATTCACTCTCTAGTATGTGCTTAGCCATCTTTTTGTTGCCAATATTTCATTATTCTTCTGAATGTTAAATAATGGTAAAATTGGTTACGATTCAAGATATTTTTATTTATGGCGAGTGATTTTTGATTGGTGGATATTGCATTTACTTTCAGGGTCTCAACCTTTTGAAGAAATCTAGATGCAAGCAACAAAGGGTGGAGATTTTAGTGGTTCACCCACGAGCGGCCAGCAGTTGTCATCTCAGCTTCTTGTCAATAATGCTCTCCAGTGGCTTCTGCTAAATCTGATGTTCCCCGGCCATCACACATTAGGAATTATCAGATCGCAGCCGAGAGAGAACTGTTGTCTTATCTCCTGCTGTCAAGGATACTGGTAGCCAAGATGATAATCTAAAGAGCTCCATCAACCGGAACCTCCAGGCTGAGAGCGAGGGTGCCAATATGGATTTGATCAATTTGTCCAAGCCGAGCTTGGGCTATTTCGGGGAGAAGAGACCCCTCTCCCTATCTCATAATCGGAATGATTTCTTCAATTCCCTCAGGAAGAAAACACTTGTCATTTATTCGGGTGGTGCTGCCCGAATAAATGTATTTGTTGGGTATTGTTTTCCTAAATGTATCTGGTTGATTGTAGAATGGTCAAATCTTCGAACTTTCTATAGAAAAGTATTATTATAAAGAATTTGTGTTATCTAAAAACTTTGACTAAAATTTTCAATGGCAATACTAGGAGAAGTTTTTTGCTGAAAATTTAGGGCTCGACTGACTGCTGGGCTGAGCAAATTTGAGAGCATGGACTGACTTTTATATTTTGATTAGACGTGGGTTAGCAAGGGCCTGGAGCTATAATCAAAAGCTTAGCACTTTTTTTTTTAGACAACCTTACATATATCTAAGTACTTGAATTTCAAGTGATTCAAAATTATTGCCTAATAAAAATGATGCCTCTTGAAATGGATTAGCAATGGCTTATTGCTCTGGTAAGTTCTGTGTTGTATAACGTTATCATAACAAGTTTTTAGTAAGTTCTCTGATGTTAATGTCAATGTGCTCCTGCATCTGATGAGTCCTTTTATACCTCACAAGCTTGGCTCAGGCTGCTTCTACCTTGATTTTGGATACAAGTACTTATGTACTGACCCATTCTTATGAATCTGTGCAGCTGAAGTTTTCAGATGAAAACATCTAGAATTCACTTGGTTGTAAGCTTGTGAGGGTAAATTATGTAAATTATTAATAATCAATGATATGTTGATTAATAGTTATTTGGAATTAGAAACCATGTGATATATATTGCAATATCTATCACCTTTTGTTGGTTTTCATATAAATGTGTTTTAAACAAGCTGAGGCCAACATTAGCTCCATTCTAATAAGCAAGGCTGTTTCTTTAGCTCCTAGGTTAATTTCACATCGGTCTAATTCTTTTTGTCTTATTGATGAACGTAATCAGTTTGATCGAGGTTAACCTCCTTGTTTCCAATAAATAACCCAAGGGTGTTGAATTTTGGCTTGAACTCAGTTTGTTTACCATGTTGATCTAGGTACCCGGTACTCAACAGATTGTTAATTAACAATGCCAAATTAACTTTGTTAGATTTGGTTTTCTTCTAAACACACTTTAACAATTGGAGACCAAGAGGAAGCTTCCTGTTTCAGGTAAAACTTGCATTTTGTTCATTTTCAATTATCTATTTTTCTTATGAACTGTAAGAATAATTTCAGTGTCATTGTTTGCATTCAATGGGTTCTCTCAGATGTGTTGGAATTTCTGCTTAACAAGAATCAATCTGACAACTAATCAAGATCACTGAGATATCAACAATCTAATTGGCCAGGTCGGCAAATATCAGGTGGGAGGCTTTCCGTTCAATAGAACGTTCCTTAATTTAAGAACCACCTTTCAATTTCCTTCCTTTGGTTTAAGCACCAATTAGACTGAATCCAAGTCAGTCTCGATATACTGTAAAGTATATTTCCTGTATAAAGGACTTGTCCACTTATACAGTATCACTTAGACTGAATCTAAGTCAATCTCGATATACTGTAGAGTATATCCCCTGTATAAAGACTTAATCCACTTATACAGTATTTGAAGTGAGGTACGCTTAGAGCGAATCTCCTTAAGACAATTACGCCCCCCGCACCGGTCCTAACGGGATAATGGACGCTGGTCTCCCAAGATACAACACTTCTTCACGGTATTTGATAGCACTACCAAATCACCGTACGGTCGAACCGTAGTCAACCAGTACCTACACAGGATTATAAAAGCAGCGGTATAATGACAAATTTCAAATGAATATTTGCATTACTCTTTTTGGAGGAGCACCCACTGTTAAGGATGAAGGAAGGTAGAAGAATATCTTTCTTCAGAAGTACCAGATTCAGACAACAATT